>CAMXCT020001553.1:0-145653 GCA_947184155.2 Cladocopium goreaui
CTGCTGTGTGTGTCTCTCTGCTGTGTGTGTCTCTCTGCTGTGCGTGTCTCTCTGCTGTGCGTGTCTCTCTGCTGTGCGTGTGTCTCTGTGTGTCTCTCTGTGTGCTGTGTGTGTCTCTCTGCTGTGTGTGTCTCTCTGCTGTGTGTGTCTCTCTGCTCTGTGTGTCTCTCTGCTGTGTGTGTCTCTCTGCTGTGTGTGTCTCTCTGCTCTGTGTGTCTCTCTGCTCTGTGTGTCTCTCTGCTCTGTGTGTCTCTCTGCTCTGTGTGTCTCTCTGCTCTGTGTGTCTCTCTGCTCTGTGTGTCTCTCTGCTCTGTGTGTCTCTCTGCTCTGTGTGTCTCTCTGCTCTGTGTGTCTCTCTGTGTGTCTCTCTGCTCTGTGTGTCTCTGTGTGTCTCTCTGCTCTGTGTGTCTCTGTGTGTGTCTCTCTGCTCTGTGTGTCTCTGTGTGTGTCTCTGTGTGTGTCTCTCTGTGTGTGTCTCTGTGTGTGTCTCTGTGTGTGTCTCTGTGTGTGTCTCTGTGTGTGTCTCTGTGTGTGTCTCTGTGTGTGTCTCTGTGTGTGTCTCCGTGTGTGTCTCCGTGTGTGTCTCTGTGTGTGTCTCTGTGTGTGTCTCTGTGTGTGTCTCTGTGTGTGTCTCTGTGTGTGTCTCTGTGTGTGTGTCTCTGTGTGTGTGTCTCTGTGTGTGTCTCTGTGTGTGTGTGTTTTTTCCACACACGCCTATTTTGCAACTGCATAGGTCAGTGCAAGACCACATTGACTATTGTCAATGGTTCCTTCACGGAATCTGTCGGCCTTACCAGAAGAAACGAAATGGAAAAATTGTCTTTGCTTTGTCCTATCTCTGGCGTTCTGCCATGGCTGTCGTCCGGAGCAGGGCCATGATGGCAGCTGTGGTTTCATCATATGCTGGAGCCTCCAAGGCGGATGGCATGCTGGGTGTCGGCACAGGCATGGTAGGCTCAGGTTCCAATGCATGGGCAACTGGTCGGTCAGGGTCATTGTCACTGGCATCTGGTGGCAACGGCTGAAATGTGTGCAGCTGAACACAGTCTCCACGCAAGAGCCAAAAGACATTGGTGTTGCTACGAAACCAGTCTGGGACCAGCCATACAGGTTCTGCAGCAGAATCATCATTCTTGAGGATCCAATGCATTGGTTTCCCATCCATCTGAACTGCAGGACGTGTTTTCAGAATTGCCTGAAAGTGTCCACCTTCTGTTGCACCTTGATGTGCAGTTGCTGCAACCAAAACATATCCAACATACTCACGTCTGAGCGTTCCATCAATGAAAACAGGGATGTCACATCCGGCCTCCATGTCGATCAGGCAGGCGCTTTTGTGGATCATGTCGTCTCTGGCATAGAAACGATCCAAGTGCAGACAGATACACTGGGGTGCCTGCTTCAACGCTGCAATCATTCCATCTTCCTGCATCCAGGCACGGACAAGGTGAGTGAGCGTGAATTGCGTGTCTGGCAAATGAACATGCGTTTCTGGCAAATGGAGTTTGATAGGCAAAAACTTGTCTCCATGATCATGCACATGTACCAGGTCCATTTCTTCAAGTCGGCGTTCCCAGGTCATGTTGACTGCTGGTGCTTGTAACCAAGTCATGACAGCTGCCGCAAACTCTGATGCATCCTGCTGTCGGCCCCTTTGATCGCCTGAAAAGGCGGTCCAATTCCGCAATATCTGATCAAACCAATCCAAATCAACCAGTGCAACACGCTGCAAATTGTGACAAGGCATGAACTGGATCAGATGTGCGAAATGAATCCCCAAGGAAGCTGCTTCACACTGCATGGACAGCAAAGCCCAGATCAAACTGAAAATGGTGCTGTTGGCATAGCACCAATTGGAATCATTTTGAAGCCGTAAATGGCTCAGCACATGAAGCAACACAGCAAGCTGAGGTCTCACTTCTGGACCGTCTGGTTGGTCTGTGGGCGATGCTTGCCCTTCCCTTTGCCCTTGCGCATGGGATGTCCCAGATTCTGCTGGATGGTGTCCGCCAGGCTGCTCTGAGTCAGAGTGTGGGGTTTCAGCATCGTGCCCAGGAGGGTCCACACGCTGTTGCGGGAGAGTCTGGTCAACAATTCCCATTCCCTGTCCGCACGGGGGCATAACTGGAGTCTCCATGGGCAAACTTGGGAATCCTGGCTGCTCTGCAAGGACCGAAAGCACAGGACCAGATCTGGGTCCTTGAACATCTCCACCAGTTCTTTGACATGCTGCTTCATCAGTGTCATGCTGATGGGCGTCTTGGAGCTGGTGATCAGGTTCTTGGCTGTCGGACTCCATTCCAAGTAGTGCCAATTCCCCTCCTGGTCGATCAGCTGGCTCTGGACTGATGCCTGGTACAACTGATCCGTGGGCTGGGCCTCCGAAATCTTGAGCACCTTCAGCATGAGGTCCTGGAACAGGCACTGGGTCAGATGGTGCCGCAAGGTCATCATCGGGATGGTGTTGGTCTTGCGCTGTTCCTGCCAAGTTTTCGTGGCATTCAGCAATCCCTGCAAGCCTCCTTTTGGATCTCGGTTGGAAAAAAGTACGAAGCTGTCTGCTCTGCGGCTTTGATTGAGTTCTCTTTCGTGTCGCAGGGCCAGAAGGGCCAGCTGGTGAACCAGAGTGGTCAGCTGTTGCAGCTGCGGCTGTTGGATCGCCGGCTGTTGCTGTGGTTGCCCGCTGTGCAGGTGCTTGCTTCGTTTTGGCTCTCTTGGGTCTGGGGAGAGCTGTGCCGTGCCCAGCAAAGGTGCTAGCCCCTTGAACGTCTCCAGCACTTGCTGCTGAGTCAGTAAATCTGTCGCTGTCATCGTGGAGTCTTCCATCATGGAGCAAACCCGTCAGGAAAAGCGCAATCTGCAGCAAGCTGGGACAATTGTAGAGCAAGTGAGATCGAGCCAACAGCTTTCTGTTCGGGTCAGGCACTGCATCAGATTCAATTGGCAGGTTGAAAATTTGGTTGCAAGCATAGCACTGATAATCAACCTCCTGTGAGGCAAGCATCAACGGCACTAATTGGGCAATGTAAAATGACAATGCCAAGTGATTGCATGGATGGGCCTCACGCAGATGTTGCGGCAATGCACAGGGTTCACAAGCACGGCCACAAAAGAGACAGTGTTGGCTCAGCATCATCGCCATTTGTGGATCCTGCCAAAGGTTCTCAAAACAGTGTTGTGCAGCCAACTGGTCAAGGTTGCAACGCACTGGCTGTGGGAGATCAACCGACAGAAGCTGTCGAAGGACATATTCAGTGGCCTGAAATGGGGCAAACATCTTGTTCTCCATCATTTGGAAAAGCATGGCAAGATGCCTCAGGGGCAAGCAAACATGATCCAGTCGGTTCTGATGTTGAGCAGGGTTGCATACACAGTGGCCATGCGCATAAAACAGCCGGACCAGAATCAACGTCAATTGTTGAGAGCAGCGCCAAATTCTGGCGTGACTTCCCTGGAGATGGCACGACAGGTCAGTGGCACGAGAGTACCGTGTGCCACAAAGTTGACAGTGCAGAGTCAACGTCATTCTCTTTTGCGGGCTGGTGAACAGGATTTTCATGTGACCGCCCGTACACGCCTGCAGCCAGTCGATGTTCATCGGCAATGTCTCTGCTGTCGCGTCTGGTTGAAATTCGGGACATCTGCCCTGGGCTATGTGTGAACGGAGACTGGCCATGCAATCGTAAAGATTGCCGCAATGTGCACATGCTGGGCTACCTGCCACACTGTCCCTGGCGACGTTAAACGCCAGCCCCTGCAAGGCATGAGCGCATCGTAAATGTTCCGTGAGGGCATTCAAGGAATCAAACAATGCAAGGCATACTTCACAACGCAAGTTGGGTGTGCTGGCCTCTGCAGTGGTCGAAACATTGCTAGGTGAACCCACTCCAAACAGAAGCAATATGGAGACCTGAACCCACACCGGGCAAAGATGGGACTTGAAAAGTGCACCGCAATATGGGCATGGTCGTTCTGTGGCCCAGGTATTCGACATGTACACTGCACGTTGAGGAACCCCTTCCCAGAACTGGCCATGCATGGTTCGGCAATGTGTGTTGAGTTCTTGGACCCGATTGAAATGAAGTCCACACAAAATGCAACGCTTGGCCATGTACTGACAGGCATCAGGCAAATCGGCCAATTTGTCCCAATCCCTCTGTTCCAGAATCTGACAAAGTGCAGGGCCAAATGGAGCCTGACGTAGAGTCACCAGTTCCGTTTCTGGAATCATGGATGAGTGCCGGACTGCTAGTTCTCCAGCGGCCAGTGTCGCACCAGTCATATAGGCTTGTTCGCCCCGCCAGGTGATGGGGTCAGTGGCACAAGGTCCAGAATGTAAGACCTGACATCCCCGCTCAATGTGAATTTGAAAATTTCTCCATGAGGTGAAGGTTTGACAGCAATATCTACATTCTGGTAATCCTGTGTTGGTGAAATTGGAAGCAATGGCAAAACGTGTTCTATGAACTCTCTTCCCATGAACCATGGTGCAGTGCCTTCTGAATGTGGCAACATCAGGGGAGAAGAAATCACACTGGCTGCATTGATACACTTCCTGTTCATTAGGGCTCAAACGATGCACAGCAGGCTCAACGGACGTAGGACAAAGATCCTGGGTCAACCGCAAGTTCTCCACAAGTGTGACCAAATGGCCCCATGACAATTGCAGGGTAATGTCATCAGCTTGCAATGTAGCCATCCGTTGAGTTACAGACTGCAAAAGTTGCTCAGCAGCAGCTCTCAAAAGCTGCAATGGCGTCGGGAAACCGTGGATGGTCAGAGCTTGTCGATTGTTGTTACCTGTACGGAAGGCATGATCTCCAGCTACCTGTCGAAGCATTTTGTATGTTTCACGCTGCAATGTGGTGATGCCATGTGAGGTGATTCCAGTGGAAAAAAGCCCGTATGTCAAAACCGGCCAAACTGTTGTGCGCCAAAGTCTGAACCTTTGTTGAACCCTAAAATCATGTTTCCCTCGGAGCCATCGGCCAAGTCTGCGGTGAGCAATTCGAGCAAGGCTCAGGCGATGTTTGAGTGTGGCCGCTTGGCAGTCTTTATAAGACATGATTGCTCCAAGGTATTTGACATGTGATTGGATGGGTATGTGGACTTCCTCCCCTGAAGGTAGGGGAATGCGCAGTTGTTCACCTTCTTTTTTGGCCGCCACAAATTGAGCACGCTGTGGTCTAAAGGAGGTTCCAGCAATTGTCAAAAGCGCTGCAGACTTCTTGGTATTGATGCGTAGAGAAAATTCCTTCAACGTGTCCAAAAGTATTCCAATGGCATGCAAAAGCAATCTCAAGTCAGCAATCGAATAAAAGGTGCCTCCAACCTGATAGTCGTCAGCGTAAACATTGAGATGTTGGCGCAACCATGCAATTGGGATTTGATGGGACACCCGTTGCACATACAATAAAATCAAGAAGTTCCACAGGCCTGGTGCGGCCTTACATCCCTGCCTCAAGCCTGCGCCTGTAGGCAATGCAATTGTTTCATGGCCATGCTGGAAGTGGTACTGGGTGTTGTTATGCCAGGAAGTCAGCAGCTGAATGACCGAGGGTCGGATCTGCAGCAGATGGAGCTGGCAGAAGAGCTTGGCACGTGACACTCCATCAAAGGCGCGTTCCAGGTCTAACATGACCGACAGGCCACCACAAAAACTGTATTTCGGAACAGCTGCAGCCCTGGCATGGGGCGTTGGTCTCTGGGAAGCTACTAGCTGTGCAACCTGTAAACAATGCTGGGCAACTCTACAAACTGCATCTAACGTCGACCTCTTGGGGAGGTAGGCCCAAATAGGCCAAGGCAGCAGCTGTGGTGCAGCATCAGCACAGGCACATTGAATTAGGAGTCCCATCAGAGCCTTACCTACTGGGTCTTGCAGTGCTATTGGTCTCAAATTATAATGAGAAGTAGCTGCTTTTTGTGGTTTTCCCAGGAGAAGCATCCAACCATCCCGCCATTTCTGAGGTATATAGGGGGGGTTGGTTCCCCACCATTTGCCTAAGATATCATGCAGGAGCGGTGCAATGGTGTGGCTCTGGAAACGCCATGCAATCCCTGGAGCAAAAGGCTGTGCAACAGCCCGGTGCATTGGGATATTACGCAAAGCAACCTCTAACTCAGAGACAGTAAACGGCACCCCTGGGGCCTGTTCAAAGGTCAGGGGAATGCAGCTGGGTCCACCCCAAATGTCAGCAACAAAGTGTTTGAGGATGTCAAGCTCTTCTTGGGGGCTGGCAATAGCACCATGTTGGTTTCGGATCTGGATCCGGCGCCTAATGGTTTTGGGAGCATAACGATTGATCAAACTGAACATCTTATGCATGTCATGCTTTTGCGCTGCCTCTTGAGCCGATTGGACAATGTTGCAAAAATGGGTCTGTCGAATCTGAGCAGCATACCTGCGATGTTGTTTCTTGAGGGCGGCAAATCTGGAGAGATGGTACCACGCTCTGAAAATGCCAGCGCCTGTACGAGATCTGATGCTTAGAAGTTTGGCCCTATGCTGCCATTTGTTCAAAACCAAATCTGTCGAATGCTGCCATGGAGTCTGTCGTTTGGGCGCACTCATGGGTGGAAAATGATCATGAAAACATTGATTCACGGCTGCATGAAATGTGTCCAAACTTTGATCTTCCGGAGCATCTGAGGTCCGCACCTTGTGCAGCGCTTCAGTCAAGGTGACTGTCGACTGCATCATGTATTCATGCCATGTCTCTGAGCCTTCTTGGTAGGCAACATGAGCCTGCTGGCATTGTTGTTTACTGATGCCATCACGTCTCAGGGGACCTGTTTGGGCCCAGTACAAGGCAAGCTGGTGTACAATTGGCACATGACCCTGTTGGGTGGGTCCCATGAAAGGAGCATGCCAAACGTATCTGGGCTGCTTGGCAATGTGATCTACCTGAGACTTACGGGCACATCCAAAGTCTATTCTACTGGATTGCAGGCCATGCACATATGTTGGACCATCGCGAGCGTTCCATGAGTTCAACACTACCAGTCCATGATACCTGAGAATGGTCAGTAGTCTACCCGCATCTTGATGTTGGGATCCACGAGTCAGCTGATTATTCCACCAATATCTGTCATCTCCAGAGTGGGAGGTGCATGGTGGCACATTGGTGTTGAAATCGGCCATGAGGAGCAGCAAATTACGATGTGGGATACTTTGCAAGGTGCGGTCCAAAAGGCCCCACCATTGTTCACGTTGTTGAAGGCACTTGGGTCCCCGCTTATCAACAAACTGATAACCACAAAGCAAGTCCAATGGTCTGGATTTGGTCGGCACACGCAAGTGGATCAAACGGCCTACCATGAGCTCGTTCCAGCGCAAGGCATGTTCAGGGCACATCTGTCGGGAGATTAGGATGAGAATCCCCATCCCTTTGTGATCAGGACTTCCTGAGTGGATATGTATCCAGTCATTGTCTAACCACTCTCCAGTAAATTGCCATCTCGTCTCCAGAAGTGCAATGGCCTGTATGTGCTGGGTTGAGAGCCATGTTTTAATTTCGTCCAGCCTGTGATTGGATAGCCCACCTACATTCCACTGAAGACATGTCACTCGGTGCTTGGAGCCATGAACATGATGGCACGCTGTTGTGGCACTGCTGGGTGTCGGCTTGGGCCGTACAGGGGGGATTATCATGGGTTCCACAGGTGGCATGAAGGAAAAGTCTTCTGGGCGATAGAGTCTTCCTTTGTACCAGGCTAGGCCTTGCTGGCAGGCTCGTCGGTGGGCCCTTTTCAGGCTTCGTTTCTTTACGGCGGTAAGGCATGTGCTCTGGGAAATAGAGCCAGCTGGTGGTCTTTTGTCATGGCGCTTCACGTCAGGCAAACAGCAAACTTGTGGCAATACTGATTGTGACGTTTCGATGGGCCTCATGACCGACCCATCACCCTCACCCCCATTCCTAGCTGGAATATTCATCAGGACTAGAGTTACCAAGCAGATCCTAAGGAGTCTGGGTATACTAGGGAGCCAGGAATGCCCGGACTTGGGACCGGGACAGCAGTCTGATTTGTCAGAAAGACAATGCACTCGTTCGGTTGTGGTCTTTTTCCCCGCTGATTCAGAATGAAAATGCAAAAAGGCGCTGATTCCTGTGTCCCAAATAACAAACAATATGAGCCAGAAAAATTCCCAAAATGCACTCTCGAACTCAAGGGCTTCGTTGGCCAGCAGGAGTCGGGCAATCGTGTTGATGTTATAAATCAATGTCAAAAGAAATGCTATACCAGTCCAAATGAGAGCTGTCACTGAAAGGTTCCAGTAGCAATTCAGAGGCTGAAGGCGCTGCAATGATCCCAGGGTCAAGCGTTCTGCTGTCTGGTCCTGTTCAAAGCAATGTCCAAACCAATGTTGCTGTGGCTCAGTGATGTTTAAAGCAAACACTGCAGTGCAGAGTGTTGAGCAGGGTCTCGATTGTGTTGAAGCCCCACCGCAGAAGGCTTGGATATGGACGGTGTCTGTTTCACAATCTGCTGTATATTCCCTGTCAATCCAGTTGGTGTCAAATTTGAAACAAAGAAAACTCCCTGTAAAATTATGTAAATGAATTATGGCCCCACCGCAGAAGGCAGTATAGAGATCGGTGTGCTGTATTGGCTGAGGAACAAAAACCTGGCTGATGAAGGAAACCCCACCGCAGAAGGTCAGCAACTGTTCGGTGTGTCCTGGGTTGTATGTTCTCCAGCAATCAGTTGTAGTACCTGATGTCTGAGCCTCAGAGATCAACAATCTGTGGTCAGCCGCAACCTGAATAATTGCCAAATATAGAAGCAGCGAGCTCCTGTTGGTCTGAGTGAAATTGCTTGTGGCCCCACCGCAGAAGGCAGAATAAAAACCGGTGTGCTGTGCTGTACCAATGGGAACCCCACCGCAGAAGGTCAGATATTTGACGGTGTAGCAGCTGCAGTATGCAATTTCACTGTCAGGACCGACAGTACCAGCAATCTTTGTGAAATCTGGACCCTGATCAACGGAGCTCTGACCACACAGCAGCCGTGCAATCACAGCCGTCTCTGTATGAGTTCCACCGCAGGAGTCCAAAATCCGTCTGATGTACGAAGCAATCCAACGCTTGCAAATCGATGTACAAAATTGAAAGCACCTGTATGTGTAATGTGAATTATAAAAGACCCCACCGCAGAAGGCAGAATAAGTTCCGGTGTATTGTCTGGCTCTGGAAGAATGTTCTGTGAAAAACAAGGCAACAACCCCACCGCAGAAGGTCAGTCTGGCTTCGGTGTGTCTAGGTCCACGTTCGGTCCGTCCGCTTGCAAAAAAATGAAATGTGAATGGCCACAACGTCTGTCTCCCTGCAGGATAGTGCTGATCCAGGTATCTCAAACCACTGATAGTCCCGTCGCAGTAGACCAAATAAAATTCAAAATGTTGTCTGCCAATTGAGGAGATATCAGTGAAAAACGAATCAGCAACCCCGCCGCAGAAGGTCAGTCTTGTATCGGTGTGTCTGGATCCTCGATCTGTCTGTGCCCCTGCAAGAAATCTAAATGTGAGAGGCCACTGATTTTGTCTCCTAGAAGATGTTTCTGTGTTGTCAGCAGCAAATTGCAAGGGCCAATGTGCCCACGTAGCAGCCAGAAAAAGAAATGAAAATAAACGAACAGGCGTCGTCTTGTCACACCTCAGAGCAATGGATCAAATCTTCGAATGGAGACACAGCGACGGCAAATATGGCAGCGCCAAGCGAGATGAACGAATCAGAGCAAGGGGATTGATTCAGCTGGTTGAATCTGCTTGAGTGCAGTGCTCGCGACTGCAAAGGGGCTTTTGACGATCAAACTTGACGGGAATTGGAGTAGTTTTCAACTAGCAAACAGCGCACCTCCGCTAAGCGTCACTGATAGCGCTCTGTGTGTGTGTGTGTCTGTGTGTGTGTGTGGGTGTGTGGGGGTGTGTGTGGTTGTATGGTCTTGAACTGCCATGTCTCCAATGTCTTTCTGCTCCTGATATCTCTGCTCTCTGCATTGCCAGGATTTCCGCGCGCCTGTGAAGTTCCAGGAAGCTCTGTTCCAGATGGGTACTTTTGCGCGGCCAAGAGCTGCTTTGCCTTGCATCGACAATGCATCGAATGTTCAAGAGGAGGAAAGACATGGAAATACGTGCTTAATGATCGATGGCAGGTCAGTCCACAATGTCACAGCAGTTCAAAATGCACCGGCAATCTTACTGGCTCATTAGATCTCCCCAAACATGTCTTGTACCGAAGAATACAGCTCAGACAATCGCAAACAATTTTGCATCCTGTTTCAGTCAATCTGCATCAATCCAACTCCTTTGCTTGATAAGCTCAGTGCCACGCGGTGCAACACGACCATTCACACAAGCTTCACTGTCTGTCTGGGAGACTCTGAGAGTCCCGACCCAGTCGCTACTATCGAGTTCCTGTGCCAAGCTTCGCCTGGAACCGGTGGAATGAAGCCAGTGTAGAGTCTACTGAGTCTACTGTAGGGACACTGTAGAGCTCGTAGACGAAGGCAACACGACAAAACGACAATGCAACTTGTGTCAGTACCTCTCGCATGCTGATGCAGCTTATTCTTTACGTTGCGCTGGAATCCTTTCAATTTGGAAGAGATTAGAATTGAGCAAGGAAGCGGTAGCCCGACTGCCTCACTCACACTTTTTGCAGAAAGGACATGCGAAATGCACAAGAGAGTACAGTACAATCAGTACATCTACAATTCAGAAAGAGGACACTGCAAAGAGGACGGTTCAATTCAAGGCAGGGTAAAGACCATTCCGAGGCATCAAAACGCAACAAAAGTTCGACATATTACGTATGTGTATATATATATGTGTGTGTGTATGTATTATATATATAATTACAATTGTGCTACTTACTTGATACTTAGATGCACATGTGTATTTATCTATTTATCATTTATTGAATTTACCAGTAGTACCGCACAAGGCGGTAAAAATAGGAAACCTATAGGAGAGGTTGGTTGTTGTGAATCACGGGTCTCCTCTCTCTCTCTCTTTCTCTCTCTTTCTCTCTCTTTCTCTCTCTTTCTCTCTCTTTCTCTCTCTTTCTCTCTCTTTCTTTCTCTTTCTCTCTCTTTCTCTCTCTTTCTCTCTCTTTCTCTCTCTTTCTCTCTCTTTCTCTCTCTTTCTCTGATTATCTACCTACCTACCTACCTACCTACCTACCTACCTACCGATCTATCTATCCATCTATCCATCCCATCTATCCATCTATCCATCTATCCATCTATCCATCTATCCATCTATCCTACCCATCTAGCTATCTATCTATCTATCTATCCATCCATCTTTCTATCTATCTAGCTAGCTATCTACCTATCTATCTATCTATCGATCTATCTATCTATCTATCTCATCTGTCTTTCTAACTATGTATCTTTCTACCTACCTACCTACCTATCTATCTATCGATCGATCGATCTATCTATACTAGGCGCAGATGACACGGGACTTTGCGGCCAATTTGGCCGAGGTTTTTTGGCACATGACATGGGATTTATGTATCGATTTTGCTGTGGTTTTCTTACACATGACATGGGAGTTATGCGCCGACCTAACGGGCAGGTATTTTTCCATTTTATTGACAGATGACATGGGAATAAGTAATCAAATTTACACATGACATGGGACTTCCAGGAAAACACAGACGTCCAAGATGGGAAATGGCAGGCAAATTCCTTTTGCAAAAGGGCTGATGTGCATGCATGTACAATAGGGTATGTGTAGGATCTGGTCTTATCACTGCTTGACAGGTGAAGTATCTGTTCTTATCAGTGCGACGACTGGAGGCTCTTTTAGGATCAAAAGGCGCGCTGCTCTGCCTTGCACAGGTTATGAGCCCAACGCTCAGCTGAAGGGGCGTTTGCCATGTCGTGGACTAGAGCGAGTTCGGTGCCAACTGGTAGAGGTGGACCTCGAGGTCTACGGCTGGATCAAGAAGGCCGACCAGGGCATGGAGGCGAACGAGCTGGACATGATGGCAGAGACCTTCGGCATGGAGAACAAGGAGCTCTACCCAATGGCAGTGATGGTCAAGGTGGAGGACGAGCTCTACTACGAGGCGAACATGGAGGGGCTCTACGGCAAGAACTGGATGTGAGCACTGACCTGTTGGACTTAGGCACCGAGCCGAATCCGTGGTGGTCAGCAGGGGTTCAGCAAGAACACCTACGAGAAGCACGTCAGTTGGCCATGGAGCAGCCGATGTGGACGCCAAGGGAAGAGGTCTCAGTCAAGGAGGACCTTCCAGAGATAGAAGATGCAGACGCGTCGCGAGAGTTGGAGCCGCTAGCAATGGGACGAATGAGTGCTCCGTCAAGTTGGAGTACAAGACGAGGTGTGGCCTTGCAGACTCAAGGGGCTATGCCATCAAATGATGATGAAGACCTTCGGTATCCTCAAGATGCTGGACAAGGTCAAGGCCTTCGGTATCCTCAAGATGCTGGACAAGGTCGCCGTGAAGTACACCCTCAAGGTGTGGACCTTCGACATCCTCAAGATGTTGGACAAGGTCAACATGCAGGACACCCTCAAGGTGTCGATCAATTTGCACACTCTCAAGGTGTGGACCTTCGGTATCCTCAAGATGCTGGACAAGGTCAACGTGCTGGACACCCTCAAGGTGTCGAACAATGTGGACACCCTCAAGGTGTTAGACGTGATGGGCACCCTCAAGGTGTCGAGCAAGTTAGGCACCCTCAAGGTGTCGATCAAGTTAGGCACCCTCAAGGTGTCGATCAAGATGAACACCCTCAAGGTGTTGAACAAGTTGGGCACCATCGAGGTGTCGCGACAGGGCTACTTGCTGGAGAAGTGCAACGTTCTGGCAAGGGGCATGGTCAAGGAAGAGTGGTGCGGCCCAATGGGATGGGAGGTGAGATACCATCTCATGGGGTTGCAAGACAAGGTGGGAAGACTGGAGGACTGGGAGGTGAGATACCAGTTCAAAGGTCTGACATCATGCAAGAGGCTGGACACCATCGAGGAGTCAGCCGTGGACCCTTAAGGTCTGAAGTTAATGTGCAAGAGGCTGGACACCATCGAGGAGTCAGCCGTCATGGACCCTCAAGGTCTGAAGGAAATGTGCAAGAGACTGGACGCCACCGAGGAGTCAGTCATGGCTATGGACCTGAACGACGTCAAGTTCAAGGTCATCGAACAGTACCAAGTGGTCTGCGAGATCAATCTCAAAGACGAGGTCATCGGCAAGATGATGGATCACCCTTGGAAAGAGTTCCAATGGGAGTGCAACAGTATGAGATGAGACGACAGATGCCACGTGAGGCAAGTCGGCAACCACAAGGTGGAGTACAAGGTTGTAGCACAACTACCTTTGTGGATGATGTCAATCAACAAGGAAGAGATGAGCGTGATGAGCTCAAGCGGGCTTTGGAGCAATCAATGGTTGAAGAGCTTCACAGACAGAAGCTTGAGATGGAGAAACAAAAGGAAGAGATGAAGAAGTATGCTGAGGACTTGCAACGCCAGCGTGATGAGTTTGAAAAGAAGAATGAGGAGTTGCAGAAGGAGCTCAAGAAGAAGAGTTCAAGCGTGGAACCACCAAGGACACCACCGCGCCGACCTCAGTACTACTCGCTGTCACCAAGAACAACACCTGGAGGAACTCAAGTTCCGCCGGGACAACCACCACGGGAGGTAGCAGACCTTCCAGAACCTCCACCATGGCAGTTTGACCCATTTGCAGTTGATGAGCACGTGGGAGGTGGAACAGGTTTTGATGGTTTGGAGGATTTTTGGACTCCAGTGGATCAACAACTACAACAGCAGCATCATCTTCAACCTGGAGCAGATCGCTTTGCATGGTTGGACAGAGAGGTCAGGATGATGCATGGCGAAAGACCAAGGTTGACAGGTGAGTACTGGGAGCAACCGGTGCACAGACATGGTGGTCCACCAGCGGATTTTGGTTATGTTCCGCAACCACCACCACAACCGCCTCAAGGACATGGAGTTGGACCTTCTGGTGTACCAATGTATGCAGCACCAATGCAATATGGTTCAGTGCCACTGCAATGGCAACAACCTCAACCACAAGCAAAAAGTCCTGATGGCGAAGCTTCTGAGGTGCTGAGAAATGTGCCAATTACACTGCCAATTTTGAAGGACGTGTCAGAGCCTCAAGCTGCCCTTCGTGCAGGAGATTGGTTAAGTGAGTTGATGCCGCTGATCTCAGATGTCTCAGAAGGGCAAGAGTGTGGTGGACCGGACTAGTACAACGAGCTCAAGATGCCTATGCAACATGGCTGACAGCGGGTCCAATGGATCGCATGGCTGTGCAACCTGACCTTCAAGTGGAGAACAAGTATGTCAGGTTGGAGTCTCGTGTGCTGTCAATGTTGTTAGCCGCAGTGCCACAGACGGTCAAACAAGAAGCAATCTCTTTGCGAGAGATGACATGTGTGCAGCTGGTGTTTCGCATTTTGAAGCTGTACCAACCTGGTGGTCTCAACGAGAAAAGCACCATCCTCAACAACTTGACTCAAACCACAGCAGCCAAATCTGCAGCTGAAGCTGGTGAGATGCTACGCCAATGGCGACGTCAACTCCTGCGAGCTCGTGAACTTGGACTACAGGTTCCAGATCCCTTGCTGCAGGTGAGCGCACTTTCTGAAGTGATGCGGACAGTGATTGCGAAGGAGCATCAAGCGAGCTTTCGCATCAGCAACTTCCGCATGACCCATATGGTGGATGTGGCGCCTACACAGCTCACAGCGGAGAACTATCTGCAGATGTTGATTGCCGAAGCGGATCACTTGCATCATGGAACAATGACGAAGGCAAGTCCGACTTCAGGCAATCCCAAGATCAATGTGGTCAATGCTGCTGGTGACAAGGGTGGTGGCAAGAAGGGATCTCCTGGTAAGAAAGGCTATGGCAACAATGCAGAAGGCAATGCTTATGGTGCAGGAGCTGGAGCATGCAAGCATTGGGGTAAACCTTACGGATGCCTCAAGGGTGACAAATGCACCTATGCCCATGAGTGGAACAATCTCAACGACAAGGAGAAGAGATGTTGGAAGTGTTCCAGTTTGGAACACATTGCCAAAGACTGCACCGCTGGTGACAAGCTTACGACAAGTCCGGGCGACAAAAGCTCCAAAGGAAGCCCTAAAGGCAAGGGAAAGACAAAGGATGGCAAGAACGACAAGGGCAAAGGCAAGGACCGGGACAAGCCGGTCGGGGGAGTGGATCAGTCTTCAAAGGATTCACAGCCTCAAGTTGCCCAGATACAACAGCAACCTCAAGTTGCCCAGATACAACAGCAACCTCAAGTTGCTCAGATACAACAGCAACCTCAAGTTGCTCAGATACAACAGCAACCTCAAGTTGCTCAGGTACAACAGCAGCCTCAAGTTGCTCAAGTACAACAACAAGTTCAGCCCTCAGTCATGGGTGAAGTTGCCAGTCTTTTGAAAACAATGCGAACAACGTCAACGACTCCAAGGGTGTTGGCGGTGGTGACTGACAGCAATCAGGGTGTGCTATTGGACTCAGGGGCCACGCATATCCTTAGAGGACCCTATGATGAGACTGAGTGGATGCAGGCGATCCCAACAGAGGTACAAACAGCGACTGGAAAAACACAGCTGAGGATGTCAAAGATGAGCAGATCGTTGTTGACAAAGGATGATCTGCAGCCAATTGTGCCTTTGGGAATGTTGACTCAGCATGGATGCAAGATGAGGTGGCATCGCGATGGGTGCGCTCTTACACATGGCAAGCTGGGTGAAGTGAAAGTCACAGTTCGTGACAATTGTCCCTACGTGACCAATGATGTGGGGATGAAGCTCATTCGAGAGCTGGAATCTGCTGAGAAGAACAAGCAGTTGATGTTGCGAAGTTTGGAAGTCACAGGTTGGAAGCAGGAAGACAAGGACATGGCCGACAAGCTCAACAAGTTGTTTCCTGAGACACCTGTGGAGTTGTTGCAACCTATGGTGAGTAAAGCTGGTGATGAGGCTCGATTGCCATGGAATCGCCATCAACGGCGACGCTTCAAGAAGGCCAACGGCATTGTGCTGAATTTGTTTTCAGGTCCAGATCAAGCGTGGTGGTCAAAAAGAATGCCACACGACATCGAAGTGGTGAATGTGGATCTACTTCGAGGACAAGATCTTTTGGATTCAGCAGTTTGGCACTTTTTATTGCAGTTTGTGAGGTCGGGTCGAGTGGTTGCAGTACTCGCTGGCCCACCGTGCAGAACAGTATCAGCTGCACGTTACCGGTCTGATGGAGGACCGCGGCCTGTGAGATCGAGACATGGTTTACAGAGGTTTGGCCTGGATACCAACACGATGATGGAGCAACAGTTGGCAGACACTGACAGCCAGCTTTGGCTGAGAACGTTGCTCTTGATGTATGAGGCCAAGCTCTACAACCCTGACGTCAAGGCTGTAGTGGAGACTCCAGAGGATCCATTGACGTACAGGCAAGACGAAGTTGAATATGCCTCTTTCACTGTGTGGCCCGAAGTGAAGTCAGTTTTGGAAAAGGCGGTGGGATTGAAAAGGTTGACAGTGGATCAAGGAGCTCTTGGACATCAACGACGAAAACCAACATGTTTGTGGAGCAATATGGAAGTCATCAAGGCGCTGGATGGCCTGAAGGATGACACCAAGTATGCAGCATGGCCAGACAGTTTGTCAAAGGCTATGGAGTTGTCCAAGTCAACAGCAGCATGGGCTCCAACTTTGAAGGATCTGATGATCAGGGAGATCCACGCAATCTCACCACCACAACTACGAACTTTGAACCTGACGGAGGAGGAATCATGGTACTTGCACCTCATGTCGGATCACATTCCTTACAGGAAGGATTGTCTTCAGTGTCAAGTTGGAGCGGGACGAGATCGACCACGACGGAGGCAGAAGTTTCAATCCACTTATGAGATGAGTGTGGATTTGGCAGGACCTTTTGAACGAGCACCAGATCAAGGAAGAGCAAAAGCAAGATACTTCATGGTGGCCACTGTCAAGGTTCCATGGTTAGCAGAGATTGGTGCGTTGGTGGAGGGTTGGAAGCCGAAACCACGGCCAGAAGGTTTTCCTGACCTTGAGGCTTTGCTTCCGGAGGTGACTCTGGACCCAGATCCGTTCAAGGAGGTGGAGGATGTGATTCGTGGACCGGGCCGTCCCAAAAAGGTGGAGGAGAAGTATGATGTTCAAGCCTCAGATCCCTCGAAGGGGGGAACTCCAGATTCCTCGAAGGGGGGAGCACAAGTTGAAGTTGTTGAAGTTCCTCAAAATGGAGTTCAACGTGGTGATGTTCATGTACAAGATTGCAGAGACGGGGGAGCTCAGGATGATGAGCTTGTCAAACAACTGGAATCATGTCCATTGCCTGAAGTTCCTTTGCAAGTTTTGGAGAAGAATCCGCCAGACGTGGATGTGAATGCGGAGGACGTGGCAAAGCAGGCGTTCCAAAATAAGATGGCAGAACTTCAGGATGTCAATGTCAAACCCATCACCTTTGCTGTTCCTGTGAGTGATCGACGTGAAACAACAATAATCAATGCAGTGGCTTCTCTCTACACCAGATTTCGAGCCCTTCAAGTGCCAATCTACAGGGTGAGAGTTGACCGCGCCAAAGAACTTGTGTCACAACGATTTCGAACATGGGCATCAGCAAGAAATCTGGAAGTTCGAGTTTCTCCAGGAGATGAACCTACTCAGAACTCAACTGCGGAGATCGAGATCCAAATTCTCAAGAATGTGACAAGAACGTTGCTGCAGTCATCAGGCTTGGATGTGAGTTTCTGGCCATTAGCGTTGAGACAAGCAGCTGAACAAAGATGCCGAAGACAACTCTCAGTGCTTGGACTTCAGCTACCAGCTCTACTACCTTTTGGTGTTTGGGGTGTGGTTCGCAAAAAGACATGGGCCAACAGAGGAGTTCCTCTGAAGTATCCGAAGCAACGTGTGAGGATTCTTGGTCCTTCAGCGGACATGTCACCAACATCAGGCGGGTACTGGGTGGTGGATGAACGTGGCAATGGTTTTCGCACTACAGTGGTGTCGGTGCCAACCAAGTCAGCTGAGATGGGCAATCTTCAAGATCTCAATCCTGGACAAGCTCCACTACCAGATGATGGTCAACAACCAGATGGAGAACAACTTCATGAGCAACTTCCTGAAAGCCCTGGGTATGAACCGAGCATCCTTGAAGATGATGCACCGGGACCGGGGGAGGACTTGGAGTTTGAGGACATGCAAAGACTGGTGGATGGTACGATGGAGGTGGAACTACAAGAGATGGAAGAACATGCAACAGATCTTCCATGGCCTTTACCACCATTACCACAACCACCACGACGAGTACGAGGCAAACAACCACCAGCTGTGCGCGGTTTGATGAGTTCCGCGTACCAACAATGCAATGGATGTGGGTTGCAACAGCCCAGACTTAGCAAGTGTCACTTCTGCAATGAACCAGCTGTACCAGCTGGGGGGGAGTGGACAGAGATGGATGATGATGAAGTTCAAGATCAGCAAGATCAACAAGATGGACAAGCTCAAGATGAAGATGTTCATCAACTACAACAACTATGCAAGGATGAGATGGCAGTCAATCATCTGGTCAAAGGGATGTGCGATCTTTGGAATGAAGAGAGGTACATGTTGGCACAAGCAGAAGGAGACCAAGATGTCAACGAATTGGCAAAATATGCCAACAGCATCCATAGCCAGTTGATGATGCTGCAGAATCAACAGCAACAGTTGACGAAAGAGATTGACAAGATGGTGCTTGGGGAGGAGGAGAAGGTTCTCCAGACCTACACGGTGGCGGCAAAAGAGGTTCGTGCAGAAGCAGACAAGTGGAAGCCGGCCATCAAGGAGGAGATAGACAACCTGCTGTCTACCAACACCATCGTCAAGATGAGCAAGGAAGAAGTGGCATCCTTGGAGAGCTCAGGGATGGCCCTTGAGAAAATACCTGGCAAGTTGGTGGCGACAAGAAAAGCACCACTTGGAAGAAGACGAGCCAGAATAGTTGCTTGCGGAAACTTTGTTCATGGCGATCCACTTGATGCAGACTCAGATGTGGCTGCTGGAGGAGTGGATGGGATAGCAATTCGACTTTTGGTGAAGTTGGCTGCAGAACGTGAATGGTGCCTCAAGTCCATTGACGTCAAAGCAGCATTTCTACAAGCGCCAAAGAGGTCAGTCAAGACCAGAACAACATTGGTGCAGCCACCAAGGCTACTGGTAGAGCTTGGTCTGGCACAACAAGGTGAGTGGTGGTCAGTGCAGGGAGCTTTGTATGGCCTTGTAGAGTCTCCGAAAGATTGGTCAGTGCATAGAGACCAAGAGCTTCCGCTGTTGAGGTGGAGCGTTGATGGGGTACAGTACAAGCTCGTGCAAACGGAGGAGCTACACCTATGGATGGTGACCCCAGTGGAGATGACAAGCTCTTGGAAGCCAGGTTCACAAGGCTTCTTGGCAACCTACGTTGATGACTTTCTAGTTGGAGCTCCACAAGAACAAGCCAATGCGATGTTGGAAGCTGTACAAAGGAGGTGGACATGCAGCCCACCAGAAATGGTCACTGAAGACCACCAAATGAAGTTTTGTGGATACGAGATTGCCAAGGTCAAGGACGGGTTCTTTCTACATCAATGTGGATACCTCAAGGACGTCCTGAAACGACATGGCATGGAGGCTGGCATGGCACCAGTCAAGAACTTGTTTGCCAACTTGGGCGAAGACGACACTGAGGAGGTGCAAACAGGAGATCTTCGTCAAGCTCAACAAGTCATAGGGGAACTGCAGTGGTTGGTTACCCGAACACGACCTGACATGGTGTATCATGTTGGTGTCATGGCACGTCTTGCGCACCGACGAGCAAGACATGTGGTCAAGCTTGGAGATGAGTTACTGAGGTATTTGAGTGCGACGAGTTCAAAGGGTTTGCACTACATGAAGACCTCAGCACAAAAACCGTATGGTCGCAATGATGAGCTGGCCACGCAGGTGTCGATCAACAACTTGGAGGTGTTTGTGGATGCTTCGCACGCCCTGGAGCATGAGAACTACAAGTCGGTGACTGGGGTGATACTATGTGTTGGGGGTTCTCCCATCGCATGGGCAAGTGGCAGACAGCCGTTTGTTACCACTTCAACAGCCGAAAGCGAACTGGTGAGCTGTGGAGAAGGTTTCCAGTGTGGAGAAAGCCTTGCAGCACTCCTGGAGGTGATGGGCGTTGGGGACATCAACAAGACCCTCAACTGCGATTCCAAAAGTGCACTTCACTTGTGCACCAATGACACAGGTAGTTGGAGAACAAGACATCTGAGGATCAGGTATGCTCGACTTCGAGAAGCGTTTCAAGATGAGCTCTCGCGATGGTGTGCGAGGCATGTCAGTGGTTTGGTGCTTCCAGCTGATGGAGCGACGAAACCGCTTCAAGGACCAAAGATGGACAACTTTGTGGACTCCATCTACCTGGACGATCTCAACGATCTACGACGTGCAGAAGATGAGCTGAGAGCTGAGGAAGAGATAGTAGTGAGGCTTCTCTCAACTGGCCAGACGCTGATGGAGACAGATGACTCTCAGTGTCAAGAAACTGGTCTGGGCCTCATCGTTGCTGCATGTTGGATGATGAAAAAGAGGGAAAGGGAAAATGAACCTTCCCCACCATGGTCAGTTAGGGAAAATGAACCAACTGACATGGAAGAGGCCAACGTCAGGGCACCAAATGAACCGGCGTTGAGACATGAGGGTAGGGAAGATGAACCACCCCGTAGGTTGATGAAAACCATGGTGAGGGCCCCAAATGAACCCACCATGCAAGAAGAGGGCAGGGAAAATGAACCGCCCAACAAGAGCCAAAAGGAGGCCATGAAACCTTCCCCAAAAGGGATGATCGATGTGGAGGGGAAAAGAAACTTTAGGGTTTCGAACATGGAGCGTAGTCTTAGTGCTGAGTACTATCCTCAAAGGGATCAAGTTTCCTCCCCACAAAGATCATCTCAAAACCCTGACAACTGCCCTTCGGGCTGCCACGGGCCGCAACTTCGGGCGCTCAAAGCGAGCCATGGGAAGAGAGGTCAACGGCGAGGTCTTCCGAAGAGGCGCCAAGGGGATGGGCATGGTTTCAACTGCAACTTGGTTGGTCGTGCCGAGCAATGGCATGGACTTGAAGGAGATCCGATCGAGGACTTCTCTGGTGAAGACCTTGGGCTCGAACCGCCAACTGAGGTTTCGGGCGTCGGGCGATTTGCCATGGAAGACACGACGAGGTCGTCCACAAGTTCGGCATCAGGAACTTCTTCACTGCCGGCTTCGAGGGCAACCAAGGGAAAAGGCCACAGTGGCCAGGATGATGGCCAGCATGGCTATGGAAAAGGCCAAGGAGGCCACAACAAGGGCCAACAAGGCCAGATGGATGGTCAGCCTGACCAGAAAGGAAAGGGCACTGGCAAGGTGTCTGAACGTGGTAGGGTGGCAATGTTGAGCCCTACAACTTCGGCCATTTGGGCTGGAACAGAACCCGAACAGCTTGGACCAGTTCAACAACGTGGACAAGCAGCAATGGGAACAAGAGTGATGAGGGGCAGTCGCTTTGGGTTTGAGTACGTGCCGATCCGCAACTATGATCCACGTCTTCGAGAACCAGAACCACAAGAGCGACCTCCAAGACCACCAGCGCAGCAGGTGGATGAAACGCAGTCTGATGGGAGCTATGAGTTGGTTTCAGAGGCTGTGGATGAGGAGCAGCCCCCACAGACTGAAAGGCAAGTGCAGTTGGAGGGCAAGCACGGTGCAATGGCTATGCCCCCACCAGGTGGAGATGGAGATGATCCTGGCCGAGATCGTCGAAATCGACGAGAACCAGAACGAGACCATGGGCCGGATCCTCCAGCGGATGATGAAGATGAAGATGAAGAAGAAAGTCCACGCAGGACATGCACAACCCTGGATGTCAAGAGGCAAAGAATGGCTTGGGCGCGACCCCCTGGATACTGGTTTCGGGGACGTGGCAGAGGCACCAAGCAGGATGTGGAGACGGGCAAGGATGGGTCAACGATCATCCATGGGGCGCTCAGTCCCAACCTGTCCTGGCAAAGGATCTTCGCCAAGGGCTGTCGACCCCGCCAGCTCTTCACACATGACCAAGGAGGAAAAGGTTCAGCGCAGGCAGCCCCGGTGCTGATGGGGCGTGGCGATACGCCGGCTGAACAGAGGAGAAGCATCCTCCTGGCGACGGCCAATGCAAAGGCGGTCCAGGCGTTGCGCACAGCCGACCAGGTGAATGTCACTAGCGAGGACTCCAATGAGGTGGCTCTGGCGGTGGAGGCAGCTACAGCAGCGGTGGACTACGCTGCGGATGTTCAGGAGATGACGGAAAGCGGCACCACCCCAGGCCAAGCTGGCAGCAGCAGCAGTAAAAGTCGCACCTCGGTAGCACGACTTGGAAAGGGCAAACCAGCCACAACTGGCGAGCTGCAGGCCCACTACGCAGCGAAGGGCAAGGCAAAGGGCAGTGAAGCCTTGGAGCCTGTGGCAGATGGTTTGCATGAAGATGGCAGCGAGACTGCGGAGGAAGAGGCCTCTGAGAATGACATGGAGGTCATCCCTGAAGAGGACGAGGGCGATGATGGAGATGATGGTGGAGGTGATGATGGTGGAGCCGAAGGGCCTGCAACAGACCCACCAACAGCTACCACAGCAACCGAGGTAGCAATCACTTCAACCACTGCGGGTGACCCAGCGAATGTTGAGGAAGAGGTCAACGCAGAGCCAGAGAACGTTGAAGAAGAAGTCAATGTGGAGCAGGACACAGAGGTGGAAAGTGCGCTGCCTCCAAGGCGAACGCGCAACGACCCGGAGCATGAGATGGCGCCGATGGTCCCAGGAAGTTTGGGGCAACAGATGCGGGCAAAGGCAAGTTTTGGCATGGCATCAGCACCGCCAGCGCAGCATGTACAGCAGGTGATGACAGCGCTGATGCAGGGCCAAACAATCCCTTTGACGTATGGACGTTGGGTCCAGTGGGATCAGACCAGTTGGGTTGGATCCATGCAGACCTACAGATATGGTGTGCTCAATGGATTGCAGGTCGAGATGGACTTTGCGCAGGTGGGCTTGATGCTTCGCAGGACAGTGGTTCCTGGAGTGACGCATTCACTTGCGCTCCAGGGAAATGTCATGGCTGTGCCAAAGACTGGCTTGACAAGAGATGGCACAGAAGAAGAGGAGGCTGACCCGGGAGTTCCTTTTGAGCACGGAATGGTTCAGCCTGGCAAAAAGCCTCCCCCTGCAGCTTGGTTTCAGAAACAGAACATGCAGGACTGGATGAACCGCATGGCCAAGCCACCAGCAGTTCCTGTGCACCACGCAATGCCAGGACCACCACCAGCGGGCCCACCACCTCATGTGATGGCGGGACCACCTCCAACAGGTCCACCTCCTGGCAAGGCAATGCCAAGGGCTACTCAGACCTATGTGCCTGGACCTCCACAAGTACAACCACCAATAGCTGCTCCGATGCAACAGCGACCGCAATGGCACGCAGGTTATGGTGGAGATCAAGGTGGCAGCTTGCGGCCACCACAACAACAAATGATGGAAGAGCCTAGTCGGAGGGCAACGTTGTCTCACATGTTGCGTATGACTGGTGAACTTCGAGCAGAACAAGGAGTTCAGCCAGCCAAAGCTGCAGCGGACTTGGGTCTGCGATCGGTGTTGCGACCACAAATGACAACATCGAAAGCTGCAGCAAGTTCCACAAACGTTTATGTGGAGCGCCGAGAAGAGTCTGCCGATAGGGTCACGGTGAGATCCGATTCACCGGCCCAGTCAGTGACTTCGAGCTCTACGGCATGATCCATGAGGAGCGCAATTTTGAAAAGATGCTCTTTTGAGAGCCGGACATTTTTCCTTTGGCAGAGTCTTTACTGCCGATAGATCAGCCGCGGTGTGAGTCTTTACATGCCAAGGTTGACTTCGAAAAGTGCGAGTCTTTACGCACTGTAGGTTTTTCAGATTTTAAGACCAGTAGAGCCTAACAACCACCTGGCATCACTGGCAAATCTAATCTTAAGAGCCTTGAGCCCTGTAAAGAGCCTGCCGAACATAAGGCACGAAAACTCCCTTTTATGCACGACAAAGTCGTGGGGGGAGTGCAAAAGGGTTGATGTGCATGCATGTACAATAGGGTATGTGTAGGATCTGGTCTTATCACTGCTTGACAGGTGAAGTATCTGTTCTTATCAGTGTGACGACTGGAGGCTCTTTTAGGATCAAAAGGCGCGCTGCTCTGCCTTGCACACCTTTAAATTCCTCTATGTTTTTAAAAATTCTTTTAAATTCCCTAAAACTTCTTAAAAAGTCCTTTAAATTTCTTTATATTCATTTAAATTCCTTTGGGTTCCTTAAAATTCTGTAAAATTGCGTTAAATTCATTTAATTCCGTTCAATTCCTTAAAAGACGAATTAACCACATGACATGGGACTTCCAATTCCTTTAAATTCCTTTAAATTCTTTTAAATTCTTTTAAATTCCTTTAAATTCCTTTAAATTCCTTTAAATTCCTTGAAAGATGAATTTACCACATGACATGGGACTTCCAATTCCTTAAAATTCTTTAAAATTCTTTTCAATTCTTTAAAATTCATTTAAATTCCTTAAAAGACGAATTTACCACATGACATGGGACTTACAATCCCTTAATTCCTTAAAATTCCCTGAAATTCCTTTAAGTTCCTGAAAAGACGAATTTACCACATGACATGGGACTTCCAATTCCTTACTTCCTCAAAATTCCCTTAAATTCCGTTCGATTCCTTAAAAGACAAATTTACCACATGACATGGTACTTCCAATTCCTTTAAAATCTCTAAAGTTCCTTTAAATTCCTTAAAGACGAATTTACCACATGACATGGGACTTCCAATTCCTTTAAATTCCCCAAATTTCCCTTAAATTCCTTTAAATTCCTTGAAAGATGAATTTACTACATGACATGGGACTTCCAATTCCAGCTGCTCAGCTCCGACCCGTCCAGCTGCTCAACTACTAAATAGGTGCTAAGTAGCTGCTAAATAGCTGCTAAATAGTTGTTGGATAACTACTAAATAGGTCCTAAATAGCTGCTAAATAGCTGCTAAATAGCTTCGAAATAGGTGCTAAATAGCTGCTAAGTAGCTGCTAAATAGTTGCTGAATACCTAGCTTCGAAATAGCTGCTAAATAGCTGCTAAATAGCTTCGAAATAGCTGCTAAATAGTTGTTGAATAGCTACTAAATAGGTGCTAAATAGCTGCTAAATAGCTGCTAAATAGCTTCGAAATAGCTGCTCAATAGCTGCTAAATAGTTGTTGAATAACTACTAAATAGGTGCTAAATAGCTGCTAAATAGCTTCGAAATAGCTGCTAAATAGCTGCTAAGTAGCTGCTAAATAGCTGCTCAATAGCTGCTAAATAGCCGCTAAATAGTTGTTGAATAACTACTAAATAGGTGCTACATAGCTGCTAAGTAGCTGCTAAATAGCTGCTCAATAGCTGCAAAATAGCTGCTAAATAGTTGCTGAATACCTGCTAAATAGCTGCTAAATAGTTGCAAAATAGCTTCCAAATAGAGGCTGAATAATTGAGAAATGGCTTCTAAATAGCTTCGAAATAGCTGGTAAATAGCTTCTAAATAGCTGGTAAATAGCTGCTGAATAAATGCTAAAGAGCTGCTAAATAGCTTCTGAATAGCTGCTAAACAGTTGCTAAATAGAACAAGGAGGTGAATGGATTCATGTGACTCTGGAATATTCGAACTGCTGACGTATAATTTTGGATTATTCCAAGTGCTAGTAGGTAGTCATACACTCATATACTATCTTTGTTCATGTGGGATGTGAAATGTACAGTGTGTGAGTTAGTTGACATGACATGTTTTGCATCTTTTTGGATGCAGAAGTCCCATGTCATGTGATTTTTTTCCGAGGCACTTTACAGATGACACGGGACTTATGCATTTTTCTGCCTTTTTCACTTTGCAAATGACATGGGAGTTTGCGTTTTTTGGGTGTGTCCGACAACTCCCATGTCATCTGCAGGTACTATATCTATCTATCTCTCTCTCTCTCTCTGTCTGTCTGTCTGTCTGTCCGTCTGTCTATCACCTGTCTATCTGCAAGCTTGAAAAGGAAGCTGTTCTGCGAGACGTCCTCAGGTTTTGAACTTGACAACAGCAAAAACGCAGCAATTCTGCGAGACTTCCTCACTGTTTGAAGTTGACAACGTCAAAAACGAAGCAATTCTGCGAGACATTCTTAATTTTTGAACTTGAAAACGTCAGAAACAAAGAATTCTGCGACACTTCCTCATTTTTCGAAGTTGACAACATCAAAAACGAAGCAATTCTGCGAGACTTCGTTCAAAAATGGAAAGTTGAGCGCAGCGCTGACAGCCTCGTACCATTGCGTTTTGCGATTTTTCTACTCCACCTGTCTAAAGCACTGCGCCTGCCACGAAAAAGTGATGCCAGGTCACACGAAGTGCTGCACCTGTCACGCAAAATCATCTCAGCAAATCTGAAGATCTGATGCTCCAAAATGCAACCCTTCTCAGGAAATCAGCGCCTGGACCTCCTAACAGCTTTGATGAAGATGTCTCTTGTACTGCGCCTGCCACGGAAAAGGCATTTTTGCAAATCCTCTGCAAATGCCCCCCGCCTGCCATGGTTTTTGGAAATGCCCCAAAACCCTCAGGTTTTGCTCACTTTTGACAAGGTGCACAATCCCTTGCGCCTGCCACACGAAACGACATCTGAACCTCCAAAAGTGGCGCGAGCATGTGGTGCTTTGTACATTTTGACTTCGAAATGTGCTTCGCGCCACAACGGCATGCACTTTTTCGACATCGCAACTTCCAAAAGTGGTCCGAACGTGATGTGCTTTTAGCTTTTTCACTTGCAAATGTGCTTCGCGCCACAACGGCGTGCAATTTTTCATCTCTCATCTGGCCAGCTGGCTCCGCACCCGCCGCTTTAGCGAGCCTACTTTTCGACCCTCCGGAGCCCCAAATCATTGGAAAAACACAGTGTTTCGCGGCTTTCCTACCTTTTCGCGCATCTGCATCTTCTTTCTTCTGACTCTTTCTCTTCTCTGATCTGCTCTCTTCTACTCTTCTCTTCTCTATGCCTCTGCCCAGCTCTGCTTTTCACCTGTCCATATTGTCGGAAGTTTGACTTCTAAACTTCCTTCGATTATTTATTTAATGTATATAACCCAAAATACGATTTGTCCAAATAGGAACCCTTAGAAACGCCTCTGGAATGCATGCAGAGGTGGACCATTCATGGCCAGAATCAAACTCAACCCGTGCCAGGATTTGCCAGAAACCAACAGAAACCAACAGAAACGAATCCAGAAAGCATCAGAAAGCATCAGAAAGCAAGGAACGAATCCAGGCACTGGGCAGCTCACGTTTTTACTTTTATCTGTAAGACCTTAGCAATCACCATCTGCATACGAAAGGAAAATAAGGAAAGTAAATTGCATGCACCACTGACGACGGTGCGAGGTCAAATCATATTGACTTTGCCATCTTGAAAACTGACTGTATGCCATATATGCTCTTCTGACTTCTCATTACTTCTCCACTGGACCGACTGCTAAAATCACGTGGCGATTACAAGGGGCTTGTGGGCCTGAACAGAAGGAAAATCCACTGGAGGCGCAATCGCCTAGGGACAAATTGAGAACAAAGCACAAGACAGCATGTTGGCATTTTCTTTAAATGTTCTTTAAAAGACAAATCTCTTCTGATTCACCGAGATTTATCTTCTCAATATATATATATATGTGTGTGTGTGCATACATACTTTGAATAGATCATTTGATGAGATTTGAATAATTTGAATACTACATTGACCTCATCTGTGCAACGTGCGTCATCTGAGGACAGCGACATCGATCATATGGAGTTCGGTGCCCAGCTCGGGATGAGGTTGTCCCAAAGCCAGCGTGGCTGCAGGCCGAAGCAATTCGTTTCCGTGTTTCTCATGAAGCGCTGACCTCTTTGTTTCAGTGTTTTCTCCATATAGGGACCTTGGCGCCTGTGGTACTTTGTCTACGATGATTTCATGTTGGACTTTGTGGCGCGCATTCTCAGACGCTAGCGGATCTTTTCCTGGACGCGCCAGAGACTATCAACTATGTCGACGCATGGCGACGGCCAGCTTCCACTTGCCAGGAAACCAATCTGGTATATACCTTGTGCAGCAGTTGGCTGAAATTGGATGCTCGTGTTTGTTGCTTCTCAATGCTTGTCGAATATTCCTGAATCGCAACCAATTTGCAAAGTCGTTGACCATAGCATGCGCTGCGACCGTTGACCTGTGGACCCTGTTTTGCAACCCCGTCTACCTTCAAACCACACAGGCTGAGCCGCCAAGACACCGGAAGACAAACCAGAAGAGGTTCTCAGACGATTCCAGGAACGCCTCTGCAACTTGACAGTCCGCAGATTTAAAGTGAAATAGCATCAAACCTGTCTGGCATGAAGTGCCACTGCTATAAGTTCTCGCAAAGTGACAAGGAGAAAAAAATAGTTTTCTAAATCGTACAGAATGACAAAAGAATACAAAAGAATATGACAAAAAAATGAGCAAAATGACAGCGACGCTGCCTGCGCGCCCAAGGTCCCCAGTACCAAGGCGCTGCCACATCCGAGTGCTGCCATAGCACCCAGAAGCATAGGGCCCAAGGGTCCGACGAAGAGACGCGACCAGGTTGGCTCCTTTCGGCACGAACTAGAAATACAGTATATAATTTCAAAATAAAATGTTCCATTGAAGTGTTCAGTGTTCAGTTGAATTATGTTGAAATTACTTGAAATTACATTCAAGAGAATTCCAAGAGAGCACAGGAAAGCCTTCACACACTCGCACAGAATCTTTTCTGAACATATTCTGTCCAGGCTTGATAGGTTCAAAGTTGAAAAGACTCTGGATGTTCTGCAGATTGTACAAAGATGAGTGCTTGTGTGTGTGTGCGCGTCCGGCTTTGTGAATCGGTACAGTACGTCTTGTCGGGTCGTACTTGTACCATCTTGTACCACCCGACCACTGCCCAAACTCTGGCCTGCTTTTCTATGCGCTCGCAGCGCTCCTTCAGTAAAGTGGGTCTTCATAATCTTCATCTACAACGGCACGTAGCACCAAAGTATGGGAGAAACTGGGAGAGTCTCAAAACATTTTGTTTCAGTGCTTGTCACAGCTTGACTTGCTACTTCTGCCAGTGACAAAAAAGACATCTTCCTCTCATGCTTGTGACTTGTTGGGATTCTTGTTGCTAGAATCTAGCTGCTTCTTTCTTCCACATTCCGACAAGATGTCCTGAGCTTCCTTTCGCCTGGCAGTATCTGCAGGCAAAAAGGGCAGGGACTTCCATAGACACATCTATATACAATAATGGAATCTAGGGTGGAATTCTTGGATTTGTCGTAGACCTCCAAGAATCTGCATGCCATTAAGCATTGAATCCGCAGTTGCCGTTTTATCATAATTGAACGGAAAAATGGCGAGGGTTAGCTTGACAAAGGTGCACGGCTAAAGTGTGCAGAATCGAGAATCGAGAATCGAGGATCGAGGATCGAGAATCGAGAATCGAGGATCGAGGATCGAGAATCGAGAATCGAGAATCGAGGATCGAGAATCGAGAATCGAGAATCGAGAATCGAGAATCGAGGATCGAGAATCGAGAATCGAGAATCGAGGATCGAGGATCGAGAATCGAGAATCGAGAATCGAGGATCGAGAATCGAGGATCGAGAATCGAGGATCGAGAATCGAGAATCGAGAATCGAGAATCGAGAATCGAGGATCGAGAATCGAGAATCGAGAATCGAGAATCGAGGATCGAGGATCGAGAATCGAGAATCGAGAATCGAGAATCGAGGATCGAGGATGGAGAAAAACAAAATATACAAGATTGATTGGGGATCGAGGATCGAGGATGAAGAACACTATCGGAGTGCGCAGTCAAGGTTTGGGAACCATATGCATACGTAGTGTTTGGTAGGCATGTGTGTGAAGGGCATAGTTCAGTACCCTCATTGATTCATGTCGGCATGTAAATAATGAAACAGTGTACCCTTGGCAAGCCAACTTGCAATGGTGAGGGAAGCAGAGAATTAGGAGGGTTGTCCACATCACCTCAGCCGATGCCCATGATGCCCATGATGCCGCTCTCAGAAACAAACCAGAAGCAAACAAGAGACTGACACGTTGAAGACCAACATCACCCATAAAAGATGCCGCGGCCGAAGGCCATGTCATGGACATGTGAAAAGCTACTGTGTGTGACTAAGGTGAACATAGAGCAAGTTGCCACTGTTTTCAAGCCCTCACAGATCCATCCTTCCGCGACGACGGAAGCTGTGGAGACGGCAGTGGAGCTTGGCAAGTGGTTCCACGCGAGTTTCCAGAACACTGTTGGGGCTCGTGCGTTGGTGAGCGAGTTCAAGACTGAGCGCAGCAACATGATTCTCTTACCTCGTCCTTGCGTGAAAGAAGCTGCCGGCCTCATTTCGCATGAGACGCGTGCGCATGTGTGCCTCGTTGTATTCACAGGGCGGGTAGTTAGAGTCAAAGGGTCGGCATTGGGCAGGTGTGCGGTTGGGCTGCCCAAGAAGCAGGGGTGCAATTAGGGATGGGCTGCTGTCATGACCGGGGTTTGGAACTTGCTAAGGAATATTGCAGCTGCATTGGAGTGTCTTTCTTTGAAGACTTGGACCTTGAAGGCTTTCGCCTTGAATGCAGAGCACACCGCGGCACAAGTGCGGGCCAGACTTCCAGACCTTTTGATTTTAGCGATGATGGGTTTCGTCGTCATGGGCTGCGGCCGCTACGCTCTAGTTGGGTATGCCGAGGATGACGAGGATTTTGTCATTTGCTGCAACAGGCCTGAGCAGCGCAAGTGCGCTTAGATAAATCAAAATGTCTTGCGTGTCTGTTTTGCCGTCATGTTGTAGAGAGTCTGCAAGGCAGCTGGCAAAGTTGCAAGAGATAATCTAGAATAAGTTGGTCCACGTAGCCTTGAGGGAGCCCTCTAAATGTAAACACAAGTCGGGGCATGAACTTCAACCATATAGCATGCTAGCGCGAGGCTCACTAGTTGGGATGCTGAAGCTGATCTTGCTGCTGTCCGGTCTTGGGTACCAACCAGTGGAGCAGAGAAGCCGAAGCTGGACCAGGATGCATGTGATGATGCCATATCGTGCATCCACCGTCTTCTGCGGGGGGAAGCTGCAAATGTGGATGGATGTCGAGATGTGTTCATGGTGGATCCTCTCGTGCCTACGCAAGCGTGCCCGGCGCCAGAGACGGCAGTTCCCTTGACGCAGGAGGCTGTGGACGATCAGGCCCCGCCAGCAAAGAGGTTGCGGCGAGAGAAAGACTTGTGTCGCGATGACTTCTCCAGCAATGTTCCTTTGGCAAAGAACATACTTCTGTACCTACTGAAGTCAGCAGCCTCAAGGGTGACTGCGCGGGTGATACTGGATGTCACAAAGCTGAGGCAGTGTGCTCAGGCAGAGGAATTGGAAGCGATGGCTCGCAATGTGTTTCGCTTGGGAGCTGAGGCAGGGTTGGCTTCCTTAGGCCCTCAAGGTGGCACCTGGACTGGCGTAAAGCCGCCTCCTGAGCATGAAGCCGCAGTTGTGACACTTCTGCGAGAGCTGTTTGAGAATAACATGCAGGGGGTGGAACCAGCTATAAGGAAACGTGGAGTGGCAGAGATCTTTGACATGGGTAAGTGTGAAGCTGCTTTGGCATTGTTACGCTAAGCAGCACCGGTGTGTGCGCTGTGCAGTGTCCAACAGGGCGCGCAACATGGAGCGCGCGCTGCGCGCGGCAGGAATCAATCCCTGTAGGGGCACATGGTAGTCGAACCAGTTTTGTTGCCTTAAGGGGGGGTTGGCTAGCCACCCGCACGTATTAGCGCGTCAATTTGGGGCTGGCTAGCCGCCCCATTTTGGGAATTTCATTTTTTGAGATTACATTGTCGTGTGACCATGACGGAGGCATAAGGTTTAGGGCATGCTGGTTTTGTCGCAGCAGCGCAGCAAGTGCATGGGAGACGCCGCTGTGTGTTGCGATGGTGGAGCGCTGACAAAGGCGTAAACAGAACAGGTCTTCTAAGGAATTGTGCGGGGCCACGTAGGTTCCACAGTTCGCATGTTTCAGAAGCATAGTGCCGTCATATTTGCAAGACCAGCAAACAATATAAATGTAAACAAGCTCCTAAAATTGTAGAAACCAGTCACTGCGCTAAGCAACATAAGACCCACATAGACCCACTGTTCTGATTGTTGACAACATCCTGTCCTCAGAATCTCACGCCCGGCAAGCCATCGCTGTGTCCCTGCCATGTCGCATGTGTCCACGTTGAAGTGGTGACTGGTGAGCGACACACCGTAACCACCGCGCAGCGGCAAGCTGTGGAAATGGAGACCAAGTGCAAGATCTCCTTGAGAGCGAGAAAAGGGCAGAGGCAGCTGCACGTGGAAGGCACTGTTTTTGGTGTCCAACTAGCAAGGAGAATGATGCACGAACTCATGTTGGAAGGACTGGATTTCAATGTTTTTGTTTGGGCCACGGGGAGGCGACTGGGAAGGCTATAGCCTCCCCAAAGTCTAGAGCAAATAAGTTACAAATTTCAGAGAGCAGTTAGAGTCTGCCAACATTGCATGGTAGGACGGAGGCTGACAACGACATCGCCCAAGAGTGCTCCTGCTGTGTCGGGCACTGCGGCTGTGCCACCACCATGGCGAGCAGCTCCTCCGGTTATGCCTCCACCACCGAAGAGATGTACCTTGGCTGATAGTTCAAACATTTTGGGTTGACGTTGCTTTGTTTGGAGAGACACCTACTTTTGCCCGGGAATAAGTTTGAGGTGTGGGTTTTCAATGCGCTTAAACATTGCGCAGGTCGAATGGCGGAGGGTGCCACACCACTTGTAGCCTCAGCATCCAGCAGCGCTGTGCCTGCGTCAGCGAGGACCGCACCAGCTGCCCAGACCATGCCCGCTGCATTGCGTGGATTTAGCTTCACCTTCCATGTGTTTGGGGTACAGCACATAGTTGGAGGCGACTACCCAATCCGAGTGGACTGCAACGACTTCAACGACCCCTATAGGAATCCTGAGCTGCATGCTCACCCTGGATGGCACTCGCAAACCCTGTGGAATTGCTTTCGCAGCGAGAGCTGGGAAAATCTATTGAGGAATTTGTTCCGTTGGATCCGGGACGAAGCCGCGCCTGGACAGCATCTCTTTTGGGATTTTTTGTACGACCGGACGTTACAGGAGCGTTGCGGTGGCGTGGCTTCTGGAAGAGGTTTTGAAGCAGGTGGGTGCAGACAGGATCACCGTCCAGTAATTATCTTGCAAGGGAGGCGGGCGAATGGAGCCACCTTTGTAGCAATTGTGAAGATTGCCGAGAGGACAATCCGGCAAAGCAAGAGAGCTGAAGAGAGCTCTAGCAACTCAACTGACGGAGCTGTGGGCCGAATTGATGCGAAAATGGTGAGCGTGTCATGAGCAGGCTAGCCGCTCAGGAAGCAGCCAGTGGCTCAGGGGTTAAAGTTTAAAGGCACATACGAGAGACAGGTGGCTAGCCCCTGGTCAGTGTACAGTGTATATAATATAGACATGTCTAGGAACTAAAACTGAGCGCGAAAACCTGTGTGTAGAGTACATGGGCGCATGAAACCAAAGAACGTCCTCAATGACAACATTAGAAAGCAGGTTCGAGAACCGAGGATCGAGGATCGAGAACGAAGGATCGACAATAATGATACGAGGTTGTCACTTGTCAGCTTGTGAAAAGTCTTTCTGAATGAATGCAATGAAGCGGGCAGAGAATCAATCATGATCCACCTGGCAATGCCATGCCGCAGCGCCGCATACCGAACCAATAAATACTAAGGGTATATCCAGCAAGATGCCGTACCAGGCAGCAATTACGCAAAGATGTCCTACAAGGAATCAAAATCAAGGTACTGCATGCACAGCCCCCTCGACCTGTACACTGTACTGTGCATGTCAACCTGGACGCAGGTGTCACCGGGGAGTTCAGTATACCTCATCCTGTAAGTGATCCAGCCAGCATCACTGTACTAGATCGTCCCCCCATAGCACCCACTGGGTGCACGCTACTGGGTGCCCAGGTCCACTACGCTAGCTACATGCGAAAGGCCCTAGCCAATAGCCTACGTCTCGCCTACGCTGAAACTCTCGCTAGAAGGGTATCTATGCACGAGCACTTTCTTGCATGCTGGCGACACAGCATTTGACCAAGGGCCAGGGAGCACCCCGGAAGGGATCCAAGGAGCAATCAAAACACCGCAGCCACAGAGGGGAGGAGCAAAACTTTATAGGCACTGTTCCCCTGCTCGACATGCATGAGACTTTTGCCAAATATATCTGGCTCAAGATCTCGCTCAAGGTGCCTGGTGTAAAAGAGGAACTTTGAGTCTGACTTACTTTGGGCTTTTCCACGCCGCTTGACGAGAATCGAGAATCGAGAATTGAGGATCGAGAATCGAGAATCGAGAATCGAGGATCGAGGATCGAGGATGGATGATCGAGGATCGAGGATCGAGGATCGCGGATCGAGGATAGGTTTGGAACTAGCCCTACGGTCCCTACGGTCACGATGCCCTGAAGCCACGGTCGCTCAATGCAACTCCCTACCGTTGCCCACGTTGACCCCACCGCTGAAGCTAGCAAGGCAAGAAACACACTTAAAGTATCCTAAAGTATTGAACATGGGCCTGCTGAGCCTGCTAATTTCTTAATAGAAGGGCCTTAAACCTTGAAGCATCTTAAAGCCAGGCTTAAAACGAGGCTTAAAGTCACGTCCAATGTAGGACAAAGACTCTGTTTGACACTGACTCTAGCAAAACGTTGCTCAATGTTGGCAGTCTCGGTCCAATTGCGAGTTTAAGGCTGTCCCATAACCCAGCTGCCAAAGAACTCGCAGTGGAGGGAAAATGAACGCTCATTTTTTTCGGAAGGTACTTGCCTCAGCTGCAGGTCATACATGCGCCGCATCCCAACATGGAGCAGGGTGTTGTACGCCTGGGCAGGGAGGAAATTAACGTGAAATGGCCTGGATCAAATCAACTGTCCCTGCTATCTGTCCAAAAATCTGCTGCCACTTGTACCATTGAATGTGCCAAGCGTTTTCCGATTTTCAGACGGCTTAATCACTTAATCAATAAAAGTTTGAACAAACCGCTTTGCTGCCCGGACATGGCTGATCTGCTGGAAACGCTCCGCTGCTGCCGGATCGTTGTGGCCGATAGTGTCTGGGTGAAACTCCTGTCAAGTGCCAAAGAGCTTGCAGAAATGCTCTCGAAGGTTCAAAAATGGCTGACACAATCCAAACCTTGGCCAGGCGTTTGTAGGCAGCCTTTATTTCTTCTGGACTTGCACCTAGAGACATTACAAGTGCAAAGGAAGCCGACTGCGTGGTTGATGAGTGCAAGCAAAGTGAACAGATCGAAAAGAGTGGAGTGGCCTAAGGGTGTGTTTGTACTTTTTTGAACACCACTGTTGATGTGTCGGAAAACAGTAGGAACATGTGAGAACACTGAGAGAACTCTTCAGATTCAAGTCTAAGAGATATGCCTTTCTGCAAGCCCAAAGTTGTGTACAGGTTCTCCACGTCTCTTGCCTCTTTGGCAAAGTGACGGCCTCGGCGGTAGGTTGGTTTCATCTCCTTGTGGTCAGATGTGGTCAGGTAATTGGCAAAGGCAATCTTGCTTTCACGAAAACAATGACGACCAAAAGGAATGATTGACGATGCCTTCTTTGTCCAAAGGTCCTTAAGACAACCTTTTGTCATCATGTATGATGAGGATTCTTGTTGTAACTACTATGATTACGATTATGATGGTGTTTGTGAATGTGTTTCTGATTATGGTTTGATTATGGTTATGATTATTATTAGTATTATGATTATGATGATAATGGTGATGCTGATGCTGATGCTGATGGTGATGGTGATGGTGATAGTGGTTGTCGTTGTGCTGATGCTGATTCCGATTCTGATTCTGATGCTGATGCTGATGCTGGTGATGAGGAAGAGGAGCAGGAGCAGGAGTAGGAGCAGGAGCAAACGACGATGAGAGGAGCGGCGTTGACGGTGACGATGACTATGATGTAGTGATGATGTTTCCCCGCGTACAGGCCTTTGCATCACATGGTGGCATGCCAATCAGTTGGCAGAGTCTCTGGCAAGTGCCTTTAGCAGCAGGCAGTGGCAAATGATTAAAATAGGGAGAAGCTGGAAAAAATATTGTGCCAACCCCGACGGGACATATCAGACATGATCGTCTCACAGATTGCGGGCATGAATATCTACACCTGTCCTACTGATCGACAAATGAAACATGATGAAACATGTAGCAACGATGGCAATGTGAGGGCTCTGGCGCAGAGTCACTAGGCCAAGACGGTGAGGCAGGAGCCTCAGGTCAAAGCGGGGATCTCCGGGCAAACCGATCCAGCTGTTCTGTCTTGTGACATGTTCCTGTTTGCATGTGTGTATACATATATACAATATAATATATATATATAATTGTCGTATTGTATAGACATGGTTAGACTGTGTTCAACGTTGCTGTTTTCTCCAAGCATTTCCGAGCAATACTCAGTCTCCTCAGTTGTTTGGTGCACTTGGTCTCCTGGCACTGTCCTTGCCACTGCCATCCTTGTTTCAGTTGAAACAAATGACACCGAAATCATGCAAAGGAGAGCGGGAAGTGATTTCTATGAAACCAAATTCCGTGCACAACACACAACAGAACTCTTGATCCTTGGAGAGCAAAATGGAGCACCCCTACCAGGCTTACTCTCAAAAGCAGCAAACACTTGTTAAAGATTCTGAAACCTACGTCAGAATCTGATCGTTTGGCACCTTGGCGAAAATTGGATGCTCTTCATGGACGCATTTTCTAAACGCAAATGCGCGCCATGTTTAGCTAACATCTGTTTGCAATCTTACAGGTGTGACAGTACTTGATTCTGATTTTTCTTGAATATTGGACAGCTTGAGGTTCTGAACAAACATGCAAGGATGCAGTAGTTGACCCTTGGAGGAGTTCTTGGCGGTGCTTTTTGTATCTTTTGGTGTCATCCATTTTCTTCCGGCCAAGTGATGCTTTGCTTTGTAGTAAATCTTTGAGCCAAGATGTTGCATGTTCTCTAGCAAACTCTTCGCCATTCAATTCCTCCCACAACCCATTCAGAAAGTGATTCTGGCAAGTCCTGCTCATCTGGCTTTGCAAAACCAGGAGTGCCACAAACGCCACGAATCAAAAACTCATGAGAAAAACTGAGAATGGATGACCAGGACATCCCAGTGTCAAGGCTGCAGTGCACCTCCACATAGAAGGTGTCCTTCTTGGCCTTCAAAGCGGATGTTAGAATACCACAAACATCCACAAACAAGATTGCACACAATTTGAAAAGTGTCCAAGAAACAGTTTACAGGCTTGATTTTTGCACATGTTTTTGGCATATCACCAGTGAAAGTTTCACATCCTACCATTGCCTACCATCCTGTAGTTCCAGATCAGCCCAGAAGCTGCTTGTAATGGGCCCAACTGCCCCATGGGCTGTGAAAGTCGCACCATCATACTTTAATCAGTTAGCAACATCACGAGGATCAGCATGTCCATAATCTCAGTTCCAATGATCACAGGCTCAGGATATCTCACGATCAACATCTATTTCACACTATCAACATATGTTTGGTCATTGGGTTCATTGGAAGAGTGCCTCTGCAGCTTCCAAAAGGCAGCGCTCTACCAAAGGGTTAACCTGCCCCAGCGACTACGGTGGCTATGGTACTACTGTACTGTCATGCTGGCATGGCTAGTGTTCCCATCGTCGGTATGAAAAAATGGAGCTTTCAAGAAGCCGTGATGAAATCGTTGTCACTCTTCTCTTCTTCCCTGTGCCACTGGATGTTTCTTAATATGGTAGGTTTCGAGGCAATTCTAGCATTCTTTGAACTTCTAGACACGTGGACAACGCACGCTGACTTCACGATGCCTTTCGGCTTGCGATGTGACACTCACTGGCGTAGGCCTTCAGCAGCCCCTGCAGGTTCAATCTTTCGAATCGAATCGAATATGGATGAAAATTCGGACTGTTGTAATATGTGTCATCCACCGAATCCATCGAATATGTTCCACACAAAGAGGCGTTTCAAGAGAGCTCAATCAAATGCGAGAAACATTTGGAAAGACGATGAAAGACCCCTAAAGCAAATGGATGTCACAAAATGGCGAAGGAAAAATTACATTTACTGAAATGAATTGCATACATGAATGGCGATGCGCGTTGAGTTCTCAAGCGGCACCGAGTCGGCCAACAAGCCCTGCAGCCCACTGAGAGCACCTGGCTTACTTTGCCATTGCAATGCAAAATGTCAGAAAAAAACATGAAAAACAGTCCAAACTGTTGAAAAATCCTCTCCCAGATGTTCAGTACATGCTTTTTGGAGAGGACATGTTCTTGTGCCATTCATCATATTGATGTGTTGTCCGCATACATGCACAACTCAGCCAGCAATATAATTTCGAAAGAGGTTGGGCAAAATCTACTACAATGCTGTGCTACGCGGCACCTTGATGTTGCATATGAAGATTTCTGTTTGTGCTTTTTGTGCAAGTGTGGCAAATTTTCATTTTCCAGGTTTTTCTCAGGAGGAATGAGAGCATAGCTAGGGTCCCAATACATCAGTTCAAAGCTGGCAATTACCCAACATGTGCAACAAACTCGAAACTGCTTTGTTTTCGCACGAAAGGAGCGGCAATGCCGCATCTTTCAGAATTGATAAACTCAAATGAGACCAATTTGTTGCTAAATATTCCATTGCTGCAGCATTTCCAGTATAGGAAAAACACAGCTCGGTGGCTTTGATCGTCACTTTGGACGGAGTCTTGAAAGCTACAGCTGGTCAAATGTGTGTTCCGCGTGGTCTGCCTGGTCTTCGCATATTGCAAGATCAAATCAATGAATTGGATAAATTACACAGAATGAATCAAACTGGTACTCTACGGTCCTATTTTGGACATCCCCTGGGACTTAGCCTGAACATTGAGAAGACTTCAATTGACTTCAATTGATGTCAATTCAATTGAGGACAACACATGCCAACAGTAGATCTTGCATCTCGGACACCACTTGACCAAAGCATAATGGCCGATGCTAGAGCCTCTGACTTGCAGCTCTCGCCAAACTCTGCGAGTAGGTAAACAGAAAAACTGAACAAACCTTTCTTATTCATTTGGAGCAGAAACTGGGCAAACTAGGAGCAAACCAAATGCAATTCCTCTTGTTGGAGAAAAACCAACAAAGTTTTTGCACGCATTCAATGCTATGCCGGGTTGCAAATACAGCAGAGGAAGGTTGCTGAGTCAGTTTTTGACAAGTTGGGGTTCCTGACAATGGCTCCTGACTCCATCTATAATCTGTTGTGCAAATAGTGGCTTGTAGACATGGTCCTCCCCTTCAAATTCCTTACAATGGTATACAATGGTTATAAGTTATAAGCTTTTAGCTTGATCCCTGAATGGATGTCTGTCCTCTCGCATACATACTAAACGTCGATAGTGCTGGCGGTTGCTCATATCTTTTGCTCTTCGCACTTCCATCTTTCTCATCAATAGACAACACAAACGGTAGGCACTGCCAAATCACTGCAACGAGGTTGATCCGCAGATGGCCCGAAGCATCTCAAAGGTATGGAAGACTGCTGAACTGCTGAGACTGTGTGCGACTGTGCACAGTATGACATCTTTGGGGCAATTTTGCTCAATGCCGCTCGTCTGATCTCTCTGTCTTCAAATGCGAAGAAACAGAGGCCAATCTCGCACGTCAATATGCTCCTGGAGCATGCAAGAGAAATCTAAAGGTTGTGTCCAAAACGTGCTCAATCACTTTGTAATGGTTTCCCAGTGGATCTGAACGAAAGAATTGGTTCAAGAGGCAGTCTTGCAGCTGAATGTGAATCACAACTTGGTGGCTTGGTGGTGGTGTATGATCTGAAGCAAAGCACCCTACTGAAACTCAAACTGAGCTACAGGAGAGGAGGCAAATATAGACAGAAAATCAGCATCAAAGCAGTGCTAATAGACAAACTGGGTCAAGGGAATGTGCACTCTCTCATGAAGTGCAATGTTAACAGTGAGAAAACTCTCCAAGTTCGCAATGTTCATAGCCGGCTAGCGGAGTACACATTGCTTTCTTGACCTAGCTTTGGCAAGTGGCGCTTTCTGTTTTTGTGCTTTGTCTTCCTGATCATGCACATTGTATACCTTTCCCACATCCACTTGTGCAGGGTGCACTGGTGCACCATGCCTTGTCATGCGTTGTCTATGTTGCCTAAGCCGTCACTACAGTTGCCTAAGTCCCAATCTCTTTGCATCCTTTTTTCTTACTGTCACAGGTTTCACAGTTTAATCAGGTCTCATCTTTTTTCCAAGGCGTCTATATGTTTCGACTTCAGCTGGGGTGTGTCTCGTATCTGTTTCGCAGACGTCTTCTCTTTCCAAGCCGCCTCAGAAGAGGAAGTATTTCCGCGCCAGAGGCACGGAGTCCACTGGCCTGAGTCTAACGAAAGTTTAAAACAACATGCAACAAGGTCAACAAGGACAACAAGGTCAACAAGGTCAACAAGGACTTGGAATCTATACAGTCCTGCTGGCATCATCTAACTATACTGAAACACACTGAAGGATGCTGAAACCTGAAACTGTGCACTATGTTTCATGCCATGCCCCTTTCCAGCTCATGAACTTCAGAATTCTACTGATTCGGAAGACATTTAAAATAGAAGAACTTCCACCCGACACTGAGGCTTGAACTCACACGTCAGCTTCTCACCGTCTGCGGTGACTTCGAACGTCTCTGGGTTCACACCTAAGTTCTACCAGAGTACAGGAGGTTCAAAGTCAAGTCTCTTTGTTTCTACGGCTTCTATTATTGTTGTGCCTAGGACCTAGGGGCTGCCAGTTCTTGCATCAGCCTTCTGAAATTCCACGGAACCTACTTTTCGATCAACTTACTTTGCTTGTCATTCAGTGTCACAAGAAGTTGGCCCTTGAGAGGGGAGCTGATTTCTGGTGTTGCATCATTCAAGATCATGTCCTAGCGGCTGTGAAGTTCGTCAGCCACGACTCCAAAGCAGACACGCAAACACGAAAGAACACCCAAATAGTCGGTTAGCACTCCGAGAATCTCGCAGGCTACACATCGAATCCATGAAATGCATCTCCCAAGAGTTTCTTTCGCCATTTGGCATCCAGCCATTGCACAGTGCATCACAGTACCATACTTTGCTTCTCATGGTGCAATCAGTATTCCAGTCCTTTTTCTGCACTGATCGAGTTCCTTTCACTGCCTCAATCTGCTTCTGGAGACCATACTCAAGGACAGATGGCTCCTGGCTAGCGGTCAAAATGATCAATCAAAGGCCTGCACTCTCATCGGACAAAAGCAATAGTCACTTCACGGCACCCACAACACATGGAGGGCAAGAAACAGGAAAACAAATCTCGGCATCTTACCGAAAGCAGAGCCACCCTTGGACCTAAAAATGTCTATATAGATATGTCTAGATATGTCTAGATATTCACAATGTTCACGAGCACATGCAAGCGCAGCTGGCCTGCGCAGCATCCTTGGAGACGAAGCTCATGCAAGTAGATCCTTGTCACATCCGTCATGACTCCGCATTTGAAACTTCCGTGCGTCGAAAGTGTCCTCTCTAACAAACAGGGTCTCTGATTGTGATATGCAGCATATGCAGCATATGCTTATGGTTCCCTCAATGAAAAAACTTGTGGCTCTCGCGTCCTCTCACTGGCCAAGTCCCCTGCCTACTGCTTTCCCGAAGCTGCCAAACATAGGTCGCATCAGCACAGGCTGTGGCCTCAGAAAGGTTGTTAAGTTATGATGTAATAAAACATGATGAAACATGACGAAACACCAAGAACATCGAAGAGACAAAACTTGCAGATGTAAAAAAAACATCTGGTGGTTTCAAATCTAAACGGATCCAAACAGCAATCAGTTACCATAGAATGCTCGTAGACATGGAATGCAGGCAGCTTCTGTTAAATTCCGCGGGCCTGACCTGACAGCGCGTCTTGCGGATGGTGCTTGTATGACTTGTCCATCAGTTTCGCTTACTTACCATTACTTACCCGAGTTTCCTTTACTGAACTTATCTTTCCCCTTCCTTTCCTCTTCCTCTTCTGTTCCTCTCTTCTTCCTTTCCTTCTCATCCTCCTTTCCTCTTCCCCTTCCTCCTCTTCATTCCTCTTACCTTTTCTTCCCTCGTCGTGTTATACACCTAAACAAGCTTCTACACTTACCTGCCTTTAAACAAGCCGGTTTTCTTAATCAGTTTTTACACCAACTAGTTTTTACATCTTTTTTACACACTCAGCAGGGCTACCGGCCCCAAGCGAGACAGCCGACGTGTTTGCGGAAGGTGAGTTACATATGTGCCATGGTCAAAACATGGGATATGGGGTGTCGTCATTCATCATCTTATCCTTATAATGGGAATCCTCTTGATATATGTGTATGTATATATATATATGTGTGCGTGTTGTAAATCCTAATTGATGGATTGATTACCCTCCTCCCATGCGGGCAATTTGCCAAGTTTTGACCAGGGCACATACGCGTGCATGCCGAGCTGGGAACTCTGTTTTTGCGACAAACACGATTGAGTGGAGGAAGCAATCAGGAGGTAATCACAGATTTGAAAGCAATCGGGCCACAATCAAGGCATACACAGAAGGCACCACAGCAGAGATCAATAGCCAATGGACCATATCACAGGAGAACTCACATGCAACATAGATTGATAACCATAGGTCAACAGGATTCCATACAAACACTTGGAGAAGAGAGGGCGCAAAGGCAAGCTCCACAGCCCAACTAGGCAAGGCAAAATGTTTGCAGGCAGCTTTAGAAGCACAGAGAAGCCATCAACACAGAAAAGGAAAGGGATGGAAAGGATGGTATGACAGTCTTTGACAGCAAACTGTTGCAGGTACAGCTTTCCACTGCAGTATACAGCGCGCTTCTGCGCAGATTTGCACAAAACCGTCTGAGTTCCACGGCGTGGGGATTGATGCGTTGGGGTCACCCATCTGTGCCCAGGCAATGGTACCACCCTTAATGACCTGGGCCCAAGCTTGGACACCAGATGCCAAGACGGCCAAGACAGAATGTGAGACATGTGAGGCCCCGGCCATTTCCGGTTTGGAGCCAAAGAACGCAGGATTCCACAGGCAAATGTCGGCTAATTTGCCCACCTTCCGTTTGGGCTCACTATGGCTCAGTTCACGTTGTTTGAATAGGTACCAAAAACGCACCTCCAGGCTGCCAATGGCATGTGCCATGCCATGGGCAAGAGCTGGATTGATGGTATACTTGGCAATGTACCTAGCAACGAAGATTAGAAACAACCCCACCGTAAGCTCCACAAAGTTAGACATCCATAAGAAGAGCTACTTCCACTAAGTTAAAAACTGTTGATCAACTTTGATCAGCTTTCAAAGTGGACACAGTGTCAAAAAATTGTGCAAGGTGTCGTTGTAGAATCTACTCAGCTGCTGCTGTGCCTCTTGATGCGAGTGTTGTCATTGTCAGTATCTTCTGGCAGACTCCCTCGTTGTGACTTCATCCTGATCAAGCTCTGCGAGGTAAACATTCGCTGTCTGTCCGTCCGTCGGTCCGTCCATCCGTCCATCTCTCCGTTATATCGCATGTGTTGGTAAGCAAAACATGCAATGAATATTTCTACAGGGTATCAATACTACGCAATACCTTCCTCAAAGTAGTTTTGGTCAAAGTAGTTTTTATATAGGATGGTTGAGTTGAATCCTAAAGTCTCTATATTGGGCTCTGAGAACTTTTCGCGCCTTTGACATCAATGCAAGGCAAAAAACTTAAGCGACATATTGTGAAATGGTGTTCATTTGCAATGGCATATGTGAGCCCATATTGGTGGCACTGAACTCGGGCGTTTAACATTGTACATGTGCTGATGTACAATGACATATTACGTGTATGGCATGTTTTAATGTATAGATGAAGTACATGTCATGTAATACTGCATCGGGCATGTACTGTAGATGTCTCATACCGATAGTACATATGATATGTACTGACTGTACCTTGTGTATTATTTTCTGGTCAGCATTCGAGATCCCAACGGAGAAATGATAAAACTACTGTGTGCAATTCAGCACTCCAACGTGTGGGTATAATTCATAGGATGCATTTGTTTATGTACATATTATATGCACATATATGCACTATATTGTTATATATAGTTTGACAAATCAAATCGCAAATCGCATTGCCCTGACAAGTATGAATAATTTGACACGCATCTGCTCTCTCCCAGCTCTCTGAACACCGTATCCTCCTGTATAATTTCCAACGAAATGCGCCAGAGGTTCTTTGCTGCGGTTTGCCATGTGCGACAAATGACTTCGCCCACACGGCCCATAGCCTACACAGCTCAAGACTTCTACAAGACTTCTGAGAATTGGAAGCTTGCGTTCTCAACTGGACATCGTTGCGGTCACTGCACACATACTGTACTTGCTGTACGTGCTCACCTGACTCACCTAAGGACTTCTGATCTCTTGTGCAAACTGACTGCAAGCATCTCAAGAATTCTCGCGCTTTTGCTTCACCCAAAATGCAGATCTGGAAGCAAATAAGAATCACGTCCAGTCCGCATTTCTTTTGAATGCGCAGAGTCTTGGATCATGTAGTTTCAGCACTGCTTTCGAGTTCTTCGCGAAACTCTTCAAACACTCTTCATCTCGGAGATTCATCTCGTTTTCTTCAGATGGGAAGAGTAGACCGGGTAAGAGGGAAGTGCTGCTGGCAGTCTGCCGCCCCATCTTGGCGCGCATCGCTCACCACACAGGGACTCACTTTCGCGGGACGATGACACTTCCAGCTTTCTTGGAGGTGTATCTACAAATCAAAGTGGCGCCACCGAACCTGAGGAACCATATCAAGATCATAGTCAGAGTTGGTTTGAGCAAATGATATGCCTGAACCAGAATAACCTTACATCAGGAATGATGCAAGAAATCCTTGAATTGGCTACATGGACTACATGGATGTGTTCATATGTGTCGCCAAAAAGCCAGCAGCTTGAAGAGGAAGTATCTCTGAATCATACCTTAGATTCGGGACTCGAGTTCCTAAACTTGGATGATCTCAGCGTCTTAGCTTTCATCTGATATCAAGCAAATAATCTAGCCACGATTTGCCAAGTGTAGAGCATGTGCAATGGATGTCAACACTAGTTTGAATTGGTTGTATTCGTTGCACGTTCTGTGATCTTGACAGCGAGGGGAAGGGAAGCAATCACAAGTTCGGAAGGGCTCATCCGACTCATGTTTTCGTCTTTGGATGTATTGAGCACAAGATGCAATTTCATCTCCTCGTAGTCCTTGACACAGTCCTTGGCATAGTTTTTCTGGTTGTTCTCGTCCTTCTTTGGATCTGTCACATGTCGCAGCCAGTTCACTAGATGCACCTCAATGAAGCGGCAATAAAGGCCAGCAAAAAGCCAGAGCCAAAAGACAAAGATCACAAAGCCGCACCTGAGCAAAAATCATCAACAGAGCCGGCTTGCTGTCCAAAAAGCATTTAGACATGTTCAATTGATTCACGGTTGACCCACTGTGAATCTGCAGTGTGGGAGGGGAAGATTTACATGAATCCTTTCTTGGCATTTTGTTTGGTGCACATTGCAGAATATTTTGACAGGAAGAAGGCTACATCCGTCTATCCATACTTGCACAACTCTGCTTTGAATGAGTTAGCCCAACATCTAATGCCTCCGTGCAATTTGACCCCAACTCAAACCTGCTGGTGAAAGTGTTGCTCGGACCAGCCAAAACCAAGAAAAATACAAAAAGCAAGTGTGAGACAGTTGCGATGTAATTGGACCACGACCCCTAGTCGGCCGTGTCCTTTTCTGCCTTTTTTGATCTTGTTCATGTTTTCATGTAAACTTCCAGACTTGTCACATGCTATGCTAGTGGCCTTTACTTGTGTGCGTGCTCTGCTACGTTACTTATCTCTTCTTGGGGTGGGGTGGGGTGGAGTAGGGTGGGATGTTAACGTTCATAGACACGTCCACACTTGTCACATGCTATGCTAGTGGCCTTTACTTGTGTGTGTGTGCTCTGCTACGTTACTTATCTCTTCTTGGGGTGGGGTGGGGTGGGGTAGGGTGGGATGTTAACGTTCATAGACACGTCCACACTTGTCACATGCTATGCTACGCTGCATGCCCTTTCCTTCATTCTACATAATCAAAGGAAGTTTAGAAGTCAAACTTCCGACAATATTGGCAGATGAAAAGCAGAGATGGAAAGGGTCAGAGGGAAGAGGAGAGTAAAGCGAGAAGATCAGAGAAGAGAAAGAGTCAGAAGAAAGAAGATGCAGATGCGCGAAAAGGTAGGAAAGTCGCGAAACACTGTTTTTCAATGATTTGTGGCTCCGGAGGGTCGAAAAGTAGGCTCGCTAAAGCGGCGGGTGCGGAGCCATCTGGCCAGATGAGAGATGAAAAATTGCCCGCCGTTGTGGCGCGAAGCACATTTCGAAGTCAAAATGTACAAAACACACAATTGTCGGACCACTTTTGGAAGTTGAGATGTCGAAAAAGTGCACGCCGTTGTGGCGTGAAGCACATTTCGAAGTCAAAATGTTAAAAACACCAGGGGTTCAGACCACTTTTGGACGTTGAGATGTCGTTCCGCGTGGCAGGTGCAAGGGATTGTGGATCTTGTCAAAAGTGGGCAAAACGTGAGGGTTTTGTAGCATTTTCAACTACAACCACCACTACACCACACTACACTCCAATACACTACACTACAACTACAACTACACCTTCACTACATTACACTACACTACACTCCACTACACTACATTCAACTACATTCAATTACTCTCAATTACACTACACTACACTACACTACACTACACTACACTGCACTTTGCTACACTGCACTACACTACACTACACTACATTCCACTACGCTACATTACAATACATTACACTCCACTACACTCCACTACACTACATTACACTACACTACACTACATTCCACTACACTACACTACATTACACTACACTACACTCCACTACGTTACACTACAACTACACTACACTACAACTACACTACAACTACACTACACTACATTACACTACACTACATTCCATTACACTCCACTACACTACACTCAATTGCACTACATTACGCTACACTACACTACACTAACTAGAACTACAACTACAAGCTACAACAACAACAACAACAACAACGACGACGACGACAACAACAACAACAACAATAACAACAATACTACATTTACACTACGCTACACTACACTACACTAATTACACTACACTACACTACACTCCACTACACTACACTCAATTACACTACACTACACCTACAACTACAACTGCAACTGCAACTGCAACTACAACAATACTACATTTACACGACGCTACACTACACTGCACTAATTACACTACACTACGCTACACTACACTCCACTACTACACTACACTCAATTACACTACACTACACCTACAACTACAACTGCAACTGCAACTGCAACTACAACAATACTACATTTACACGACGCTACACTACACTGCACTAATTACACTACGCTACGCTACACTACACTCCACTACTACACTACACTGAATAACACTGCACTACACCTACACTGCAACTGCAACTACACTAATGACATTACACTACACTATATTACACTACGTCACACTAACTACAACTACAACTATATAAGACTACACTACACTACACTACAATAATTACACCACACTGCACTACACGACAGAGAGAGAGAGAGAGAGATAGATGGATGCATAGATAGATAGGTGGGTAGGTAGGTAGATGGTCAGAGAAAGAGGCAGAAAGAGAGAGAAAGAGAAGAGACCTCAACCACCTTTCGGTCCATCAGTGGCTTCGCTCTGCCATCCGCGATTCACAACAACCAACCTCTCCTAGAGGTTTCCTATTTTTGAAACTTCCGCCACCGCCTTGCGCGGTACTACTGGTATGTGAAAAGGCCTATTCATTCTCTTGTACGTTCGGGCGAAGGTGGCGATAGCTGCTGGGGCCATGTAAACCAAGCGCATTCTTGGCACAGTTGTGCAAAGCCAAACAAGTCCGCTGAGTCGAGGTCATGGAAGAAAAAAATGAAAGTGTCACGCAGATGATGTGCCCGAAAAAAGTAGACAACGAAGATATCAAAATCGATACGGCGCCACAGCGCCACGAGCATTTTCAAGGCAGAATGCAGTTTGTGCCACAGCTGTCTGAGGGTCGTGCACCATGTAGTTACTTACAGTTCTTACAGTTCTTACAGTTCTTACAGTTCTTACAGTTCTTACAGTTGCATGCACGGCACGAATTGTTATTGTAGGCACCCGTCGGATTGCGCATGCTAAAGGCTCCAGAGATGTCACCAGCTGCCACGAAGAGCTCGTGTATGGGGTATTGGAACAAGTAGACCTGGCCGATAGGCAAACAAAATGCCTAAAATTGCCATATTCTCCCGTGACTTTGGAAAACATGCGCTGGTTTGCGACCTGAATTCCACAATCCCTATTCAACGCAGCCTATGCTCTTCGGTGAAACATGAAGGCAACGCCGGATTAGCGAATAACATCCAGTAATCCCAGTGATCCCAGTGTTCCAGCGACATCGGTAACAATCCAGTGTATTATGTGTATTCAACTTGTATTCAACGTGTATTCTACTTGTATTCAACTTGTATTCACGTATTTTCACGTATTGTTCCTATTCTTCCTCAGTTTTAAATCTGAGTGAGTCACGGGCTTTGACAGTCCAAGAAACTCAAAGACGCAGGACAAAACAAGTGATTATAGAAAGGGGTGCAGAAAGGACACAAAAGTAGCAGCGGTTTTTGCACGGCGCATAGCTGTGCACAGCTGTGGCCTCAAAGCTGAATTCGCCCAAGGCCACCAGAGCTTCATGCCGCAGCAGCCGCACTACTAGGCTTTGGCACCCAGCTGGAGCTGGAGCTGCAGATGCCAAGAAGGCAGCGAATAGAGGTCCCAGGGCGTGGCCAAAGAATGGCTCCCAGCCCTGGTCCGACATATCCGACATGTCGAACAAAGTGTGCAGAAACCAAGATAGATCAAGATAGGTTGACGTTGATTGAATGACATTGAATTACATTTCAAGCACAGAATTGTGATAGGTTGTGATATAAGACTCATTTGACAGGAAACAATAGGCCTCCCGAGCACCAGACGACGGCACAAGGAAGCAGCACAGTCCAACTAGCAGCATGCAGCCATCCGCCAACTTGCCAGATCCATTGCCTGTGATTTGCGTGAACACTGTCCCACTTGGTTTGCATCATGTTCCTCGAATTGTTTATACAATTATTCCACAACAAAATCTATGACCCCAACATGCTAGTCTTTGCTCTCATTGTAGTCTGCACTACAACTCCCATGGCCGTTGTAGGAATTTAAGAAGTTGAGCATTTTCAAAAGATGTGATCTGGTTGTGAATTGATATTGGAATTGAGGATTGAGGTTTCTGATGTCAGCATCTTCATGGGCGAACAAGCTCACCTCCGCGAGCAATGTCAGCTGCAACTGCGCCCAAAGCAAAGTCTGCAATTTGGGAAGGCGGCCAAATGTAGCCTGACAAAAAGGCGGGAGCAAAGTAAGACAACATGATCCTATCACCATGACTCGGACGCAAAATGAAGGCAAGCAACTCCAAATGCCCTGCGTGTTGGTGAGCCAAAACCTTGGTCCAAGTGTCAAAAAAAGCCTACCACGCATCCGACACAAATTGAGGACAGAAACGACAAGAAGAAAGGGGGTGTGGATTTCTGCCGCGTGTTTCGCGATGTAGTTTCCCAGTGGCAAATGATAAACAAGAAGACTCAACAAACACAAAAATAGAACTCGGGACAAGAGAGCACAAAGTGCCGGGATCATATACGTTTGGCAGAAATTCATAAGAACTGGAACTGGGTGAAGAAAATGCATACTAGATAACAGAATTATATATTATATATATAACAATATGTAACAGAAGAAATGAAGGAATGACAAAGCAAGCATAGGGACAAGACAAAGAGCCCGCAGGGAAGCGAAGGACGCGTGTTTGGGGGGGGGAAGAACACAGCCATAAGGACAATGGCAACGCCACTCAATCACCCCAAAGTTTTATCATGGTTTACAGCTACCAGTACTTGTCGTTGCAGGGCCCCATGTTTTAAAACCACGGAAACATTGGGAAGCCTTGCCTGCATTTCCATCGACTCAACTCCAAACAAAAGTGGTTGCTTTGTGTTTGTTTGAAATTTATATACTTATATACTTATATACTTATATACTTATATACTTATATATTTATATACTTATATACTTATATACTTATATATTATATACTTATATACTTATATACTTATATACTTATATACTTATATACTTATATATTTATATACTTATATAACATACATTTAATAATTATATGTATATATATGTTATATATATATGATATGTATATGTGAACGGAGAATATGCAACTCGCTATTTTAGCAGCGGTGTTCTTGAGCCAAAGGTTGGCGTAGCAACTAGTGAGAACCCTATATCCCGTCACCCCTCCTGTACAGAGGCTGGGATTTTCCTAAGCTGATGTACACTCATTCCAAAGCCTTTGCAGCTTCGGCTCTACCATGAGAGTACTCGAACCCCATGCTTTGCATGTGTCTTTCCATCTCATTCGCAGGTAAACCTTTGGTGCACAAATCAGCTACGTTCTGCTTTGTCGGGATCTTCACCAGTTCGAATTCATGTAGTGCAAGCTTTTCTTGCACCCACAGCACCCACAGAAAGCGAGTTTGAACATGCCGTGAGCGGCCTAAGCCCTGACGGTTACATGTTCCCAGCGCAGCGGATGAATCTGTGTGCACTTTAAGTTTTGGTTGTAGGCCCCATCCTCGCAAGATCTCCTGTAGCGACATTCCGATGGAAACTCCTCGAACGATCGAGTAGTATTCCGCTTCACCGGAACTCAAGCTGATCGTGCTCTGAAGAGTGCTCGAGGCCTTCACCGTGTGGCGGCCAAAGGTTGCCACAAGTCCACTTGTTGAGCGCCTTGTAAGAAGACACCCAGCGAAGTCGGAGTCCACGTACATGTGGATCGTGTCAGCAAACTTCTGGCGACCAAACTTCAAAAGTACACGTGGTTTCCCTTTCAGAAATCTCACCAAGCGTTTCAGATCCTGAAAGTCAGATTCTTTGGGCTCATGCATTCTTCTTGATAGGCATTTCACTGCCTCCGCGATGTCAGGTCTGTCCTGTGCCACATACGACGCTCTCATCACCAGAGACCGGAAGAAACTTACACGGTCCGGTGTGATGGTCGGGGTGGTCAACTTCAAGTTGGCCTCCGTGGCTGACATTTTCTCAGATGGTGTCTTGACTGGCTTACAGTTTTCCATTTCTAGATCTCGTACCATCTGGTCAACGTGGCGGGGATCCGCCTCATAGGATACAGAGCCTTCCTGCTCGTTGTAGGTCACGATTCGATTGAGCACTGCGAACTGCTGATGCCGTTCTCCAGGACCGATCGATCCATCGACCCGCAGATCATATTTGGACCTCAAGGTGTCCTCAAGGTATTTCTGTCCAGCATCATCAAGCACCACGAAGTCATCTCCGTGTACAAGAACTCGAATACCACCGTAACCTTCATGGTAAAAGCAGGATGGCCAAGCTTGATTCTTGGCAAAACCAGCTCGGATGAGAAGTTCTGTATATGATCTTTGCCAGATCGCTGATGCATCGCGTGTTCCATACATGCTCTTAACGAGCTTGCCACAAAACCCTTCTTGTTGATCTCCTTCAGGTAACTGCACGAAGATATCACGCTCTGCCTCTCCATAGAAGTGAGCGCGTGATATGTCAAGAAGACGAACTTTCAGTGCATTGCCAGACTTGGATCGTCTCAAAGTCACCATAAGCGATAGAAGCAATTTCAGCGATTCCAAAGGCGGCATCGAACTGAAGGACGCATAGTCCGGAATGAAGTCAGCATTGCTGGCCCGTTTGATCTCTCTACAGACCAGACGTGACCTGTAGTTGGGGTGTGTTGCATCCCCTTTGTTTCTGTCAATCCATTTCATGGTGATGACCGGTTTTCCAGACTGTTGGGCTTCTGTGAGTGGAACTTTGATATAGATACCCTGTTTGTGTACCCATGCTAGTTCTTCTTGTCGAGCAGCTCTGACCTTGTCAACATCCAAGACAGCACCGGAGTGTGCGTCAAGCACTGGCTCCACGATGGTGTCATCGCTGTCGGGCAGCTGCTTCCAAAACTCCTCCTCTTCATTGATCACAGGTCCAGCATCGGGTACTGGGCCATGTGAAAGTGAGTGTAGTTCTCCATCACATTCCAGTTGGCGCCTAATGGCCTTGAGAATTGCGTGGACAAGCTTTGGTGGGTATTTCTGGGCAGCTCGGGCTCGTCCATCAACAAGATGTACATGGCGGTGCCAAACTTTGCCTTCTTTGTTTGAACAGCACCCTTGTAGGGGCTGTGCCAGGATTGGAGAGTTCGTGAGCCAGGTAGTTTCTTTCTTCACTGACCCTTCACCTTGGCCATCGGCGGCCTTCATTCCCCCACGGCACATTGGTCCAGTGACCTCATACACCCGTTCATCTGCCCTCAGTCTCTTCACAGCTCTCTCTTCCCACGAAGCGGCCCCTTTAGGGTGCTCATGGTAGAAGTACCTTCCAGCATTCATTTGATGCTCATACGCTGAAACTGCCGTGCGCAGATGTTTGCGACCATCTTTTAGTCTCTGCGCTCGAACTTCAGGTGAAACATTGCCCTTCGCATCCACAATGCTTTGCAGCTTCGAGAATGGCCCACAGGGAGGTGAGCCGCCGAGGAACTCTGGTTTCTCATAGTCAAGCAGTTGAAACAGATCACGAATGTGTTCATCTTTACTCAAGTCCCAGTGAGTTCCATCACCACGCTTTGTCTCCAAGTCAATCGAGAAGCCAGGTGCTAGCCCGACCACTTGGGCTTGTGCAGCCACACGCGGTGGAGAGAAGATCTCAGCAACCTTCCCTTTTGCGATCACATCTTTGAGCAAGGAACACAGATGTAGCATCTCCTGGTTTGTCTCAGGACTTGTTGGTGCAGCGGCAGCACCTTCCGGAACACCAGATGAAGCATCCGGTGCCGGTGGTCCGGCTGACCCTGAAGCCTGAGCTGAAGATTCATCGTCAAGATCTTCAACGTCGACTTGTGAACTCCTTTTCTCTCCTCGGGATTGTTCTTGTTTCTGCCTCTTTGGGCTTCCTTCTCTTTCTTGTTCTCTCTGTCTGAGTTCTCCACGAAAATCGGTGTCGACCAGTGGTTCACCAACAGCCTCACTTGCATCCATTTCCGCATCCAAAGGAACACGGTCTTGCAAGACTGGTTGTTCAACTTCCCCTCCTGGGACAACTGGTGGTGCAGCTTCACCACCTTCTGCCCCACCACCCTCAGGCGGTGCAGCCGCGCCTCTTGGGCGCCTGCCTTGTGCAACTCTCTCTCTCGCTCTTTTGATCCTTTCTTGACCTTCTGGAGTCTTGTCAAGTTCGATCTGGATTCTTTGTCTGCACTCAGCATTGTGAGCTCGGCTTGGCATCTCAAGTATTGCTGCTTCACATCCAGGACACAAAGGTGTGTGCCCATGCTTTTCCAAGTCATTCTTGGTGACATAGAGGTTCCTTGGGATCACTTCTTGCACTGCAGGCCTTTCACGAGGCGCTGCAACATCGGGAAGGGCGATCCTCAGTCCACCATGTTCTCGTTCTTGCAACCTCCAAGGAAGGCCACGTAGCGAGTCAAACTGATCATGTTTGAACTGATCGTCAGGTGGGTGTCGATGGATCGAGTTCCCCTTCATGATTCCACGTTCCGTCATGACAAAGACGTCTGAATTTCTGTTTCCAGTTCCAACGTACATCCCAATGGATACCCTTGGAGCAAGGTCATTTCTCTTGCCCCCACGATTGGCCCTCGGCCTATACAGGATGCTTTCACCGAACCTCACAAGCGGAATCCGCCATTTTCGTCCATAGGTCCGCTCAAAAGCGGTCTTTCCATCAGTACCTACTCGGTATCTCGTCAAGAGAAAGGCAGCATGCCGCGGGAGCCAAACCAAAAGTGGATGGCCCGGATCTACCTTCCTTTCCAGCTTGAACTCCAGGTCGCTGAGGAGAGCACGACATTGTCGTTTTATCTCTCGCACTCCCACTTCGATAAACCCATTGGCTTGATGGTCTTCTACTGGGGTTTCCACCAAGTGCACTTCGATGTGGGTCTTTATCTCCTTAACCTTCTGTTTAAGGGATACCAAGGAGGGTTCACCGTCAGACTTAAGGATTACCTTATTAAAACCAGCATCATCCAAAACTCCCCCAAGCCACGCGATTGCGAACGCATCCGCCCCTTTTCCCGGGAGAACGCTCGCCCAAAATCTCTTGGTCTTGTGGCACTTCACCACAATGCTCGGAAGGGTCGCCTCATCCGCAACCTGGTCCTGGTTCATATAGAAGTAGTCCAGGCTCAGTGTGGGCAACTGCGTTTCTGGCTCATCAAGTTCCTTAGGCACATGGCGATCAGCAGTCACACGTGCCCTTTTGCAGTGCAAGCACCAGCTCCGATGGACAACATGTCCAGTGCTTTCATGTTCGTCAACTTCAGCTTGGGATGGTTGATGTGGTTCTTTCTTCACAATGGCTTTCCTCTGTTCTTCACCGATTTCCAAATCAACTTCATCTTCAAAGGCATCTGCTCCGGCTGAAGCAGCTGGAACATCGCCTGAGGACCCTGCTCCGGCCGAAGCGGCTGAAACATCGCCTCCATCTTCCATGGCATCGGCTCCGGCTGAAACAGCTGGATCCTCACCAACAGCGTTGATTTGTGGTCTTACTCCTCTTGAGGATGCCCCTGAAAAGGTGACACCCAATAGTCCAACACATAGATGCCTCGGCGATTGTGCACAATGGGCATTGAATCGCCATAATCTCGGATCAGATCTTTCATGGCCTTCGAATAGGCCCGTCCCGCAGGAGTGTTTCTTGGGATCAATCTCCCCGAAGATGGTCCAAGGGCGATGTGGTAGTTCTTGGCGATCTCGGAACCTGAAAGAAGTGGCCGATGCACATCTGCAACTCGGCAATCGATTGGGATCTTGTTGCCAGATTCGTCGTATCCCACCAGCTTCACACTTCCCTGATCTTCGATGGGTTCCGCATTGGCTGCCTTGTAGCTTGCTCCATTGGACTCGCTCCTCGGGTAGTCCTTGGCGAAGTCAAGTGGTACTGCAGTGATGGCAGCACCGGTGTCGATGTTCAACTCTGCTCGTTCCCATTTTCGCCAGTCGTCAGAGGCCCCCAAGCTGTAGACTGCAGCAGGAGCCGATCCAGCTCCACCATCGGGGTCTCCTCTGCCTGGTCGGTCTCGAGGCTCATCAGGCTCTTCGATGTAGACCTCTTCCATTTCATCATCATCTTCATCTGCGTTCACTTCAGTGTTTTCCTTCAGAACCAAGGCTGGTCGGTTCTTCCTCGCCATCTTGCGCGCCACATTGCGGTTGCGATTCTTCTTCACCCTGTACCCAACGCTTCGAACACGCTTGGTCATGGGTTTCTTCTTGGGGTCCTTCTGCAGCAACTTGGCCTCGTCGTCCGGGAACTGCCTCAAGGTTTTCCGCTCTTCCGCTGAAAACTCTATCACTGTGCTCTGACCAGCTTTGCCCACAACCACCGTCTCGATGCCCGCATCCAAGTTGTCTTCATCCTCGATTCTCACTATGCCTTCTGGATTTTCTGGGTTGTCAAAGCGTTCATGCCATTCTTTGTCAAGTCGAATCCTTTCAGCCGCACGTGCCTTGACTCCTCCTCGTCGGTGGACGATTGCACGTCTTCTCAAACGTTCATTTCTCCAGGCCACATTGTGTGCAACACCTTTGGCAATCTCGGCATGGTATCTCGAGTCGTGGAAAGAAGGATCGCTGATGTTCTGCTTTGTGATGTGCGGTGCCTTGACAGATCTAGTCCTCAAAGCCGCTAACATCGCATCTGCCTGGCCATCTCCTGAACCAGGATCTTCTTCTTGGACTTTGCGGATTTGTGAACTCAGCGCAGCCTTCAGCATCTGGACAAGTCGAGAACCTGAAGTCGAAGCTGCCGATGATGCCTTGACAGGTGGTGGTGGCTTCACCTGAGAGCTTTGCCATCCCGGTGGTGGACATGGCGGAGTCTTGGGTGAAGCTACTTGGCTTTGCCATCCTGGTGGTGGTCCTGGTGGAGTCTTGGGCGAGGCTATCGGCTGTTGTGGAGGTGATGCAGGCCATGCTATAGGTGTCGGTGGTGTCTTTGGCAAAGGTGTAGAGCTACGAAGAAGTTCTTCTGGAGTCTGTGGCCCATGCCTCAACCTTCTCCTTGGTGGTGGTGTCATCGAAGTCATTCGAAAGCGTCGGAGTGCTGACTCCGGAGTGACTGGCCCTGATCTGCTTGCTTTGCCTCTCTTTGGTGTTGAGCTCTTTGGACTTCTGCCCCTCTTGGGTCTTCCCTGTGGCGTTCGAGGTGCCTTGGAAGACGCGGACTTGGATGTAGTGGTCTCGTGCTCGGTGACCTCCTCCAGTCGAAGCGACCGAAGGGGTCTTGAGCCACTCGATCCACTCGGTCCATCATAGTCGGGGTCGTCCCACTCTTCAGGCCATGACGCACGTGGGTGAGGCAAAGAAAACCACCTTCTGCGACTTGTCGAGGCTTCCGACTCCTCGGACTCGGGATCGACCTGGAAACTTTCGTCGTCATCCTCGTCATGTGGTGGCCCATCAACACCATAGAGCGTTAAACCATTTGCTGCTTGTTGACCATCGTCGCCATCAGCTGCGTCCCAGTCTTCTGCTTCTGGTTCACCTTGTTCGACATTGTTCACAGATTTGCCTCCTTTGGGCTTCTGCTTGTGCTTTCCGGGGCTGCCTTTGCCCTTGCCCTTGTCCTTATTCTGATTGCTGTTGCCTTTGCCACCCGTCCCCTTATGTTTGGGGCCTCCAGGTGCCCAGCAATCTGCCCGCAGATGTCCTGGGCGTCCGCAGTTGTGACATGTTCTCTTCTCAGCTGTTGCATTTCCCTTTCCAGGTTTTCCTCCAGCTCCCTTCTTGCCCTTACCTTTTCCCTTTGCATCTTTTCCAAAGCTTCCGACATCCATAGGATCGTCCACACGGCCATGTGCGTCGTAGGGCTGGCTGTTCACCACCTTGATCTTGTTGCCGGTGGCATGTTCCACATAGGACTGGATCTCGGACAGCATGGACTCGAACGTCTTGAAGCGATCTCGATTGAGAACGAGATGACGCTCGAGCTCTGCCGGCACCAATCGTTCAATCACGTTGATCTTGATGTCTTCTGCCAACATCGTTCGGTTGCCAGATGCGTCTTTGCGACGTTCATAAAGTCTGATGCTGTCAAGAAGCTTCTCCAGGTTGGACGGCAAATCTTCCATCTTGGATCGAGCCGGTGACAAGATTGCATTGAGGAGAGCGCGTTTGCGACCACCAGTGGATGGGTCGTACCTCCGCGTGAGCTTTCTCCAGCTTTCGATGCCGCATTCCCCGGTGTTCAGCACGATGTCAAAGGGCTCACGCTCTGTCAGCATTAGCAGCGCGTCCCAAAGCTCGCGTCTCAATTCACTGATGTTCGACACCTGGTCAATGGCATCTGCTTGACTCCCAAAAGCCTTGTCGATGTCATCTGCAGTGATTGCATGATCGCAATCTTCGGCCCAAACCAGAATCTCACGAAGGTCTTTGCGAACACTTGCAAGATAGGAGGACGTCTTGATTTTCCATGACAAGAATCTTTCGGCTGTCCCATCAAACTTGTCGGGCTTGCCAAGGCCCTTGTTGTCGACCAACCGGACTTGTTCTTTCGATCTAAGGGCGTCCACAAGCTCCTTTTGTGACTGCACCAACTGTGCCAGTGCACTGCCAGGTCCAGCTGAAGCAGCCGAACCGGCACCAAAAGAAGCGACCTGTGCTGTCAGTTCAGCTTCTCGGCCTCTTAGTCGATTGACCTCGGTCTGTAGTTCCTGGAGCGACTGGAGGACCTGTGCCGCTTGTTGTTGGTCCATTGCTAAGACCCTGGAGCGTATCGCTCCGCTACCATGAACGGAGAATATGCAACTCGCTATTTTAGCAGCGGTGTTCTTGAGCCAAAGGTTGGCGTAGCAACTAGTGAGAACCCTATATCCCGTCAATATGTTGTATATATACATATATATATATATATACGTTTGCATGCATCGCACTGGGCTGCAATGTGTTGCACTCCTAACAGCCACCGCCAAGGTGCCCCTGATGGCAGAAGACCACCGCCAGTGGTCCCACAGACAGGACAACCAGAATGAAAGCACCAAGGAAAAGAGCTGCACGACCTGGTTGGAATGTGTTGAAATTGTCAAAACGACTCAAGGTTTTAAAGCAACTTCAAAAGGTGTCGGAGTTGTTTGAAAATTCCCACTTGCACGTGGTATGCAGAAAGCAGGGGCCATGGCAAACACATGGTTGCAATCACTCTACCTTTATTCACGAGGAAAATGGTTGTTAGTGCTGACATCTTGTCGACGTGCACAGTTTGTACCTGTTGCTTCTCTGCTTGAAGTCTCTTTTTCACTTCAAATCTTCAATCTCCGGGCAGAGATTGGTGATGAAACACAGCCTCTCTGCAATAGTGTGACTGTGACCATCTCGAATTTGCAAGTCGACATGTTTGCAGTGGCCTGTTTCACGTAGAACCAGAATCACTTGCAACGTCATTGGATAAAGAAGCCAACTGGGAAGAAGAGCCGCCACAGTCCTGTTTGCGAACTCCCAAGCTCCAGCAGGCTTTGCAGCATCGGAAGCACAGCTTTTTGGACTATGACTAGATTCATCAATGCAATCACAACTGCGTGTTGATCAGAGTTCATCATTTAAGATCACTATCGATGTGTTACGCATTGTCCGCATTGTTGTTACGGTATGCATCCAGCTCAATCGGTTGTGAACGCTGCACTGCGCTCCAGGTCTGCCCATTGGGACACCAGTCGATAGGATCCCGCCAGGTTTCCAAGAAAAGGAAACAGCGCAAAACATGGCCCAAATCCTTAGCGTTGCACTGCCAGACAATCGCTGCATTTTTTGTTGATACAGTAAATATGCTTGAAGAATGTCTGGATTCAGTGCTGAGTTCCAAGCTCATAGCAATCCGTTGTGCCATTGCATTATTCTTATCTAGCACCACTTAGCACAACCCATCCAACCTGTCTATCCACGCCAAGAAACCGGCATGTCTCCGCGCAACTGCACCAGCAAAACACTGAGCCCGAGAAGCATCGCTACCCAGGTAGTCAGGACGACTCGACCCATCCTGGAACCACTTGCTTTGATTTCCAATATTTGCATTGTGTAATTCTTTCATCAAGGAAAGTGTATACAGTCATTCCGAGTCATTCCACAATGAATCAGGATGCATTTGAATAGCGCAGCTTGACTCTTGCGCTTGGGTTCCTGGCCATTCATTTGTTTGTAAAAGATTGAAGTATGGCATGGAAATGTCTGGACCATGCAGCAATGCAACAAAGTTTTCCCAAAGTCGCATTGTAAAGCAACTGACTTTGGAAAAAAGACGGAAAAGTACGAAAAAGTTGCGCCTCCGGACAAAGAATCGCCGAAGCTCACCAGCATCGCAGGAAGTGAGGCGATCAGCATAGGCCCAGTGCGTCACAAAGCCGCTCGTCAGAACAAAGAAATTCACAGCTGCATTGCCTCAGAACATCACCGAGTCACCAACTCTGTGGTGTATTCCTCACCACATCGTTTCACGTCGTTTCACATCGCGTTTCAGCGTTGTACACACCGGCCATGCTGTGATCATAGGATCAGATCGCATCTTGGATCATCTTGGACTTGTGTGATCATTTGGTAGCTTCAAGTGCTGGATTCTGCATGTCCACAAACAAAGCAAGGTCTTCGTGTGATGCAAGAAGCTGTCAAAAGACGGCTATTGGTCGGAACCAAAACCAACAAATCCAACCAGAGCATTTCAAAATGTATCGAATGTGTCAGTTCTTCCCTCGCTTTTGTGGTTGCCATCTCCAAAATCGAGCCACCTCGATGTCTGACAACGGTAAAGGCAGTTTCCTCGAGACGTGGAGCGAAGTGGCCACAGACTATCCAGAGCGAAGCCAAGAAACGCGCACCTCAATCACCGCTGAAGAAAAGCTGAAGAAACGCTTTGTAAAAAAACACCCTGGTGGAAAGTTGATGCAAGTTGAACGATTGTTGGACGCTTGTTCAAAAATTGTTCGAGCAAGGTTGACTTTACCTAGGAAAAAGTCTGACCACAGAGGCGCCTGTCAAGTGGTCCAGTTTTTGAGTTCCCATGCTGCGTTTCCGCCATCTAGGAATCTCAGCTCATTGGCATTTAAGTGGGTTCACCCAAGCTGTTCAATTTCTGCGGTCCAAAGTCTAAGAAATGCTCTATGAGGACTGAGAGAAGTCATGCAACATCATGCAACATCTAAACAGCTAAAACGAGCCATGGGGTCGAAGCCTTTGTGACATGTTCTGGACAAGCTCAAGAGTCTTCAAGCGATTCCTGATAAATTTCTCTTGAGTCTTGAGATGTCGAGTCTTGCTAAGTCTTGCTGAGTCTTGCTTTGAAAGTTGGGTCAGGTTTTCAGAGCTGGAGCCACTGGCAACGTAGCAGAGTTTTTGCAACTGCAAATCGCTTTCACAGTCTGCAGCAGGCCTGAGAGTCCGAAGAGATTATGGATATCGCACCTGGCTTTGCAAACCGAAATCTTCTTCATTCTTAGAACAAGAAAAGCCGATTCGCTGGAGCACGACCTTTACCACAGTAGGTTTGCAAACAGGACAGCGGTTCCAATGTCATGAAGAATGTCCTGTTGGATGCTGGAAGCAAACATTTGTAGTTGCAAAGTATTCAACTCTGATTTTATCACGCAGAGTCTCCTAATCATCTCCTAGCCGTTGCATCAACAGCATGACGCCTAGCAGCTGTAGAACTAGCCTGCTACAATTCAACAAATTTCACCGGTAAGTTGTATGGCATAAGTGCGTGAAATGGACCATGTCTCCCGCCATATTCCTCCTGCCCTGAAATCCAACGTACAAACTGTCACTCTGGCGCTTTCCCATCCTCAGCAGCAATAGTCTCTCCACGGATCCTTGACTCCGCGAAAGCCACGTCCTTCGCATTGCACTAGCTCCAATTAATTCACATTGAGAGCTTAGGACTCTAGAAACGGTCTCGGTCCCCAAACACAAGAGTATGCTGCACTTTCTTAGAACCTGTGGCTCGTTAATCTCTGCAACTCTCTGGAACCATGATGGTGAAAGCTTCAAAGAATACACGTTGTTCAATATGTTCAGTCAATACCTCGAGGCATGAGCATGAAGAGGCAGGGTTTTTGGATTTGATTTGCTTGACCCCGCTTGTTCCATGGTGCAGGAGTCTTCGGGCCTCTGGGATGTTCTTGTTCAAGTGATGGCCTCATACAAGCTGAAGCAAATCAAACAATCAGGGCCACTACCAATACAAAGGGCGCAAAGAAGAATCCGAAAGTCGTCACCCATTTGTATCATGTGTGCTTGATTTGGAGGATTGGGAATCTGAAGTGGGAAAGCTGTCATCGCTGGTTTGTCCAAGTGATGACAACAACTGACAGGAACTGCTTCACTGAGGCATTTGGCAAACCATCAGCATGTCTAGGTGCTCCTGTAGCACGGAGCGAGCACAGACACAGGAGCAGAAACACATGCCTGCACAATATCTACATGGTGGATATGATTCTGCCGCAGCCTGCCTCCATCGTGTTAGTAGTGAATGGTCGCGTTGGATTTGTGGAGGAAGGCAATACGTTCGGAAGCCCACAGACCTGATGCTGAGTCCCAAGATTGACTTGACATCTTTTGTCCAACGTCCTTAAGTTTTCTGAAAGCAAATAGATCGCCAACAAACGAGACAAGACACTTACAACATCGGATAAAAAAGGAGAAAGCCAGCAGCTGAAAAGATTCTCAAGTAACCTAAACTTGAACCACTTAAAGCGTGGAAAGAGACCGTGGCCTGACAAAAGTCAGATTTGAAAAGGCTCAGCGTTTCTGATTCGTTTGAATCTCTATGAATCTCTAGATCGATTGTGCTGGAAGCCTTGATGATGTCTGGCGCGTGACCACCACCAGCTCCTTCTGTGTGGTAGGTGTGAATTGTTCGGCCTACCAGGGAACCCTTGCAACCCTTGATCAATCAGTGGAAAGAAAGGAAAGGGGAGCAGCACACTTCACTGATTCACTATGGAGCAGCCTGCAGTGTGCTGAAGCATGTTGGGTTCTGGGGAAAATTGCACGACAAATATGGCAAATTCTAGGTGCAGAGCCCTTCATGGCAGCGATGGAATCATCGACAAAGCCGGATTCGTTGATGGTGTCCTGGCGACCACTCTTTGGCTTCCTCCTGGTCCTCATGTCAAATTATTTTGGTACCTGATGGTACCTGTTATAAATGTCATGCTACCTGATGGAATGAGTTGCTACAGGTGAACTACCAATGGAGCCTCGAAACGAGCAACGATGCAACATTACGCAAGAACCATAGCCACCAGGCATGCTATCGGTATATGATCTGGCAGAGTTATGCTACGTTGTTCATGGAAGTTAGTTTGCATTCAAAAAAGGATATCAAAATACGGTCGCCCCCCACCGTGTGGATGGTGATGGCAATGTCATTCTCATCCGCAAAGGTAAGGGCAGTGTCGATCACAGCCGGTGTGGTGCCCCAATCCTGCACATTCAGGCTCGCGCTGTATGCCCACTATGCCATCTCATGAAGCAGAGTGAAATGTAACAAATGAAGCAGTGTCATGCAAAAGAAAAGAAAGAAAATGATCAAATCTTTTCAAATTTCTAGTCCTGCAGCCAAAATTTTCACTCTTCATACAATATACGGCATAGGATTATACTATATTCTACGCAAACCAACCAAGCAAAGCATCTGTCAGCCTCATGCAACTTTAGGCCAGCAGCGCCAGCCTGCGCAGATTGGCAAAACAAAAGAACAAAATAAGTAATGAAAAAAGAAAAAGGGTGGCACAAACATCCTTTCGGCCTCTCGGAACCGTGTTGAAAAGATTTGAGCAAGTGCCATTTTGAATTTGAAGGAGAAGCAGCACCACTAAGATGCAGACTTTGATGACTTCCTTCAGTCCTGTAGGATCTGAGGTGTTGCCTGCATTGCAGCTCTTGAAGCAAAGTACTCGCAACAACTTGCTCGCGCAGTGAAGTCTTGCCTGCTTCTAGGGCTCAAAGCTTCGAGAACGAAACCGATGTTTAAATACTTGAGTGTAGGTGTATAATTAATGTGCATATTCCCTGTGTTTCAATGCGTCCCGCCTTTGCCAGAGAAACCAAAGTTCAAGGGGTACCTAGGTCAGCACATTTCGGGAACAAGAGAGGTTTAAGTGGATAAACCTTCTGAGATTCTGATCTTGTCTGGAAGCAGTCCGAGATGGACAGCTAGGCATCCCGCGTGTCTGTGGCTTGAAGCATCATTGCAACCTAGGAGAACCGCAAGGTGGTCGACAACGGAAACAGTTTTGCTTTTGCTGAATTGTCCAAGCGTAACCCGCAGCACATCAACATCATGCAGAAACCAAGCCCAAAGACACCTTTACTTTCTATGATTGTCAATCTCAGAGTATCGGTCTGGCTTTTAGCACAATCATACAACACCGTCTGGGCAAGCACCTTTTGCACTAGAGAGCACCCAACAGGCCCAACAGGCACTTGGAGAAAAAGCCAAAAAAACACCAAAAAACACATCCCTAAACTCTGCAGAGTCCCCGGTTCACTCCCATAGTGACATGTGGAAACTGCCCCATGGCCATCCCCAGCCTGGCTTGGTGCAGGTGTACATGTGGTGGCGTTGGTCCCAGTGGCAGGGCCTGTGCCTGCAGTACAAATGACCGAAGCACTGCTGAAACCCCCAAGATTGAGAAATGGCGGGCGATTTAGCTCTTGATGAAGACCATTGTCTTCTCACACTTTTATCTTTTGAGGAAATTATCCTTTTCTACATCCAGATTTTTTTTTGCTACCACCAAGTGCTGATCCCAGGGCAGCGCAGCCTCCACCGTACATGGTGGTGAGTCCAGAGGCAATGGCATCATCAATCTGCTGTGGGCAGATCCAGTGCACCTCAGCGTCTCCGTACCCAAGACCAACGATAATCCCTCTGCATTCATCTGCATCCTTTCTGCATCTGCATCCAAGATGTGGTAAAAACAATTTGCATATAGCAGATTATAGCAGCAAACTCGTAGCTGGAGAGCCCTCAAACAATTCAAATATTGCAACCCTGCAGAATTGTCCCCAATCTCGAGTTTTATTTGATTTTTTGAAGAGATCAAGCACCAACAAAGGGCTGATCAAACACCAACAAAGGGCTGATGAGCAATCGGAACTATAACATGTATATATACATATATATACATAGATACATGCATACATATAATACCTGGAGCCTATAACCCCTGCAAGTTGAATCGGCTGAATCGGCTGAATCAGCAAAGGTTCGCTTGGAACCTTCAGCACTCATCAAGCTCAAGGCACATGCATGTCAAGTCCACCAGCAGTGACAATCATGCCTTCCCCTGCAATGGCTTCAGTCGTCACCTCAAAGGCATAAGATTGAGTAGATGACTCCCTGCATTAAAATTTGAGCCTCATGCAACAACGTGAACATGAGGTTATATTACAGTATACATTTCAGACCGTCACGTTCAACTCTGTCTCTGCTTCCTTGTTTTCGCCTCTGTGAGGCTCTAAGGAACCAACTCCCACAACCATACCATCCGAAACCTTGTCCATGATGTCAGGGTTCCCAGCCTTGCTGAAACTATGGTGAAAATGCTGGCTGCCCAGGCTGTTGACATGCTGCCGTGCTCCCACCTTGCCGATACCAACGATGCGATTTCCTTTGATCCCAATGTCCTTAGTCTGCGGAGTCAAGTGCAAAGGTCCTGATCTTTGTCTTTGTGATTTCTATCACGTCAACCCATGGAAATGATCCTTTGCATCCAGTTTCACTTTATTGAAAGTTCGGGAAAATGTAAAAAAACAGTTTCTAATGTCCACCTCAGGTCTGCGAGGTCGCTGAGATGCTGCCAAGTAGCTGCTTTCCTCGTGTCAGGTATCAGAGTTCAAGCATGTTTCCAGGCTGTCATTCCATGTCATGTCCGATCATGTTCCAAGTTAAGGGGACAGAATCCAACGAATCTCTGGCAGCTGGTATATTTTCCAAAAAAATATATTATACATTATATACTATATATTACATTTATATATTTTATCTTTTACATTATATATATTATATTATATTATATATACTACATTTTATATTATATATATAATGTCAAATATTATATATAATATGTCAAATATTATATAATGTTTTAAATGTTACAGATTTCATTTAATATATTTACTGTGCTATATATATATATACTGAATATAATGTCTCTATATATTTTATGAAATATATGATATAAAATATTATATATATATACATATATATATTAAATATTATACCTTATATAAAATATTCAATATGATATATTAAATATTATATGTTATATATTTTTTATGTATTATATATGATAAATATATATATATGTCATATTTAAAAAAATGAATAAGAAACAAAATAAATATCATATATATATAAGAAAAAATATCAAATATCATACTTTACATATCAAATATTACATGTTATTTCTAATATACAATATTTTAAAAATTGTATCTTATATATTATATTTTTAAATTTCATATCATGTATAAAAAATTACAAATATTATATCATAAATATTAAATGATATATATATATATCGGATATTATATATATGATATATTATATCAAATATACTATATTAAATATGTTATATTTAAAAAAAAAGAATTAAATCACATATAATATATATAATATGATATTATTTTCTATATGATATACGATATATTATATTGTGAATTTTATCTATTAAAATAAACAACTATTTTATGTATAATGAAACACATATATATATATCGAATATTATATTTCATTCATCAAATAATACATATTACGTAAAATAAATTACATAAAAATAAGCCCAAAGAGTATCCCCAACAGCCAGGAACAAAAACAGTTGCAAAACACCCAATGAGTGAAGTATGTTTATTGCCCCGCCCTTCTTACTCTAGAGGTCGGGCGTACAAGGCGCAATCACAGCACAAACACTTTATGAAAAACCGCTTTTCCAAAAGCCAAAATTCCCGAAGCTCGTGCGAAGGCTTTTTCCCAAAGAACTGCTGTCTGCCTCACTCCTCACTTCATCTACCTAACATACATCATCCACATCTCTTATGTCCTTTACATCACCTACATCTTCTATACCGTCTTCTACACCATCTTCTCTAGATCTACATCTACATCTATACCATCATCATCATTACCACCATCATCATCATCATCATCGTCATCATCTACATCTGTCTCACCTACATTATCTACACCACCTACACATTTTCCATCAACCCCATCTATATGACATGCTTTATCTACAATACATACATTCCCTACATCATCATCTACATCACTACATCCTCTACATCACCCACATCACCTACATCTTCTGCACGATCTTCCCTACATCATCATGATTATCATCACCATCACCACCACCATCATCATCATCACCATCATCTATCTCACCTACACCATCTACATCACCTACACAATCTTTTTCCATCAACCTCATCTACATGATATACATCACCTACAACGCATACATAACCTATATCATCATCTGTATCACTGCATCCTTTACATCACCTACATCTTCAAATCTATCTAACTTTACATCACTTACAACATCATCCTCATCATCTACAACATAGACAACATCACCTACATCAGCTACAGGTGATCAACTTCTAGGGAACTCCTACAAAACTTGAACAATGTCATTTACACAGGAGTTGACTTGCAGGTGATCCATTTCTACTTGAACTCCTACAAGACTCCTGCCGGCATGGTCATTTTGCACAGAAATTGTTGCACAGGAGTTGCTACACAGGGTTCAGCTGACTTCCAGGTGATCAAATTGTATCTGAACTCCAGCAAAATCATCCAGTTCTTCTATTTCTCTCTGGTGGCAGGGACAGCCAGGCGGTGGCTTACGAATCGTTACCCTCTGCGGCGTGTCGGACACCCAAACGTGTTGCGAAATGCGGGTCTTGTTTGTCCTTGGGCAACCCTCTGCGGAGATGGCGCGTGTCGGATGGGCAAACATGTGGTGTGGTGAAATGCGAAACTTCTTTGCCCGCAGCAGCCGTCTGCGGAGATCGTGCGTTTCGAACGCCCAAACATGTGGTGGAATGTGAATTTCTTTTGGGCACGGGCAACCCTCTTCAGAGATCGCGCAGGTCGGACATCCAAACATGTGGCAAAATGCAAATTTGGTGAGGCCCGGCACAGCCCCTTCGCACGAAATGAGGGTTAACCGTCAAAAACTGGTATAAAATTGTGATTTTGAAAGTTCAGATGCAAGCGTGGCATGAAAGTCAAACGGCAATAACTGTGGGAAAACTGCGGTTTTTTAACGTCAGATGCCAACGTTCAAGAATTGGTGTAAAATTGCGACTTTATCCAGTTTGAAACGTCAGGCACAACCGTTTTGCGCGAAATAAACTTGTGTAAAACTAATTTTACAAGGGCGTGTTTAAAGTTTCTGCACGTATAAGATTGTAAAAGCTGCTCTGTGCAAAGGCCTCTCTCTGTGCTCTGTGTAAACCCTGCTCTGTGAACAAGCTTCTATGCGTAAAGGCGTCTGTGTGTAAAAGCTCTGTGTGCAAAGGCGTGTGTGTAAAGCTTGTGTGTGTGTGTAAATGCTTCTGTGTATTAAAGATGCTCTGTTTAGACGCTTCTCTGTGTAAAGCTTCCGTGTGAAAACCTTGTGCATAAAAGCTTCTGTGTGTAAAGGCCTCTATGCATAAAAGCGTTTGTGTAGAAAAGCTTCTTTGTGTAAAGGCGTCTCCGTGTAAAAGCCGCGCTGTGTAAAAGTTGCTCTCTGTAACGGCTTCTCTGTGTAAAAGCGTCTGCGTGTCAAAGCTGCTCTGTGTACCGGCATCTGTGTGTGTGTGTGCGAAGGCGTCGGTGTGTAAAAGCTTCTGTGTGTACAAGCTTCTCTGTGTAAAGGCCTCTCTGCGTCAAAACTTCGGTGTGTAAAAGCTGCTCCGCGTAAACGCTGCTCTGTGAAAACAAACCTGAGTGTAAAAGCTGGTCCGCGCAAAAGCTTCTCTGTGTGAAAGCTGCTGTATCTAAAAACCGTTTGTGCTCAAAGTTCCTTCCCGCAAACACTTGTCTGTGAAAAAGCTTCTCTGTGCAAAATCTTCTCTGTGTAAAAGCTTCTCTTTCTGTAAAAGCTGCTCTGTTTAAAGGCTTCTCTGAGTAAAAGCTTCTGTGTGTAAAAGCTTCTGTTTGTGAAAAGGCTGTAAAAGTTTCTGTGTCTAAAAGCTTCTTTTTGTAAGGCGTGTGTGTGTGTGTGCAAAAGCTCCTGTGTGTAAAAGCTTGGGCATCTGCGCGTTAAAGTTCCTGTGTGTAAAAACTTCTTTGTGAAAAAGCGTCTGTGTGTAAAGCTGCTCTGTGTAAAGGCTTCATGTGGTAAGGCTTCTTTAGAAAAGGCTTTTCTGTGCAAAAGCTTCTGTGTGTAAAAGCGTCTGTGTGCAAAAGCGTCTGTGTAAAAGCTGCTCTGTGTAAATCCCTCTCTGTGTAAAGGCTTCTGTGTGTAACATCTTCTCTGTGTAAACTTTCCGCTGTGTAAAAACAACATGTCTTTGGATTCTGACTGTCACTCAGGTGCCAGCCCTGGAGCAAACCCTCTGTGGGGCCAAAAAAGGCGCGAAACCGTGGATATATGATATGACTCGCGTCAGCTATCATTCATCATCATCTCCATCGCCATTCATCCTCGTCATCGTCATCGCCATCATCATTGTCGTCATCATCATCACCATCATCATTTTTCTCGTGTGTTATCTTCTCGTCTCCTCCCTACTGCCTTCTTTCATGCCACGCTGTCGTCTAGTGTTTTATCCATGTGCGAGTGCCGTATCATTTTTTGAAGCAAAACTAGTTCTTCAATCTCTCCGTTCCGTTATTAGAACAAATCTTCAAACTTTGCAGCGTTCTGTTGTTCAATGTTCTTGGAACCTTGCCTGGGCAATTGTTCCTGGACACGTTGCTTGACGCTTGTTTATCGGAACCTTGCTTGGGAAACTGTTCTTGGGAGCCTATTCTTAGGAACCTGCTCTTGGGAGCATTGCCTGGTAACCTGTTCTTGGGAACTTTCTCTTGGAAACCTGTTCTTGGAAACTTTGCCTGCTTGCTTCAAACCTGTTCATTGGGACCTTGCTCGGGAACCTGTTTTTCGTAACTTTGCTTAGGAACCTTGTTTAGGAACCTGTCCTGCCGAACCTGGCTTGGGATTCTATTCTTGCTTCCAACCTTGCTTGCAGATGGTCTTCGAAATTTCGCTTTGCAAGTTGTTCTTGAAAAGCTGTTCCTGGGAACATGAACAACCTGAAACCATGCTTGGGAACATGTTCGTGGGAACCGTGCTGGCAACCTATTCTTGGAACCTTCCTGGAGAATTTGTTCTTGGAACCCGAACCTGTTCTTGGGAACCTGTTCTTCGAACCCTTGCTTGCGAACCTGTTCTTGCGAAGGTTGCTTGCAAACCTGTCCTTGGGGAACCTTGCTTGGGGACCTGTTCGTGGAAACCTTGCTTGGGAACCTGTTCCCAAGGACCTTGCCGCTACCCTGCAAGGAAACCTGTTCTTGGAACCCTCGCTTGGGAACTTGAGGCACTGTTCTTGGAACCCTTGCTTGTGAACCTATTCTTGCGAACCTTGCTTGGGAACGAACCTGTTCTTGCGAACCTTGCTTGGGAACCTGGTCTTGCGAACCTTGCTTGGAAACCTGTTCCCAGGAACATTGCCTGGAAACCCCTTGCTTGCGAACCTATTCTTGGAAACCTTTTTTGCAACCCTTTCTTGGAAACCTGTTTCTGGGAACCTTGCTTGGGAACCTGTTCCTGGCCTGGGAACCTTGCTTGGCAACTGTTTCTGGAACCCTTGCTTGGCAACTGTTTCTGGAACCCTTGCTTGGGAACCTTTCCTGGGAACCTGTTCTTGGGAACCTGGCTTGGGAATCGTTCCTGGTAACCTTGCTTGCGAACCTAAAACTGGAAAATGTGATTGGAAATCTTGTTCCTGGGGTGGCTGAGGAACCCAAGCAAGGTTAATTTCTCAGGAACCGATTGCAAGTACGGTTACCAGGTAACGGTTCCCAAGCAAGGTCCCAGGAACCGTTTCCAAGCAAGGTTCCAAGCAGGAACAAGGCTCGCAGGAAAAGGTTCTCAAGTAAGCGTCCCCAGGAAGAGCTGGTTCCCAAGCAAAATTTCCAGGAACAACTGGGAACCCTTGCTTGCGAACCTCTTCCTGGGAACTTTGCTTCAGAACCTCTTCCTAGCAACCTTGCTTGAGAAGCTGTTCCTGGGAACCTTGCTTGGGAACCTTTTCCTGGAAACATTGCCTGGGAACTTTTTCCGGCAGCCTTACTTGTGAACCTGTTCTTGGGAAACTTGTGTGGGAACCTGTTCCTGGGAACTTGTTGCTGGGAACCTTGCTTGGGAACGTACTTGGGAATTACTTGTGAACCTGTTCTTGGGAACCTTGTATGGGCACCTGTTCCTGGGAACCTGTGGCTGGGAACCTTGCTTGGGAACCTCTTCCTGAAAACCTTGCTTGGGAACCAGCTTGCTGGGAACCTTGCTTTGACACCTCTTCCTTGAAACCTCGTCTGGAAATACTTGCTTGAAAACCTGTCCTGGGAACTTTGTTTTGCTTGGAAAAACATGTTCCTGGAAATCTTGCTTGGGAAACTTGCTGGGAACCTTGCTTGGGAACCTCTTCCTGGAAACCTCTTCCTGGAAACACTTGCTTGAAACCCTGTTCTGAGAACCTTTGTTTTGCTTGGAAAAACATGTTCCTGGAAAACTTGCTTGGGAAACGGTTCTTGGGAACCTTGAAAACGGTTCCTGAAATCCGTGCTTGCAAAACCTGTTCCTGGGAACCTTGCTTGGGAACTTGTTCCTGGGAACCTTGTTCCTGGGAACCTTTTCCTGGGAACCTTGCTTGGGAACCTCTTCCTGACCCTTGCTTGGGAAGCTCTTGCTGGGAACCCTTGCTTGGGAACCTTTGAGCCTTTCTTGTTGGGAACCTCTTCCTTGGAACCTTGGGAACCTTGGGAACCTTGGGAACCTTGGGAACCTTGGGAACCTTGGGAACCTTGGGAACCTTGGGAACCTTGGGAATGTTGGGAACCTTGGGAACCTTGGGAACCCTGGGAACCTTGGGAACCTTGGGGGAATGGGTTTTGGAGCTGCTCCGGTCTGCTCCGAAACCTTTACTATGGCTGAAGACCCCAAAGCTTCTGCTGTTGGGGAAAAATAGTTTATATATTTTATTTAAAAAATATTATATCTTATATATTAAAAAATGTATAATATTGCATATATCAAATACTAAATAGAAATTATATTATATACATTATGTATTACATATCAAATAGTATATATATATATATTATTTTCAATATCACATACTATATATAATAGATTAAAAATAAAATATTATGTGTTATATATATAATATTATTACTTCTATATTTTAAAAAATAAATATAATACTATATGTAAATATAAAATAAAACTTTTAATACTATATATATTATATATAATAGCTTATTTTTTCAAAATTAATTATATATTATAGTTTAATATGTATACATATTAAATATTAAAAAAAAATATATATTATATATTTATGAAATATTTTATCACTTATATATTATATATTTCATATTTTATATATATATTATGAAAAATATTAAATATATAATATACAATATATATATATACATATATATATACATATATATATATATTACATGTAAAAAAAATACTATATTAAATATTGAAAATACTATTCTATACATATAATATGATATATATTAAATATTTTTTACATCAAATATTAAACATTATATGTTATTTTTGATTTTAGAAATGTTATATATATATATGTATATATATTATATATTTATTATACGTTATTTATTAAATATGAAACAGTATATATTAAATACACTGTCTATATATATATCATGTCATTAAAATGTTGCTTCAATTTCCAGTCAGGTCACACGATGCCAAACTTGGCATCAACGATGAGCGCATTTGTAATGACAACATCCAAAGCGTCCTTTGCAGGGAAGCTGCTAATACGAGAGAGAAAAGGTTCCTGCTGAAGCGCCCTTTGTATCTTTCTCAATAATCAGGCCTCAGATTTAGTACTACAATTCAAGAGTATATAATGTATATATATATATATCTATATATATATAACATGGGCAGGATAGATAGAATATAGAATCGATAATTTCGGCCTCAAAAAGCATCTTCCGGAATCGGTAAAAAAAAAAAAAAAAAAAAAAAAAAAAATAAAAAAAAAAAAAAAAAAAAAAAAAAAAAAAAAAACAAAAAAAAAAAAAAAAAAAAAAAGGTAAAAAAAAAAAAAAAAAAAAAAAAAAAAAAAAAAACAAAAAAAAAAAAAAAAAAAAAAAAAAAAAAAAAAAAAAAAAAAAAAAAAAAAAAAAAAAAAAAAAAAAAAAAAAAAAAAAAAAAAAAACAAAAAAAAAAAAAACATACATAGAAGAAAAACATAATCTTCCAGAATCGAAAAAAAACTATACGTAGCATATTTCCGGCTATCCATTTTGATCCAGGAAAATAAATTTTCTCAGGTTTTTGACAGAAGCATGGATTGCTGCAGCCGCCTGTGATTCAAATCAGTTCCGTAAAAGGACAACTGCGATCTCAGCATGGAATAATAATGTTCTCATATCGAAAACATGTGTGAAACCCAGCAGATTGGACAGTTTTTGGGTGGGCTGCAAACTTCAGTCATCAGTCTCTGAACCAATCCGCACCATTGTTCCCAGAGCATGGAGCGGTCCGCTTTCACTTCATGCTCCCAGGCTGCGTCTGACAAGACATCCCTCTTGTCAAAGGTGGCTTCATCACCTTCGACATCAGACCATTTTCCAGAAGCGCCAAATTTGATGCCCTTCTCCTTCTGCACCACATACTTCTTTCGGACCAGTTGCAGGTTCTTGTGCATGGCTTCAACAACCTTGTGGTTCACACCCAAGATGAGGTGGATGGAAGCTAGTGGCACGCGTAGAATCACAAGAAGTAACAAGGCTGATTGGGTTTGGAGCGACAAAGCTTCAGGGCCCCTGCCAGCATGGAAAAGTGGATGCAAGTACTGGGGGTGGATTCTTTTGCTGGCAAGCTTTGCTGCTACATCGGTATTTCGGCTTGGCCTCGTTGCAATGGGTTTGCAACGTAGACAAAGTGCCACGGTTGCACTTGGGGCAACGCTTGCCGGACCAATCTGGCAAAATCTTGCAATGAGCTGGTGGGATTCAGCCAAAGACCAAAACTCTTCTTCCCGTTCCTGGCACCGCTGGCACTTGGCTGGACGTTCATGGCTCTCTTCGCAGGGGGCGGCTGGAGCTGGGGGCGCCAGGTACTCGTCATCCGTGAGGACTTCAGACTGTGGGCCCAAGGAAGGGTTTGGCATACCGTACTCATCGTCAGAAGGATACTCTGGAGGCGGCGGCAAGGATGGGTTGGGAACATACTCCGGCATCGCCTCTTCCTCCGAGGACGTAGAAGAGGAGGAATCCGAAGTAGACGAGGAATCGGACACCTTGCCATCTTCAAGTTGAAGGACCTTAGTAAGAGCATGCATGTGTGCTGGGGGTGCGGAACAGGAAGTGTAAGAAGAACACACTCTGCACTTGAGATGAAAATTAAGGCTAGCACTGGTGCAGGTGCTGCAATGGCTGGGACGACTGGCTTCGGAGTCACCACCCTCTTTGGCTTTGTCAAGCACTCCAGCAGCCTTTGTTCTGCAGCTGCATTCCAGGCACCGTGCAAGCCCACGGGGTCCAAGTGGAGCCCCTTCTGGACGTTGCAGATCATCACCGCCAGGTGTTTGCGGAGGAGTGGGAGCCGGGTTGGGTGTACCGGCACCTCCTGTCGCAAAGCTCTGTTCAGCAGCGCTTCCAAGTCGGACCTTGGCCTCTCCTCCGCTTGGTTGTTGTTGGTGGCGACATTCAACACTACCAATGCCTGGTTGTCCTTCAAGGTGACACGGCCTTGCACTGGGATCGACATCTTGTCCTGTATGTTGACTGGAGGCAGAGTGGCAATGCTTCGGGCCGAGAGCTACAAACTGTGGAGTGAAGGTGGAGACGCAAGCCTTTGACAAAGATTGACCGTATCCCTCAAGTGCAAAAGCTCCTCAGACTTGAGGTCCAAGATTGAAGATTAAAGATTGAAGATTCCCCAGGAGCCTTGTTCGAGAATCTTCAATCCAGGATTGAAGATTGAAGATTGAAGATTCCCCAGGAGTCTTGTTGGAGAATCTTTAATCCTGGATTGAAGATTGAAGATTGAAGATTCCTCAGGACTCTTGTTGGAGAATCTTTAATCCTGGATTGAAGATTGAAGATTGAAGATTCCTCAGGACTCTTGTTGGAGAATCTTTAATCCTGGATTGAAGATTGAAGATTGAAGATTCCTCAGGACTCTTGTTGGAGAATCTTTAATCCTGGATTGAAGATTGAAGATTGAAGATTCCTCAGGACTCTTGTTGGAGAATCTTTAATCCAGGAGAAAATCTTCAATCTTCAATCCTGGATTGAAGATTCTTCAGGGAGAGTCCTGGAAAATCTTCAATCTTCAATCTTCAATCCGGGATTGAAGATTCTCCAGGGAGAGTCCTGGAAAATCTTCAATCTTCAATCTTCAATCCGGGATTGAAGATTCTCCAGGGAGAGTCCTGGAAAATCTTCAATCTTCAATCTTCAATCCGGGATTGTAGATTCTCTAGGGAGAGTCCTGGAAAATCTTCAATCTTCAATCTTCAATCCGGGATTGAAGATTCTCTAGGGAGAGTCCTGGAAAATCTTCAATCTTCAATCTTCAATCTGGGATTGAAGATTCCCAAGCCTGAACTCAAGTCTGAACATCAAGTCTGAACATCAAGTCTGAACTTCAAGTCTGAACTTCACAGATCAAGCAAGGCTTTTACAGGCAGTTTTTAAAGGCCTATTTACAATGTATTTATATATGGCACCCCCAGTCCAATCTTATGAAGCTTAAAATGGTAGACTTTTGGGGGGGGTGCCATATATATATATATATACACATATATCTTGCACATCTTCATATTCTGCTGTAAACATGCAATCGAAATTCGCGAAGAATCGCCTTTTGAAATGCCTCAAACCACTCGTCCTTGGCAGGAACACCGGTTGCCTGTCCCATTCCTTCACGAAGCACCTTGCCACCTCAGCAGCTCACGCAAGGTGGCAAGGAGCTTCACGAAAGTTTGACGAACCTGAAACCGTGAAACACTTTCAATGTCTTTTAAATTTCGCAGACCAGTAGACTTCAGCAAACCAGAGGGGAAAGGCGATTTATTTGAGTCCGATGATTCATGTCGAGAAATTCGGAGAACAAATATTGTAAAAAAAAATGATTTTGTCGGATTCAATATCCTGGAGTGTTTGCCGTTTGATGTGTCGTGTCCTCTGTTTGCACTTCAGACCAGACAGAACCTGCAGTACCAGCTCCCCGAGGGTTCCTGCCTCCAAACTTGCATTCCTCTCCATAGACAGTAAAGTCCTCACACAAAAAGGCTTGGTGTTCATATGACTTTCAGGCAATTTGGGAATCAACAGCTAGCGTGCATGTGCATACCACTGCATGCCTGATACACGAAAGAATTGCCAAAGGACATGCACTCTTGTCCGTCATCCAGCGGTTGAATCTGGACATGTTTCCGAACAGCTGCAGTGGGCTCCAGCCTTCTCGACTTCTGCAATCAAATTGGTGTCTCCCAGGCGGACCTGGCAACTTTTTGCCAGCATTCCCACCATCTTGTCGGCTGCCACATCGGACATGAAAGGAGGCAACAAGGTAAGCAGAACACGCACAACTCCACAACCCATCATACAATTAGTTCCCGGGCAAGCCGGGGGCGGAAGTTTCAAAATTGAAACGCTTATAGCCTTTAGAGCAGAGCAAAGGCTGTGCCTATAGGTGACAGGCAAGCCTCCTGGCTTCGCAGCAACAAGCTTTTGGTTTGTCAATCTGACGCCATGCCTTTTGAGTGTTGAGTCTCTTCTCATTTCATCTGATCTCATTGCATCGCAGCTTCTCTTGGAAATTGTTCATTGCATCCCACTGTCACCGCAGTCTGTGTCATCCCATCTCATCTCAACTCATCTCATCTCATGTCTTCTCAGTTTTTTTTACCTCATCTCATCTCATCCCATGTCATGTCCTCTCTCCCTTCTCAGCTCTTCTCAGCTGATCACAACTGTTCTCATCTCTTCTCATGTCACCCTGAGCTTTTCTCACCTCTTCTCATCTCGTCTCAGCTTATCCCAGCTTTTCTCAGATTTTCACAGTTCTTTTCAACTCTTCTCAGCTCTCCGCAGCTCATGTCAGCTCTTCTTATGTCTTCTCATCTCTTCTCACATCTTCTGAGCTCTTCTCACATCTCCTTAGCAGGTCTCAGCTCTTGTCAGCTTGTCTCACCTCATCTCAGCTCTTCTCAGCGCACTCTCAAATCATCTCAGCTCTTCTCTAGCCCAAAACCTGCCCCAAAAACGGATCTCGGCGCCAAAGCAAGCAACCCCTAGCACGGAGAAGCTTTACACACAGCAAGCTTCTGCACAGAGAAGTGTGTACACACAGGAGCTTTTTCACCGAGACAGGGAAGTTTTTACTCACAAAAAGCTTTAACACAGAGCAAGTTTTTACACACAACAAGTTTTCACACAGAGAAACCCTTACACGGAGAAGTTTTTACACGCAGCAAGCTTTTACATACAGCATGTTTTTACATACAGACGCGTTTTCACACAGCAAGCTTTATACAGAGAAGCCTTTACGCAGCGAAGTTTGTACACACAGCGAACTTTTACACACAGAAGTTTTTACACAGAGCAGCCTTTACACAGAAACCTTTACACAGAGAAGTTTTTAAGCACAGCAAGCTTTCACACAAAGAAACCCCTACACAGAAAAGTTTGTACACAGAAAACCCTTTTACACAGAGAAACCTTTGCACAGTTTTTACACACAGCAAGCCTTTACACAGTTTTCACACACAGCAAGCCTTCACACAGAGAAGCTCCTACACAGAAAAGTTTTTACACAGAGAAGTTTTTACACACAGCAAGTGTTTACACAGAAAAGTTTCTGCACGCAGAAGTTTTTCGCACACAGCCAACTTTCACACAGAGAAGCCCTTAACACCGAGAAGCTTTTACACACAGAAGTTTTTTACACAGAGAAGCCCTTAACACAGAGAAGCATTTACACACAGCAAACTTTTACACAGAGGAGAGGTTTTTACAGAAAAGCCTTTGCACACAGAAGGTTTTACACACAGCAAGCCTTCACACAGAGAAGCCCTTACACAGAGAAGCATCTACAGAGAGAAGTTTTTACACACAGAAGCTTTTACACAGAAGCTTTTACACACAGCAAGCTTTTACACGGAGAAGCTTTTACACAGAAATGTTTTTACATTCAGAAAGCTTTTACGCAGAGCAAGCGTTTTAAACTGAGAAAATCTGCTGACGAATCACAATCGCACCCTTGATGCGGCCACTCCAATACGATTTACGATTTCCAGCTGCAAAAGACCGTAGTATTACGCGCGCAGCCGCGGCACCAAGCAACCTTGACGCAGCCATTACAATGCGATCTGCAGAGACTGAGTCGCAAAACACAAAAGAACTACGCGCAAGATCGTCGGCAAAACAACGCCTGAACTGGCAGTTCCACTGCGGGGCCGATCTGAGAATGATCCGACCCTAACCGAGCGTGTTCCGCAACCGCCCGCCGCAAAAGCTTCCCCGTCCATCTTCCGGGACACGTTTTAGTTTTGTCCTGCAAAACAAAGCATTTCGTGCATCCGCTAACTTTCAAAATCGCACTTCGTGCGAGACTTCCCTCAAAAAGTGAAAATGGAAGATGTGAAAACGAGTTGAAGATTTGAAAACGAAGCTTTCGCGCGAGACGTCCCTCAAAATCTGAAAGGGGAAGATGTGAAAACGAAGCTCTCGTGCGAGACGTCCCTCAAAATCTGAAAGTGAGATTTCTCTGCTAGAGTTCTCTGCTTGGGGATCTCTTTGCTGTGAGACTTCTCTGCTTGGGGATCTCTTTGCTGTGAGACTTCTCTGCTGTGAATCTCTTTGCTGTGAAATCTCTTTGCTTTGAGTTCTCTGCTGCTGAATCTCTTTGCTGTGAGATCTTTTTCCTGTGAGACAATGGTGACGTGATAGCGGTGATTGTGATAGTGGTTGTGGTGTGATAGTGGTGATTGTGATAGTGGTGGTTGTGATAGTGGTGGCTGTGATAGTGGTGATTGTGATAGTGGTGGCTGTGATAGTGGTGATTGTGATAGTGGTGGCTGTGATAATGGTGATTGTGATAGTGGTGGCTGTGATAGTGGTGATTGTGATAGTGGTGGCTGTGATAATGGTGATTGTGATTGTGGTGATTGTTATTCTAAAAAATCCGTTACACGGAAATTAGACCTTCAAGCTTCCTTGCAACATAGAGAGATATAAAGAGTCCGACAGAAGGCCTCAGCCCTCCGCCGACCTCAGCCGACCTCAGCCGACCTCAGCCTGCCTCAGCCTGCCTCAGCCTACCCTCGTTTGTCTTTTTGAAGTGGACAGCTGGCCATGAAGCCTCTGAAATGAAAGAGCTTTGCGCTCAAAGCTCTGCGCTGAGTTCAAACTTGACTCTTGCATCCGATCTGTTTTTTCGAGTTGTATCACCAAGGTGGAGGGGAGCATCTAAAGTATGCAGCCCCACATTTCCCTCCAAATCAGATATCTGCCTCATTTCTTCTGGGGTGAGCTGGAAACCAGTGTCTGCAAGTACTTGAAAGTTCTCTTCGATATGTTCTTTCCTGCTACTCTTGGGCATAATTTGGAAGCCCATTTGCAAAGCCCAACGAAGAAGAATTTGTGCTGCACTCATTCCCATCTCTTGTGAAAGCGTCAAAGATGAAGAGGACATTGCAGCGAGTGCTGAGAGGGATCCGGTGGCTTGGATCTGAATCTGATGATCTTTGCACCATTGAATCAGTTCTGTTCTTTTTTGAAAATTCAACGGATGTAGCTCGAGTTGTAAGACCTCTGGCAGTGGCCTGCCATGAGATGCTAAAGTCTCCAGGTGGTGGATATCAAAATCACGTACTGCAAGGGATCTGACCAAACCCATCTTGTTCATCTCTACCATTGCATCCCATGTTTCGATCAATTTCCCTTCCCATGGAGATGCCAACAACAGTAGGTCAACGTAGTCCAATCTCAACTGCCTTAAACTGTGTCGAATTGCTCTGTGTGCCTCATCAAATCCATGGCTTGAAAGCTGGGTCGAAACAAAAAGGGCACTTCGAGGGAGCTGACTTTCACGCAACGCCTCGCTTGCAGAGCGATGATTTATTTCGGTCATCCGATAGCCCAATCGAAATGCCCAACCCAAAAGCTCTGGTGGCGCTCGGAGGCCCATCACGGGAATCTCACGTCCATTTCGCAATGCAACGACTGAGGATTCCAAGGATTCCAAGGTTTCCAACTCCAAAACGCCGTTGACCAATTGACTCGTTACCAAACCCAGAAACACAATCCAAGCTGTCATAGCAGGATCTGCACCAAACGTGCACCAGTATCCATTGGGGCAACAAGGGTGAGGAAGGGGATGAAGAAATAAGTGGTGGATGTTGAGAACCTGTTCACAAACATTCACAGACTCTGCAAGTGACGGTTGCCTTTTTTGTTGGTACCAAGGCTTTGGCAAATTTGTTTGCAAGAACAAGGTCGTTGTCAAAGAACAGTATATACTGTAGCCAAAATATTCAACTCGGTCTGGGTGATTTGTGTGTGTGTGTGGGCGCATGGCGGTGCACCTATGTTTGTACGCCCGTGCAAGCATTGCAAACTATCCTTGATTCTTGATGGATGATGTGGCCCATAGTTGCATAATCAACAAATCCATTGCATCTCGTGGTTTGACTTCAGTTCCCATATTTCTTTCTGTATCTTTCTCCGAAGGATCAAAATTATCAGATCTAAGTCTTCTAAGTCTTCTAAGTGTTGAAATTCAGGCAACTCTCCACCGTCTTCACCCAGTCGCTCCAAGACACTGCCCGCACCTTGTCTCCCACTGTGGGGCCAAAGAGTTCGGCATAACGATCTCGCGCTATGACCTCGAAGAGCTCTTCTCGCTTTTCACAGCACCCATGCTCCAGGCCATCAAGTTGCCGTAACAAATCCACTTTGCTTGGGATCAAATCCTGGTGATTCGTGACTCCACTACATGGAAGCTCAATCTTTACCTGTGAGAAGTGTGTGCTTTGCAAAAGGTACAAGCTTTCCACACACTCCAAGGAATAATCCGCTATTCGTCGCTATTCTTCCTTCTTCTTCGTTCTTGGGTGTCTAAGCTGGAAACCAAAGGCTTGCCTGCAGCGGCTTCAGAGACTGCCTTTGCTGCTGAATGGGCTTCGATGGAGAATGACATTGCCAAAGTGGATCTGATTCTGCAAAACGTTGACAGTTGGAATTGTTGAAACTTTTGCAGCCTACATTTTCCTCTGCTTGATCCAGTTCTAGACATTTCTAGACTATGTTGTACATTCAGTTTCAACATGTTTCAACATCGTGTTCCATGAAGTCTTTCAGTTTTCTATGACAGTGCCTGGTGCCCAAAGCCGCCCTGTTGTACGCGTGACATCACCTCTGGGAGGCGTTCAGGACCTCGAGAAACCCTCAAGCTACAGTTGACCTGCCTTGCTTTCAAAACCTTTTTGGAAAAAATACCCACTGATCTCACTGTGTTTTGCAAGAAATTGGCTTGACTAAATGTTCTTTGCAAATGTCAAATACAAAGAACTAGTATCACGAAGAAAGCCTTGTATGTGTCTCAATGTCTGCAGTGTCTCTGCAGTGTCTCTCTATGGTGCAGCGTTGGGTCCACAGCTTGCTACACCATCCACCAAGCGGTTTCCAGACACCTTCGAAAGCTGCAGGAGGACGGTTGGTTCACCCCTCTGCTTGAAAAGAGAAAATGTAATGACACGTAAAGGGCATAACGACATATGTAGTGAAAATATCATTTGCAAAATTTGCAACATCAAAAATATGTTGTCCACTTTCTTAGAGTTTGGATGACAGTTCCTTTCAGTTCCTTTCACTGCACATCCTATGAGGGGCACAGAGAGCGTTGGGACACACGGAGCGCAGTTGCAGTGTGGCATGAAAACGGTCCGAGAAGAAATCCCCATGAGCCCACTGCCACGCGCTTCTTGCCAGCTATCTCCACCAACGTCACAACCTATTGCGCTAGAATTGCACTGTCTATTGGGTCTTTGTCGGTATCTTTATGAAAACACAATCCCACTTCGATAAAATGCCCAGATAGTCGTCAACTGCAAATCTTAATGAATTGTCGTGGCATACTGTTGACGGAATGTTGAGTAAAAAAATCACATTGCAGCGACAGCGCTTCAGATCTTGCCTTGGAATCCCCAGGTTCAAAGCGCACTGCGGAGCCGCTTGGCACATTTAAACGACGTCCATAGGCCTCCCCATCTGACAGGATTAGAAAAATAACCAAGTCTAAATTTTTTTATACTTTACTTTTCCGCCATGGAAATGAACACCATACATCAACATACATCAACATACATCAACATACATCGGCACACACCAACATACATCAACATACATCAACATAAACAACATACATCAACATACATCAAGATACATCGACATACATCAACATACATCAACATACATCGACATACATTGCATACATCAACCATACATCAACATACATCAACATACATCGACATGCATCAACATACATCAACATACATCGACATGCGTCAACATACATCAACATACATCAACCATACATCAACATACATCAACATACATCAACATACATCGACATACATCAACATACATCAACATACATCGGCACACACCAACATACATCAACATACAACAACATAAAGACATACATCAACATACATCAAGATACATCGACATACATCAACATACATCAACATACATCGACATACATTGCATACATCAACCATACATCAACATACATCAACATACATCGACATGCATCAACATACATCAACATACATCGACATGCGTCAACATACATCAACATACATCAACCATACATCAACATACATCAACATACATCAACATACATCGACATACATCAACATACATCAACATACATCGGCACACACCAACATACATCAACATACAACAACATAAAGACATACATCAACATACATCAAGATACATCGACATACATCAACATACATCAACATACATCGACATACATTGCATACATCAACCATACATCAACATACATCAACATACATCGACATGCATCAACATACATCAACATACATCAACATACATCGACATGCGTCAACATACATCAACATACATCAACCATACATCAACATACAGCAACATACATCAACATACAGCAACATACATCAACATACATCGACATACATCGACATGCATCGACATGCATCAACATACATTAACATACAACAACATAAACAACATACATCAACATACATCAAGATACATCGACATACATCAACATACATCAACATACATCGACATACATCGACATACATCAACCATACATCAACATACATCAACATACAGCAACATACATCAACATTCAGCAACATACATCAACATATGTCAGATTAAAATATCAACATACATCAACATACAGAAACATACATCGACATACATCAACGTACATCAACATACAGCAACATACACCAACATACATCAACATACTATGGATGATACATTACATATAGGCTGAACTGATCTACAAGAGCGGTTCGTAGTTGACTTGTCGTTGCTGCTTCCACCTTCTCGCGGTCAAAAACGAGCGCTTTGTTGGTCTCAATGAAATGATAATGAGAGCCCACCTGAAAGCACGTCCGCATCACAAAATGCAACAAGCGTAGACTTCAAATTCGAGACAAAGCATTATTAGGGTCATTAGAGCATAAATTATTTCGATTTATTTCATATCGTTTCCGAATCAACAGAACGTTGCAAGCTGTAAAAAATCATATAGGCATTCTGTCGGCCAGACAATCCTAGAGGATCAGGGACCTTGAGAATCATGACCATGATGACGGTACGGGAAGCACACAGTCTCAGTCTCGTCATGTTTCGCCAATCTCGCCTGAATTGGTCTGTCACCAGTGTTGGTGACTTCCAATTCCACCAAGGAGCGTCCCGCATTGAGTTCCACACTGCCCTGCCAGGAGAAGTTGAGCTCAGCTTACAATGCCACTGTGCAATGACCCGGCAACGCTGGATCTATCCCTGCACGATTGCGTGCAATGATCTGTCAACACTGACTCCGTCAACACAGACGTGTCGCAATGTAACTCCACTCAGCTCATCTACAGTACTTGGGCTGTGAAGGTGCAATGCGTACATGAGAATCAAACAGTTGCAGAACACTTCAGGAAAAGAACGCATGTGCTTTCCTGAGAACTCTGTGCTGCAAATCTCTCTTACTCATCCACCTTCAGTATATGTAGCATCCATAGCATTTCTGCCACTAGGCGCATCATCTGTTCCAGCGTCAGTTTGTGCTACTTCAATCTTAGCTGCTCCCTCCTACGCTGCCTCTGCCGCAAGTACTTTTCCAGGCACCTGTCAGAGGTTTTTGCAGTGCCGCGCCCTAGTGCCACAACAAACAACCAGCTGGTTTGGGCGTGTTGAGTTTGATATCGTCTGCTTGATATGGCAAAGGTTTACTTGCGGAACGTGTGGAGTCATGCCTTATGAACACAAAGGCGTAACACCAACTAAAGAACCCAATCCCACTCATGGAAAAGCAATTGCCACACGCTAGTGCCAGGTTCTGCGCAGTTGTCTTGTTTCACTGTTCTCTGTAAACACGGAGTGCAACTTCTGTTTCATGCCGATGTAGAAGCAAGCGTTAGTAAACACTTGCTGCAGCACAGGCACATCGTCTTCTTCAAGCTCTCCGAAAAGACCATATTCAGGCTCTGGCAAAAAGGAGCCTTATATAAGCGTCTAAATCTCACATCGAAAATCAGGGGTAGACAGCAAACGCAAACAACAGCAAACAATCCAGGAAATAAGCAGTAGAGTAGGCAAGAGTCATCACGAATCATGTATCAAGAGGAAAATTGAGGACAGTGTGAGTTTGTGTCATTGTGTTCTGTTCTAGTGCTTATCCTGCTCTGTCTGCCTGCTTCTCGGTCTAAACCGGTGGTTGTTCACTCCATGGGCGCCTTTTTTCCCCTCAAAGTGCTAGGTCCGCTGACATGAGTCACGGGCCTCAAAGCACTGTGAAAAACAGAGGCCTCTAAGGTCTACCATAACTGGGTAAAGCCCCCCAACATTTGAGCTGCAGCCAGCATCCGGGTGATTAGATTCGAGCGACACCATCATTTATGGTCATTCCAAAGAAAATCCGCCGACCCCCACCTATGCCAAGGCAGGGGCGGCGCCTCGGGCCACCCTAGGTGTCGAACTTTTGCAAGGCTCCGTGGCACCTTCGACCACGCACTCACGCCACAGCCCTCTGTTGCAGCTTCGACCAAGCACTCAGGCCACAGCCCTCTGTTGTTAAGGGCGTTCAAGCCTGCCGTTTACCAAGTTTCAAACCCCTACAAACATGCGTGGCAACTTCGACCAGGCACTCAGGCCACAGCCCTCTGTTGTTAAGGGCGTTCAAGCCTGCCGTTGCCCTCTGTTGTTAAGGGCGTTCAAGCCTGCCGTTTGCCAGGCTTCAAACCCCTACAACCCTGCGTGGCAACTTCGACCAGGCACTCAGGCCACAGCCCTCTGTTGTTAAGGGCGTTCAAGCTTGCCGTTTGCTGGAAACCCCTTGTTAAGGGCGTTCAAACCTGCCGTTTGCCAGGCTCAGCCCTCTGTTCTTAAGGGATTTCAAGCCTGCCATTTGCCAGGCGTCAAACGCCTAAAACCCCTACAACGCTCCGCGGCAGCTTCGACCAGGCACTCAGGCCACAGCCCTCTGTTGTTAAGGGCGTTCAAGCCTGCCGCTTGCCAAGCTTGAAACCCTTACAACCGTGCGTGGCAACTGCGACCAGGCACTCAGGCCACAGCCCTCTGCTGTTAAGGGCGTTCAAGCCTGCCGTTTGCCAGGCTTCAAACCCCTACAACCGTGCGTGGCAACTTCGACCAGGCACTCAGGCCACAGCCCTCTGTTGTTAAGGGCATTCAAGCCTGCCGTTTGCTGGAAACCCCTTGTTAAGGGCGTTCAAACCTGCCGTTTGCCAGGCTCAGGATTTTGTTCTTAAGGACGTTCAAGACTGCCGTTTGCCAGGCGTCAAACGCCTAAAACCCCTAAAACCCCGACAACGCTCTGCAGCAGCTTCGACCAGGCACTCAGGCCACAGCCCTCTGTTGTTAAGGGCGTTCAAACCTGTCGTTTGCCAGGCTCCGCCTTCTGTTCTTAAGGGCGTTCAAACCTGCCATTTGCCAGGCGTCAAACGCCTAAAACCCCTACAACGCTCCGAGGCAGCTTCGACCAGGCACTCAGGCCACAGCCCTCTGTTGTTAAGGGCCTTCAAGCCTGCCGTTTGCCAAACCCCTACAACCGTGCATGGCAACTTCGACCAGGCACTAAGGTCACAGCCCTCTGTTGTTAAGGGCCTTCAAACCTGTCGTTTGCCAGGCTCACCCCTCTCTTCTTAAAGGCGTTCAAGACTGCCGTTTGCCAGGCGTCAAACGCCTAAAACCCCTAAAACCCCTAAAACGCTCCGCAGCAGCTTCGACCAGGCACTCAGGCCACAGCCCTCTGTTGTTAAGGGCGTTCGAACCTGTCGTTTGCCAGGCTCGGCCCTCTGTTCTTAAGGGCGTTCAAGCAGCTTCGACCAGGCACTCAGGCCACAGCCCTCTGTTGTTAAGGGCCTTCAAGCCTGCCGTTTGCCAGGCTTCAAACCCCCACCAGCGTGCCGTTTGCCAGGCCTCAAACCCCTACAACCCTGCGTGGCAGCTTCGACCAGGCACTCAGGCCAGAGCCCTCTGTTGTTAAGGGCGTTCATACCTGTCGTTTGCCAGGCTCAGCCCTCTGTTCTTAAGGGCGTTCAAGACTGCCGTTTGCCAGGCGTCAAACGCCTAACACCCCTAAAACCCCTAAAACCCCTAAAACGCTCCGCAGCAGCTTCGACCAGGCACTCAGGCCACAGCCCTCTGTTGTTAAGGGCGTTCAAGCCTGCCGTTTGCCAGGCGTCAAACCCCTACAACCGTGCGTGGCAACTTCGACCCGGCACTCAGGCCTCTGTTGTTAAGGGCGTTCATACCTGTCGTTTGCAGGCTCAGCCCTCTGTTCTTAAGGGCGTTCAAGACTGCCGTTTGCCAGGCGTCAAACGCCTAAAACCCCTAAAACCCCTAAAACGCTCCGCAGCAGCTTCGACCAGGCACTCAGGCCACAGCCCTCTGTTGTCAAGGGCGTTCAAGACTGCCGTTTGCCAGGCCTGAAACCCCTACAACCGCTCAAACCCCTAAAACCCTGCGTGGCAGCTTCGACCAGGCACTCAGGCCACAGCCGTCTGTTGTTAAGGGCGTTCAAGCCTGTCGTTTGCCAGGCGGCTTTTTCTTTCCCTTCTTATTTTTTTGCTTCTCCTGCCACCTGTGGTTATTGTTATACTGTTGATTGTTGATTATTGTTTTTACTTCTCCTGTGGTTTTATTTACTGATCCTGCCCTGCCACCCCCACAAAGGGGGGTCGGCGGCACCAGGGCGCTAGCCCATTTTTTATAAACTCAGGTGCTATCCCCAACAGCTTGAAAGTTTATGTTTTGTTTCATTTTTTCCCAGGAGTCATGTTGGATTGTACGCTGTTGCTACCTCTAGTAGTCATGTGATTTTCACGGTGGCTTCATGCGCACATTGTCATACAATCATACACATACAATCATGCAATGGTGCTGCACAATGGTACAAGAACCAAGGCCACGAACCTCAACAGGTATCTGCACAGGAACCCTCCAGAAGCTGACCAGGTATCTGCACCGGAACCCTCCAGAACTGCAACAAGTATCTGCAGCGGAACCCTCCGGAACCTAAAAAAGCATCTGGATCGCAACCCTCCGGAACCTCACCAGGTATGTCAACCAACATGAATTGATACAAACGCAATCATGTTGGGTGACATGCCGTTACTAACTGTATATGACCGTGTTTTCATCATCATGACATCATGCGCACATTGTCATACAATCAAACACATAAAATCATACAAATAAAATCATACACATACAACCATGCAATGACGTTGCACATGGGTGTGCGACGCATTCCCATGTAACGTAGTGCAAACACATATGCAGGTGTTCGCGTTGCACACTTTTGTGTTCATAATTCGGTCCCGCTGTTGACAAAAATGTTTATGGATCTGCGGCAAGCAACCAACATGAACTCATACATACGCAATCATTGTGGATTACACATTGTTACTAACTGTATATGGTCTTGTGATCGTCATGATAACATTGGACGCATCTTGTCATACAATCATACACATACAATCATAGAGATACAATCATACACATACAACCATGCAATGGTGCTGCACGCTGGTAAATGAATCAGGGCCCTGGAAAGCATAATACACATACAATGTGCAAGTGCTCACGGTGTCTACTTAGGTGTTGATGTGTTCGCTCCTGCACGTAACAGAATTGCGGATCTTCGGCAAGCAGCCAACATGAATTGATACAGGCGCAACCATGTTAGATGACAGGCTGTTATTAAGTGCATATGGTCTTATGATCGTCATCATGACATCATGCGCACATTGTCATACAATCATACACATACAATCATACAATCATACACATACAAGCATACACATACAATCATGCAATGATGTTGCACACGGGTATATGAAACATTCCCATGAAAAGCTGTGCTGTACCTATCCCTGGTCTCTGCGCCTGCATCGGTGTAGTTCAGCGGATTGATTGTTGGATCTCTGGTCTCTGCGCCTGCCGCCCGTGCAGTTTACCGGAGTGATGGAGGGATCCTTGGTTTCTGCCCCTGCCACCTGCAGTTTACCAAATCGTTTGTCAAATCTTTTGCCTCTGCGCGTGCGACCTGGCAGTTGACCAGGTCGATTTTTGAAATGTTGGTGTCTGCACCTGCCACCGTTGGAGTTCAGGGGATTGATTGTCAGATCCCTGGCCTCTGCGCCTGCCACCCGTGCAGTTTACCAGCGTGATGGTTGGATCCTTGGTCTCTGCGCTGCGCCTGCCACCTGGCAGTTTACCAGGTTGATTTTCAAAATGTGGGTGTCCGCGGCTGCCATCGGTGGATTCAGCAGGTTGATTGTCGCCGTGCAATTTCCGAGAGTGATGGTTGGATCAAGTTGCATGCTTGTTCTCTGCGCCTGCCACCTTTGCAATTGGCCGAATTGATTTTCAAACTGTTGGTCTTTGCGCCCGCCCTCGGTGCAGTTTACCAAGTTAATTTTGAAAAATGTTGCTGTGTGCTCCTATGTGCGCCTGCCACCGGTGCAGTGAAGCGGATTGATTGTCAGATTCCTGGTCTCTGCGCCTGTCAACTGTGCAGTTTACCAGAGTGATGGTTGGATCCTTGGTCTTGGCACCTGCCACCCGTGCAGTACCAGATCGCGAGTCAGGTTTTGCGTGAGTCCATGCCACCTTTGTCGTCGCCTTTCTTTAAACCCACGCCGTCGTGACGTTCGATATATCACTTCAGGCTTTGGGGCCGTCATTTTGCTTTAATGGTTTTCAGGCTGGTTCGGCTTAGGATTGTTCCCTTTTCCGTGCCATGTTGTCCTTCATACTTTTGCTTTGGTTTGCGCTGTGCGTGCTTGAACCGTTTTTGACTATGCATCAAATTCAGCACTGTCACTTGTTGCTGTTTGCCGGTACGTTTTGCGGATCAGTCTTTCCCGCCTTTGTCCTTGCTTTTCTTTTCGCCCACAATGTCGTGATGTTTCAATGTGACGCTTAAGGTTTTTGCGGCCATGTTGTGTTGAGTGGTTCTCACGCCGGCTTGTCCTGAGATTGTTCCCTTTGCCTTGCCATGTTGTTTGTCATATATTTGTTTGGACGCGTGCCGCGCTTGATCAAACAGGGTATGCGCCGAATTCAGCGATGTCAGTTTTTTTGTTTGCCAACGTCTTTTGCGGATCTATATACTTCTTGGCGCCGGGCATCTGAGAGGCTCGCGACTGTTGTCATTTTTTTGCATCATACTATCAACATAACATTGGGTGGGGGGATGGGGGGATGGGCGTGGGGTGGGGTGGGGTGGGGTCGGATAATAACGTCATTGGCACGTCCACACATACGTGATGCAACATTACTGTACGTTCTCTTGCACTTCATTCATATCCACACATACGTCATGCTATGCTGCTGTAGGATCTCTTGCACTTCCACACATACGTCATGCTACACTGCTGTAGGTTCTCTTGACGATGATGATGATGATGATGATGGTGATGATGGTAAGAATGATGATGGTGATGATGATGACGATGGTATTGGTTATGGAACTAAAGTTTCGTTTTTGAGCCTCCTCGATTCCCCCATATAAAATGTTTGGAAAGCGACGACAGTGGCGAGCCTTTCAGATGCCCGGCACCTAGCTTTTGCAATGATTGGTATTGGACGCCAATTTCCGCTTTGCGCAAACATCTCAAAACGACATCTCAAAAACACAGAACAAACTTCTCAAACATCTCAAAGACACTGACCAAACTTCTTTAAAATGTCAAAGACACAAAACAAACTTCTGGAACATCTCAAAGACACAGAAAAAACATCTCAAACACTTCAAACTGCGTAACAAAGGGATCTCATACATGTACTTCATGAGAAAACTGACTTTTTAAAGTGCTGTAACGCATCCAAAGCACATTGATCTCACACGTACTGTCTGCATTTACCATCATCACAATCAGTATCTGACATGTCAGTGTGTGAAATACAGAGAAACGGGATACTAAGCAAAACCACCATTTAGTATAATGTTGCGCACGGGCATATGAAACATTCCCACAAAAAGCTGTACCTATCCCTGGTCTCTGCGCCTGCCACCCGTGCAGTTTACCAAAATGATGGTTGCATCCTTGGTCTCTGCGTCTGCTACCCGTGCAGTTTACCAGAGCCTTTGTCAGGTATCTGCACCGGAACTCTCCCGAACCTCAACAGGTATCTGCACCGGAACCCTCCAGAACCTCACCAGGTATCTGCACCGGAACCCTCCGGAACCTCACCAGGTATCTGCACCGGAACCCTCCAGAACCTCACCAAGTACCTCAATAGGTGTCTGCACCGGAACCCTCCGGAACCTTGCGCGGAACCTGGTTGAAGCTGCACCGGATCGCACCAGAGCTAATCTGGGCTAAAGACCCCATAGCAAAGTTTTGCCAATGGGAAAAACGATCTTGAATAGTAGTACTCGTACTATCTCGTAATAGTACAACAGTACTACATTGTATAACTCCGATGTCTTGACCTCGATGCTTTTAGCATTCTGATCACCAAGATCTTAAAGTACCAGTAGTGGCTGAATGCGCAGAGTTGCAGATCTTTCAACATCTGTTGATTGCCCCAGCACTCTGCGAGAAACTTGCCAGCTCAAAGTTAGAGGCTGAACTGCTAACATACCGCTCAGCTCAGTCTCTTAAAATGCTGTACAAGTGCTCGCGGATCGGCCCCAGATACCCGACGTAGGCTGTGTCGTTCATGATAAATGTAGCCACCAAGAGAGTATGACAGAGTCATATCAAAATGTATGTGCGTACACACCGTCAATTAAGAGTTTCTTTGCTCTAGGTAATATTTGATTCATCTCACTAGCTACTCGCCGAACAAATACAATTCTTCTCCAATGGGACACTGTGGTACTGGAGCACGCCATATTTCTCCCGGTGGTGGATAATGGTGCAGATTGAAATTCAGAAGAAGTAACCGTAAAATGTGATGAACGTATGATGAATGTATATCTGGTCGCATTTAAGCAATACACCCAGAGGGAACGTAGATCGGCCCTTGGGACAAACCTTTGTGCAATGCAAGTGGCAGAGTCTTAGGTGAGCCTTTCTCTTTGATGCAGGGCAACAAGACTTTTCAAATTTGTATTACAGAAGGTGATCCACCGTTATCGGACACTGACTTGAAGAAGTGAGGGCGGCGCAGGTTTACATCTTGGAGTGTGAAATCAAAACAACTTGAAGATAACAGAAGGGTCTACAAGGGAGTGTCCGCTAGGATTGGCTTGTCACAGGTCCTGGAGCCTGTCATTGTCAAGCTCGAACAATCGAATACTCAAGTTCATGACTTGTTCATGCCGTGTTCGTGCGAGGTAACCTCGCTGTTTCCATGAAGTTCTTAGAAGTTCTGACACCTGAAACATGGAAACTCTGCTAAGCGATCCAGCCAGGTAAGCCGAGGCCTTAAGCTCAGGCCGAGTATAAATCCGGGCTGAGCAGCTGCTTAAGTATCGAGCCCTGCACCAGCAAGAGCGAATGCCTTCAAATCTTAGCTTTGCAAAGCAACATACAAAACACGTGTTGAAAAAAATGCATAATATATGTACATGTACAGTTCTGTATGTTTCTGTATATATATATACTATACTATATAGATATACTATATACATATACATCACAATTACAATCTTTACATCAGCATCAGCCCACATAGACAGACCTTTAGACAGACCTTGGAGGTTGCAAGTTTAAGTTTGCCTTCAACATAGAGCTTTTGATCCGAGCACTTACTGCCCTTTGGGATTGTTTCTGGTCTTAAATCTATCATGCTGCTTTTACATCTTTTTCTGTGTAATGCAGCAATGCATTCACCCACTGGTGCTACTGCCACGGCATCTGCACCGAAACCAGCAAGTCACAAGGGTAGAGTCTTGGGACATGCTGAGATCAGCACCAGGTATTAACAAGGTTTCACGGGTTTCACGCAAAGCTTAAGAGTTTTAACAAGTAGAGTAACATCAGTAACCAGTCATGAGTAAAATGTTCCACCCGTCGCACCTTGGCCACCGCTTTGCAGTCTGTTTCAGTCTGTTTGTTCAAGTTGGTGCAAGTTGGTTTTGTTCACTACGCCTTGCCCTTTCATGTTACAATCCTTGAACGGAAACTAGGGATTTCTAGGGATTTCTTCAGAATACTTTACTGCAAAGCCTGCAGCTAGTCTTCATCGAAGCTGGGAGCTTCTCTATGAGCACCTGGAAGCTTGAATCAAATTACGATCAAGTGATCAAGCGATCAAGTCTTGGCAAACGACAAACGGCGGTTGGTTCTTGTGGTTCTGGCAATGACGATCTGGATTTTGCTTCAAGATCTTCAATGGTGCTCCAATTCTTTAAACAATCCGCTTTTGTTCCATCGGGGCCTGATCTGGAAACTGGGAAATAGGCAAGCACGCGTGTTCTCCAGTTGGAAGATAGAAGGGTGCAGAAGGAGTAAGACTCTGCGAGTTCTTCTGCACATTCTGTGTCATAATTTTCGGAGTTGAGACTTTGAGACACATTTAATCAACTGCTCTCTGTTTAATGGACTTTGTGAGACTGAAATTTGTATAGCACTTCAAGTCTGTATTCCTCACGGGTCAATTTTGGCTTCTTCAAATCATGCAAGTAAAATGTAGTCCTGCATAATATGACATTAAGAATGATGTCAGACGCATTGTTGCATGTGGCCGCGTGCCAGAGATCTCACACGTTTGCCTTGGTAACCATTGTTGAAGGACTAAATGCTTCACGCTTGCTTTCAATCAACCACTACTTCACCACGTCAGTCACACTGAATCACAGTCACACTGAGTCACAATGAGTCAGGTAGGGTCTGGACCAGGTTTGAGGCTGTCCTGCTATCAAGGCTTGGGTACGTGTCCACCGCGTCCATCTTTGGGCTTTCATCATGCTCACCTTTGGGAGACAAGTCGAGACAAATCGATATTTGCAATCCAAAACAAAAAGGAAGCCAAACAAGGTAATTAAAAGGTGTAACAAGGTTAGGCAAAGACAAAAGCACGGCGTACTAAAGACATTTTGATACATTTTGTGCATATCGTATTCAGGCCCTACCCACTTCACTCTGCGCTCTCCGTGTCACAATCCTTCTGTACAGGACATCAAGGAGCAAAGGACTGACGGGATCCATTTTGCTGGCAGCCATGAACATCATCAGCAAGTTCCCAAATACTCAGGCTACTGCAGCTACTGCGGTTAGGGAAAATCAAATTTCTAAAAACTAAAAACTATAGTTAACTATAGATATCTTAGGTAATCTTAGATAGCCGCTTCAATCACTTCACTGCCAGGACTCCTTCGTCATCTTCGAGCCGGAATGTAGCTCTTGACACCTTGAATCTCTGAGCTTGACTGTTGAGGACATCTTCAGCTACGTGAACGAGAGAGCTATTGAGTATTGATCTTTTGGAATCTTGAGAATCTTGCGAACAGATTATTCTCACAAATCTACTTTTTCCATTCTTTGCTCAGCCAGCTCCCCACAAAACACGTGCAAACAGAACGAAGGCAGCTAAGCTCGACGCTGACCGGCTAAACTTTGGAGAGACAAGGTCAACATTTGACAAGAGCCTCGGGAGACCTGGGTTTCACATCGTTTCACATGGTGTCACATGGTTTCACCAGCAAGTAACAGCAAGTAGCTGAGCTGATTACAGCTATCCAAACATCACAGATGCTCAAAATATGTCTGGATTCGTCTGGATAAATGGATCACAATTTATGACAGAAAGAAAGAGGCAAAGTGAGACCATTCCGTGACCATTCTCAACACTCAAATCCAAGCTGCGGTTGACCCACGGAGGCAAGGGTCTCTGTGTGAGCCTGAGCACTTTCAAGCAGGATTTTGGTATGTGAAGCCGTAACTCCGAATGGCTGTCATCAGGATTAGAATCTGCTCATTGCCTTACTTCTGCTGTAAGTATATTGTGTTCAATATAGATCATGCTCTACAAAAGCAGATTGTTTCATCCAACATTATGGATGTCACGTTTTGTAGATGGCTAGAGGCGGCTAGAGCCTCTTCGCACCACTTATCAAGAGCAACGTAGAGACATGTAGAGACTGTAGAGACTCTATCTTCCAGAGTCCAAGCAGCTCTTGGCTAAAGGCATCTGCAAAGCTACAGCAATTGTGCTGCAGCAGGTCGTATTCATGGGCGAGCCAGAAAGGTTTCATGGCCTGACAAAAGACCAGAACTGACACAACCAGATCATTGATGTTCTCAAATGGGTTTCATGCCGAAATCTGTCTAAGGTATCCTTGAAAAACAATTGCAACAATAATACCGCAAGGTATCCTCCATCTACCTCAACGCGATCACAAAGGTTTTGATTGTTGCGTGCGTTTTCATCCAAATATTTCAAGAAAATATATTATACAACAGGTTGAACCCTTCAAAAAGGTTTTACGGTTTTACTGAATAAAGTGTCTGCAGCCAGATCGGATTAAAAGCTGCCACTGTGGCACTTGGGGATCTGCCCAGCGGCAGCAATCAAGATTCTTCCGGTATTCCGCAAACCGAGCATAGAAACCGTTTTCCGAAATTTTCCAAAGATGTGTGAGAAGCTTTTGGAAGAAGCCTTCACTAAGATCACTTCATGAGACAATGTGAACCACTAGCCGCTGTGGACCAAACTCTTGACCAGCAGGGATGGGGGAACAAAATGGGACAAGAACTGTCAGACACAACTCTACACTGTCCATATCTATACCATACCGGACTGAAAAAATGCATTGATTGGTTTTATTCCCCACATCACTGTCTGGGGTTCTTGTTTTTCGCTTGGATCCCGCCGCTCCTCTTCCGGTTCCCGCCCCCGCCGCTCCCGCCGCTCCCGCCGCTCCCGCCGCTCCCGCCGCTCCCGCCGCTCCCGCCGCTCCCTCCTCCCACTTCTCACCATCAACTCATCACAGCTCCACTTCTCACCATCCACTCATCAATCACAGCTCCACTTCTCACCATCCACTCATCACAGCTCAACTCATCACAGCTCCTCCCACTTCTCACCATCAAGACTCATCACAGCTCCACTTCTCACCATCCACTCATCACAGCTCAACTCATCACAGCTCCCAATCACAGCTCCACTTCTCCGCCGCTGGGCCGCGGCTGCCTTTCGCGTGGCTGGCGCAGCACACAGAGCCTCCTGGAGCAACTGCGGCGCGCGTGGCTGCCGCTGGGCCGCGGCTGCCTTTCGTAACACTCATCACAGGTCCACTTCTCATCACAACTCATCACAACTTATCACATCCCAACTCATCACAGTTCCACTTCTCACACCTCACTTCTCACACCTCACTTATCGCATCACAACTTCTCATCACAACTCATCACAACTTATCACATCCCAACTCATCACAGCTCCACTTCTCACACCATTTCTCACACCTCACTTATCACATCAGAACTCATCACAGCTCCACTTCTCACACCTGACATCACAAGTCCACTTCTCACACCTCACTTCTCACACCTCCCCGAAGTTCACATTAGGCTTAGATACATAAAGGCTTGACATGTGGGGTTATCCGGTCCTTTTATTTTTTATAGGGTCCGGAATTGTTTTGGTTTCTTTTCCCGGTTTTGCGATTCTTTTTTGGGGATTTCCTGTTCTGTCCATGTTCCTTGCTATTTGCAGCATTTTGGAGCTGGAACCTGCCATTGCAACTACCGAACCTCTCGTTTTCCATAGAATTTGCAACATGTTGGTGCTATTTGCAGCATTTTGGAGCTATTTCAACGGTATATGTGCTCGAACTGTAACATGCTAGTTTGCAACTAGGATTCATTTAGGGTTAGTCTTACGGTTGGTTTAGGGTTTCTGTTAGGCTTGGTTTCAGGTTTTTTCAGCGTTGGTTTTAGAGTTAGGGTCTATTTAGGATTTATTTAGGTTTAATCTAAGATCTATTTAGGTTTAGTTAAGGGCAGGATTAGGGTTGGTTTTGGGTTTACTTAGGTTTGGTTTAACATTTATCTAGGTTTGGTTTAGGATTAGGGTTGGTTTTAGGGTGTATTTAGGTTTGGTTTAAGATCTATTTAGGGTTGGTTTAGGATCTATTTAAGATTGGAAGATCTATATAGGTTGGTTTGGGATCTTTTTAGGGTTGGTTTTGGTGTTTATTTGCGTTTGGTTCAGGATCTATCTAGGGTTGGTTTAGGACCTATCTAAGATTGGTTTAAGGTTTGTTTAGGGGTTGGTTTAGGATCTATGTAGGCCTTGTTCAAGATCTATTTAGGGTTGGTTTAAGGTTTATTTAGGCGTTGTTTAACATGTATTTGGGTTTGGTTTAGGATCTATTTAGGATTGATTTTAGGGTTTCTTTGGACTTGGTTAAGGCCTATCTTTAGTTGGTTTAGCGTGTGGTCAAGACACGTCCTACCCACCATACATTGGACATGAGGTGGTGAAATTCCTCACTTGATTTCCGCTGTCAATTGAAGGAAAGCTCTTCGAAGTTGTTTCCGCTAAGAAAAATGCGTTCAAGCATTGACAACCAGGTGACAACCATTGTTAAGCATTGCAAGGCAACAGGAAACACACTCGGGCGCCTCTATGATCTTGTTTACCTCAATCTCACTCATCGATGTTGGACCCATGTTCACGCTTTGACGATAGATGTGTACCTCCAATGGAAGCAACCCAATGAAGCAAAGTTTGCTCCTGAAAGTGTGGAATGAAGATAGACATGTGATATGCCTAGAAATTGTATGGAATAAAATGAATAAAATGAATAAAATGAATACTCAAATTAGAATTCAAAGCACCAAACTCATATGTATGGATTTCTGTGCCACTGGGGCTTGCAAGGTGGTATTGACAGCCCTGCTTTGGCACCAAATCTTCAATCCTTCTTTGGGCCGTCTGTTAGTAGTCTTCTCCTGTGCCACTGACGCCTCTCCCATGGTTGCTGATGCTAGTACATCTCCAAACAACTTTTCTTCAGTCAGCCCTGCACCAGTCATGTTCTGTTTACCTCTTTCATTGTGGGTGAATGTGCTGTGCCCTGCTGTTTTGGGCTAGCTGACGCATCACCCCCTCATTGGCCAGACAGTAAATCATGGGAACATCTCCAATATGACAAACAGCGATACTTTGCTGCATGTTTTCCCATGCTTCCGGTACTATCCAATCCTCTCTGATGCTTTCCTTTAAGTTACAATGCTACTGCCTGGGTTTGTTGGTTGCTGGACGATTTCAGAAGCTTTCCGAAGCGGATTTGTGCTTTCTTTGGCCGACCTGCCCTGTCTTGCCCTGTCAAACAAACCCTTTGCCTGCTCTTAGATTCTCCCTTTGCTTTCAAACAAAGCCACACCTCTAAAAAGATCAGTCTCTCGTTTGCATTTGTTATGATGTGTTTTCGTCAAATCCTGCTTATCCTGTGCTTTGTTGTATTTCATGGCATCCAATATGCCATGATACTGGCATTTTACATGCACCTCCTGTCTACCTATTTGGTGTGGCATATTGATGCATGCATTTTGTATCCATGCTTTGATAATGTGCTAGCATTTCACGAGCTCCAAACTATCCAGCTACCAGCTAATTGTTCTTTGGATGCCTAAATCCGTTTTTTGGATTTGAATCTTAGCTCAGTTCAGCACATCTTGCCTGTTACCTCGTACTGCGAAGTTCAGAAGACGTGGCGGCTTTCTCCCATGTCTGCACCAAGGAATTGGAAGTTCAGGCGGGCCGTGTTTCTGGAGGAAACTGTCCAGAGCGGGTGGTGGGGCTTCGTCTTCGTCAAACGTGTAATTAATGCAAATGCTAAACGGGGGTGGTGTCGATTGCCGACCTAAGTCTACCTAAGTTTCTAATCCAGGCAGGTTAGTTTTTGATTCGTGATTCTTGGTTTGTAGTTTGGTTTCTTACCCGTGGACTTCAGTCTTAGCTTTTTACAGGTCTTCTTATCATTCAGTCTCATTCAGAGATTCTTACCTTCTGATTCATTTGGGGGTAGTTTCTGAAATCATGTGTTTTGATGTATTTTGCATGTGATCAGCTTCTGCTTCTTCGTTTGCTTCTGATTCTGGGGTTGTTGCTCTCCCATTGTCTCACATGCAGTCACCCCGACTGTACATAAGTGACTCAGTCACCCGTCTGATCCTTTCCGATTCAAGCCTGCAATGCACGTCTGTTCCCTCTTTCGTTTTCTGCATCAAGGTGCTGATCAACGGGGGGATCTGCCCTGCCGTCTCTCCTGTCATGCTTCTCCTATTCAGGTCCCATTCATCTACCCGACCTATCCTTCCGGACCTATCCTTCGTGCTTTCACTTATCTTTATCGTTTGCCTGGTCACCTGCTTGATGGTGGTCTTTTTTGCATACGAGTTATTTGAACTGCTCTGGAAGTGGGCGCACTTCGTGTCGACGAGGCTCTGCTCGTTCAACACCCTCACATCCATATGACCATTCATGACCTAAGCTGAACAAGAGCGCAACACACATTTCGCATTAACCTAAGTGACCCAAGTGACCTAAGTGAAACAAATGCTTGGCTGCGTCAAATCTGTACAAAATGTTTGCGGGCTCGCGCTTGAAGAGATAGGGGTTGACAAAGCTCAAGACTTGGTCGTCATTGACCAAATCAAATATCTCAATGTTCAGCTCTGTGGATGCATCTTCCCAAACAAAATTTCTGCCCCTGTAGTTAGGGTGTATGGAGGTATCGGTCCACAAACTTCCAAATCAGCCAAGATGCCGTAGACCTCAACCGCCGCGTGAAATGCCCCCATGTTAAGTAGTTTTTTGCCCACTTTGTTTGCAGTTAGCCAGTCCCTGTTCAAGTCGTAGATGTTGATGAATACCTTAGGTCCGGCTTAGGTCATGCTGTCATGCTGTCATGCTCCACCGGGAACCCTTTCATGGAGAATCCACTGAGCAAAGAACCAATTGGGATACAGTGCCCTTGATTGTATTGCATTACTGAGCACAGTCAACAGGAGCTTGGAAAGATCAGTGTACTTCGGAGGCTGCAATTGAGGTCCAGGCAGTACATCTTTCCAGGTCTTCCTCAGAAATCACAAGCATCTCACAGCAACAAACTTACCAACACTCGAGTCAACGTAGAAGAAACGTAAATTCACTGAGATAGCATGACAGAAGTTGCGGCATGTCAAAGTCGTTTGTACTGTCTTGCTTGAGTTCAACATGTCATGTTTGAGAACAAGAGGCATCACAAAAATCGGAGGTCAATGCAGTACAACACTGCCAGCCCGAAGCCAAGGTTGTGTTGTAATAGTTATAAGCAGAGACAACAACTGCAAGTGGTTGCAAGCAAGGGACACCAGAGAACACTGGGGGCTAGATGAAAAATCAAGACTACATGGTCCTGCCTGGCCTGACATATCCTGACGCCTGACGCTTCATTTTATCCATTTTGATGCCTACACGGGCCTACACCACATTCAACGGATGCCAATCCTCCGGCGATCTGCTTTCTTCTGCTTTCTCTCGCACTTTCGGAAGGACGGCTCGCTCTTTCGAAAACTCGCTCTTCAATGCTTTAGGCTATGTAACATCCTCTGTTGAAATTAATCCCAAAAGTTACAGGTAACCTTGAGCTGGCCCCATATCCAGTGTATTTCCATGGCCGAGAGGCACAACCTGCGTCGACATCGTGCTCCTCGGCAAACAGAGGGTGCCAAATGGTCTATGTTCTCTTTTTTCTCCCAAGAATGCCATGGTTCAGTCTTGTTCCACCAATTCTTTGAATTCCTGAAAAACTCTATCTACAGCCTTGAAACAAAAACATCCTGGGGATGTGTAATTAGATAGTGAGAGAATATATGCACATGATTTAAGTAGTTGCAAGTTTGAAGGGTTCCAACCTGTTTCAATAGTTCAACCCCCAGAAGCTCATAGTCCGGTGTTGGGTAAAGCCATCTCAGGTGCAAGGCTCGCAAGCACAATCTGAATATCCATTTCCCATGGCGGGCAATGAAAACAGTTTAAGCACACAGCCTCTGAGCCAACAGCTAGAGCAGCTACAGGTTCATAGAGGCGCACGTTGAAATACCACTGGTGTTCCTATCTGTTTGTTCCTACACTGGTCTGGTTTTGTTTCACGGCCTCGCTCTTGCGCGTCGGTCAGCTGCTCAATTGTGCAATCCCTATTGACTGATCGAAAATTTTGAGAACGAATAGTGCAAGTCAAGCCTCTTCTGTGCAAGTGAAGTCTCCAGGGAATCTTGTGCTCCCGAAACCATCTTCGATTTGCATAGTCAAATCTGAGTGCCCATAAACTCATTTGATTTATGGATTTGGCACAGACTCATCTTGGGTCCAACGGCCTACGTGCTCTACACCATCCTTTCTTAAAGAGTCCGGGTCTTTGTGGGAGTGCGCTTTTTGGTAAGTTTTATGTATTGAATAATGTAGAAAATGAGTCACTTCAAACATCTGTTTATGTTTGTCTTACTTTTGAGGCGTACCAGTTATAGAGCTGTAGGAATATATATATATATATGTATATCTATATATATAGGTATGTATTGTGTAAGAACTTTTGGCTTCAAGTCTTGTGTGTATACGGTACATATCCAAATTTGTACATCATGCAAAAATAAACTACAAGGACCTGAAAGCAAACCCGTCAATCAGCTGGGAAAATTTGGCTTGGTAGAAATATGCTGTAATGCAGCCATTTTTGCTATGAAATATTGTATGGAATCAATGAATATCAAAGACATGGAATTCAATTTTGACCGGCTGCGCCACGCTCAACGATAGGGTGGTGTTTGCTTCTATGCTGCATGTCTTTATAAATAGCAAAGCATGAACAAGAGGAAGCAATACTTTTGATTGACAGGAGATTTCATTTTGTTTCCAAGCGGTATTGCATCTTCTTGACAGAGTTTCCTGCATCTTAAAGAGATAATGAACGTTTTATAAGGATAAGCATGCTGTTCTCTTCCAAAAAAAATGGTGCTTCTTTAACACAGTATCAACTCAGATTATAAAGGCACAGAGCGGGCAACATTCCTTTGATAAAGTGCATCATTACTGTGAAGCAGGGTCCTGACATGTGCACAGCATTCCTTTAGAAAGAGTGCACCATGTCTTCCATATATTTTGGAACAAATATGGTATGTCTTCCATAGAGATAGTACTATTTCAGATAAGGGTAGCGTCTCTCTAAGATAAAAATTTTAATGTACACGTTACTTTTTCAAGAGTGCGGCATTCCTTGAACAAAGTACTTGATGATTTCATGAAATATATTAGCTTGAACAATGGTGTTTGGCAATCTCCCTTCGACAAAAGAAACAACATTCAAATGGAAAAATATAACATCATTTTAAGATAACATAATTCACTATATGATATGTTTTTGGAGCATGTTGATTGTTTTTACATGTATACACAGTATTGCTTTCAAAAGTGTGTGGCATTCCTTTGAGAAAGTAGCCTTCAGGACACACAGCAGTCCTTGTGAAAGAAGAGTATGGCATTGTTTAAGTTCTTGTACTAAAGGGAACCTTTTCATATATATATATGTATAGCAAACCCTTGGAAAGAGGGTGATGTTTCTGTAAGAAAGTGCAGTATGACTCCATGGAATGGTCATTTGAACAAGAATAATATTCCTTGCAGAAAGTCAAGCATTATTTTGAAAAGGTATTCTTCAATAAGCAGTTGCACTTTAAGAAATCATTGTATTCCTTGAGGACAGTGTGGCATGCCTTTATGCAAGTTTCCTTGAAAAAGATGCAATATTGTTTTCCTTTGGTGACACTCCTTGCTTAGAAAAAAATGGTCCCTGCGAACCCAGTAGACCGAACAGTGCAGCAGGCAGGAAAAGATAGGAACAGAGAAAAAACAAAAAATATTGGAAAAAATATAAAAACAAATATATATATATATGTATATATATATATATTTAGGGACTCTTGTCTAGACCCCCCTCCTCCAAAGAGTTTGGATTTTGTTTGTTTAATGCGTGTTTTTTGCTTTTTTGTTGTTTTTTGTGTTTTTGTTTTTTCCAATGTTTTTTTTGGTTTTTGGGGTTTCGTCCTCCTCCAAAGAGTATGGAAACAATTTGTGGGGCCACCCGTCAAAGAGTATGCAAGTAATTTTTAGGGGTCTGTGTCAGATTCTTATGTAAGAAGGCATCTGGGAGTGCAGTAAAACCTCTCAAAATATTATCTTAAATCATGGGAAAACTGCACTCCCAGGAGGTCCCGTTCTGTTCTCAAACCAGTCACTGGTTAGGTAGACTATCTGGGTACGGGTCGAATGAGTAGTAGCAAATGTGTATGTATATACTTATATATATATGTATCATAATATTATTTTATGTCGTTCCCTGCTTCTAGAATTTTGACTCAGGCCTGTCTGTTCTCTGCATTTTCAAATCAAGTGCGCAAACCACATGGATAACTCCAAGTTGTTCAAAAGGTGTTCATCAGTTCATCGGAAAAAATGCACGGTGCGAGACCGAGGTCTTGGTTCTTTGCTTGAGCATGTTTTCCTCCAATAATCCCACGGCTTTTCCAGAAAATACCTTGCAAGACCGTTCCAGAACGCACTTCGCTTTACCGCTTTACATTTATATAAGATCACGATGCTATCAGAAAGCTTGATATTGTCAAATAGAAGTAGACCTATCTTGACGAAGACTTGCGTTTTCCTTCTCTGAATTTCTGCCTATTCAATCTGAGCCTCCACGCCCTTCAAGGCCAAGCCTAGATCTCCATCCAGATTGCCTTAGTGCATCCATAAATTCCGAGATACAAAAGTCCAAAATTAGGAGGTTTTGCAAGTTTGATTGCAGGCGAAACCGCAACATTGTCACACGTCCTTCCAGTCAATGAGGGCAATCAAGTTCTCATGCAGTTTCAAGCTACCCAGACCTGCATGACTGGATCCTTCAAACATGCTACAACTAGAGGAAACAATTTCTTGTCAAGAGAAGAGCAATCGAAGCAATGCTCCACGTCTTCAAGGGCCTGTCGAAATGAGCAACCAAACAAACCTATCAAAAAAAGAATGTCAGTGAGCCAGTCTGTCAACTTTCCTTAGCTTAAAGCAGATTGGCTGATGCACTGTGAGCAGCTTTGTTCCATCCGGAAAGGTTGCTTCCACCTGCTAAGATTGCAGTCACAGTGGCAGCTCCAGTGGGGTGCCCTCTCAAGACTACCTTCAAGCCTGGACGACTAAAACGACTAAAATCCACTTGGAACCCTCATGACATAGACTGCAGCAGTTACAGTATTGGTCTGCTAGCACATCACCAAAAATAAAGCATCCTCGAGAGTGGCTGCAACTGCGAGTCATCTGGAAAATTCTGACCTCTGATAGTTTTCATGCCCAAGCTCTACATGTTGTCCTCAATTGACATGAACACAATGATTTGTATTTGCGTCCACGTGAAAACATGCATTGCAGCAATCTGCAACACTTTACGATGTGAGTGAATGTGCATGTGGGGCAAGTAGCGCAAGAAGGAACGTGATCACAGACCTCAAACCCAAGCCACCAAAAAATAGTATGTGCGACAAGGGCAATAAACTATAAACAGATATAAACAGCATGTGAGTAGAGAACCTACTCAGCCACACTGAATCAAAGAATACATGTTGCTTTGCCAACTGCTTTGCTTTGCTGGTTTCAAACAGGTTTCAATTTATTGAATTTGACTGAATGGGTGTAGGAAATGTGTAGACTCTATGCCTATATCCGTCTATGCCTGGCCCTGCCTGCACATCTGGGATGAGTTTCTCGACACCTGGTAGCACCTGGCAAGAGTTCAACAGGCAAATGAAAAAGAAAATCGAAAAAATAGAAAAAGTGCAATGGATATAGTACGGTTGAAGTACGGTTGTAGGGGAGTTTAGAATTGTTTAGATATGCTTGGACAAGTACAATATGCTTCAATCGACTCACAAGTGTCACACCAGCTTGGAATCGAGTGACCAAAACTTTAAAACACGCCGAACCACCTGCCGGCGGCCCAGCAATTGCTTGCCCAAATCCATCAGTGTTGCAACAGACTCGCCATCTCGAATAAACCTGGAAGAAAGATGCGAAAAGAGAGGGTTTGCGGCAGAAAGGGAACTCGGATTGAAATCATCAGGAATCTGGAATAGACTGGTCCAAAGTATTTCCCAAAACCTTCTCGGGATTTTCTAATTTGATCCCCAGAATGTGTTTCATGAACCTTATCAAGTTTGTTCATCCCTAGTCCAGGTGTGATAGTAGAATTGTACACTAGGTATCCCTTTGAAAGACAAGTAGTTAAGTAGTTGCAGACTTAGTTGCATATATGAAAGGTTTGTTCAATACACGGAAATCAGCCAGCCTGCCGAGGTGTCTTGTCAATATTGTTTGCAACTCTACGTGAAGGTTTTGCTGTGCTTAAGTTGCTCTAGCTATGGATTCCTTTTTGTCTGGCTTGAACCACCCCTGCCTCCCCATCCCTTTCCTCATCTTTCCAGTTTCTGTTTTTTTTCTGCTCTTCCTTTTTTGTTTTGTCTTTCTTCACTCCGCTTCTCTTCTCTTCCTCTCATCAGCCTCCTGTACCCTCCTCTTTCTTACCCTCCTCTCCACCAGGTTCAATGTATTGAAGCGACTTGATGAGAAAGAGAGCTATACATAGCTATACAATATCATAAAATTTAGTCATAGAGATGGACGAGTACAGGTTGCAAGTGGTCCCCCAACGCACCAAATCAAGAAGCCACCAGTGCAAAAGAACTTACTCTGAGAATCGTGCCAACAAGGATGTCCCACTCCCAAAAAGAAGCAAACTGAAGAGAGACAGATGAGAAAAAAAGTCTTGAGTACGTCTTGAGTACGTCTTGAGTACGTCTTGAGTACGTCTTGAGTACGTTGGCTTGTGCTTCCATAACACCATAACACAAGCATTGAAAAGAAGAACGCATAGTCCACTGAGGTGACCAATACCGGCGAATGTCAAGACACACCAAAGTAGGCTAAGCGGCTAAGCGGCTAAGCGGCTAATCAACCATCTTGGTATATCTTGGTATATCTTGGCATGGCGGTAGAACATGACTGTGGAGCAAAAGGACTTCCGCCTGTACAAAATTCCTTACTCTCTATGAACGCATTAACTGTCATTAAGTTCTGCAAATACGACATTTACAAATATTTACAACATGTATTTCATACCTGCACGGACCATAAATTCATCGAATATGCAAATGTCCTATCCTAGACGCACTCTTCAGGCAGCTTACACCTCTTGAAAAATCGTGTGTTTAATATGCATGCTATTTATATACATATGTATGTATGTATGTATGTATGTATGTATGTATGTATGTATGTATGTATACATATATATATACATGTGTGTGTGCGTGTGTTTCGAACACGTATATATAATTGAGATATACTTGTATTGTCAAACCTTTACATAACACAAACTCTGCTTACAATCAAAATCTACACGTCATACCCTATCAATAGGTGATATTCAAGATGTGTATATGCACGGTAGAAACTGCAATACTGAGAACTGTACTTTGCACACTGCAAATGTATATACAATCATATACACATATACACTGTGTTTACTATGCATACGGTCCGGAAAGAAAAGCAAAGGATAAGCAGCCAAGGAGAACAGCAACACACCTAGCGCACAACAGCAAACAAGCAAGAAAGCAAAACAAAGGCAAGTAGAACAACAAAAAACCAATAAACAAAAAGGCAGATAGAGCAAATGGAGAATGGTAAGGGAGCAGAAAAAATGGGAAAGCAAAAACCAGAAATGCAGACAAGCAAAAGCAAACGCAGGCAGTAAAACAGAAAAGCAACCACGCAGGATCACGCAGGATCACGCAGGATTAAAAAAAGTCTAAAAGCCTCCGTTGATGAATACGAATTGTCTTTGCGCTCTGTGGTGTCAAACAAGATCGGGTGACTTCGTTGCTGACAAAACTTGTCAACCTTCCATGTTTTGTTTGAAGGATACCATGGGCAGGGCGATCTCAGGCTCCTACTCCATCATTTGACTGGTCAAGAGTGCGATTGCCTCACGAGTCAAAACCGAAATTCTGCTTCTGCCTCTTTGGGTTTGAACATGTGGGAACCATCCGTTGAAAATCAACGTTCCGCCCGAAAAAAAGACACGTTTATGCTGCTACAGCGGCAACATCGGCTACAGCCTTACAGAAATGACCGCTACGGCAAGTAATGGTGAGCTGAAGAATGGCTGTGGGCACCTCTGGGTGATTCAGGCGCAACCCTCGCGCAAGCCGCCTCTGGGCCAGCTGCCCGGCCTTGAATTCCGTCACGGTCCGTCACTGCCAAATCACCCCCAGGTCAGTTCATTCGATTCACCCGATGAATTTGTAAAGTGAAAATGATTGGATCTGACGGATCTGATTGCAATTGCTCTCATTTGCACTCTGTCTTCTGTCTATCAATTCTTAAGACTGGTGGTCCTGTCTTTTGTCCTTCCAATGGCCCATGTTTGCTTTGTTTCAAGCACATTTTTTTTCAGGCTTGACCACAGGATGAAGACAGTGTGACAATCCACGTGTGCAAAGTACAAGATGGGGTGATGGTACACATTGTATACTTGTATAGTATACAGATGTATACAGAGAAGGAGTGGAAATTTGAACACCAAATTCAAATGATGATCAAACGGATGATGCTCTCGGCTCTCGGTAAAGCGCTCGACTCACACAAAGCAACTCAAACCGCGACGGCGATGACAGACTTGGTGTGTGACAGGTGTAGCTGATACCAAATCCAACTGGGGTAGAGTTAAACAGCTGGGTCGAATGTACAACCTATGCTTGCACAGCCGACAAACCAAGCACCACCAAGCACCTCTTACTTGTGACTTCGAGAGGAACATGGGCAGATTTGTCGGCTGGAATACTGCACTTGGTTTCTGGCTGTATTTAAATAATAAGACAGCTCCCAGTGTGGGAAATGATTACGTCTTTCTTCTTGTTATTCTTTTATGTCCCTTGTAGTCTACATGCTAAGCCCTCCTATTCCTTTTCCCAACTTTCCGCGTGTTTTTTGCTCTGGCTGACTGCTTGAATCACGAGAGTCTTTTTGAATCTTTTTGAACGATCTAGCCCGTCTCGCATCAAAATCGGGACACTGCATCCCTTGTCGCAACACCTCTGGTCTAGTCATGACTGCTGAACGAAAACAATCGAGGCTGCCCGCAGCCCATGCCAAATGTCTGAAGGGGTTTGCAAACATGTTGCAAGTCGATACACTATACAGTATCCCATGCAGTATCCATATATATATACATACACATACATACTCTAAGGATCTCTAAGGCGCTTGCAAAATGTATCCAAATCTATCCGAATTTGTCCAATACAGATTCGCCGAGATCCAAACCTGGGACAGTCGTAGATGGTCAAGCTCTCGGGGTGTTAGCTTCATGCCACGACGTTGAACAGTCGAAGACGTCCAAACCCAGGAGGCCTCTTCATTTGCGGCAAACATGACATGCTAGGATTTACATGGATTTGCGTCATCGCACTGCAACCAAAATCGCAAACAGAACCAACATGATCTGACAATAAATGGGAACAAGACCTCAGCCTGCTCAACAGTTTCAAAGAGTGTAACGGAAAATTGGCGAATTAACACGCTCAGTGAGGAGTGGAATTGTACTGCGAGACAGAGTGACATAGTCAAAACGTGCTGTCATCTTTCGCCAGTCCCCTGCGCCTCGGCCTTCAACAATGTTGTCAGCGGCGAGCACACAACTGGCCTCGTCCTTGAACTCTCAAATCAATAGCGTCTGTGTCTTGTCAGAGTCAGTTCAGTCTTTTAACATCCGTTTATAGATGAGTGCGAAGCAATGTGAAGCAACGCGAAGCCATGTGAAGCAATGCGAATGTTGCAGTCTTCAACACAAAATGCACAACACTTTAATTGTATCCGAGAACTCCCTCAGCGCCCCACTTTTGCAGTGATCGACCGAGACTGTGCAAGGCTTTCATCACTATGACCTAATGTCCAAAGGGGAAGGGATGGATTCTGGCACACATGAGCGCTGCAACACCCAAAAACAAACAGCATCTGAAGAAATTACATTTTGTCATATCTAAGAGTTCTGAAAGTACTATGTACCCGTGAACATAAGTAGGTTGTGACACCGTCGCTGTTGCTCAACGAAATCATGGTGCGAATGAAAGGCTTGGTGTGCAAAATGCCTGCCTTTTTTAGCTTCTTTGGCCACCAGCAGGGTGGCAAGCCCGGAGGCCAGCATTGTGGACCCTCCACTCTCACCCGTAGCCATCATCCACAACAGCCATTGCCACCATGTCCTCTTGCAAAAAAGCACTATCAACTTCCAAGAGTTCGTTGAAAGAGCGTGCTCGTTTCTTCTCAGCCCGGCGCTGCACCTGAAGGATGATGGATGATGGAATTGTCGATGGAATCACTGGAAATGGATGGAATCATGGACTAGCGATGACTAGATGACTAGAAATCACAAGTTTTGAAGCTTTCACAAGCAAAAGCATAATCACATCGTTGCAGTTGCATGTTGCATGGAGGCACAGCAAAAGCAGAAGGACAACCATCAACCATCCAAACTCGTCAAGGGTGCATCAAGTGCAGGTCACCTTGGAATTTAGGGAGTTTCACCATGTTTCACCATGTTTCACCATGTTTCACCCCTCACTGCCACTCTTTAGCGGTTAACTTTAGCTAAAATAATCCCCTGTATCCAACTTTATCCCTGATTTCTCCCTTCTGTCCCTTCTCTACTTCTCTCCCTTTCACTCTCAGAAGGCCTGCTCTTGCAAACATCTGCGCATCTCTATTCCAAACGCTTCTGCTGTCTCCTGTCGGAAAAGAAAGACAACCCATGTTGGCCCGCGTGATTGGTTTTTTCAGTTGGAAGCCTGCTGCCAACCCAGCATTTCATGTGCAGCACAGGAAATGCTGTGTTTTCAAACCTGTGCCCAGAAGGTAACTCGCAAAGTTGCAAAAGAAATCCGTTGTCTCTTTGGGTCCTTTGATACTTGATCCATGACATCTCACATATCTTCGATTGTGAAGGTATTTTCGCCACATCCCGTTTGCTCGTACTGTCAGAGAGACATAGAGAGACATTGACATGTACAATAGCAACTATGAGGCTATGACGGTTATGACGGCTATGATGGCTATGACGGCTATGATTCTGTCGGTCATCCTAAATGGATCCAAATTGTCGGTTCAATCGTTCCGGCTCTGGGCCCACGCTCCTTCCCGAGAAGAACCATCTGCTCAAAAGGCTCCGGCGGCAGGGGGCCCACAGAATGTAGCAAGCATAACATGCCTGGATACGCAAAGTGCTCAGGATGTAAGATGTGTGCTTTGATTGCTGCAGCTCGCAAGAATGATAGCAAATGTCAGTCTATCAAGAAATCTACACTGCAAAGGCCAGTGATAGCAAAAAGGAGTTGAAAGTATTGTGTTACTCAATTCTAAAGCGAAGGTGCGTACCCGCCGCATACACTTGTTGCCACCATGCTCAGATGAAATATGTGATAGGCTGGTAGAATCTGGTAGACAAGGGAACAACGATGCCAAGTGGTCCGGCTGGGATACAAGACTGGTGGACAAAAGCTGGCCAGCACAGGCGCCAAAGTTCACTCTTTAGTTCCACAAGAGTAAGAACCAGTAAGAACCTCTAAAGCTTGAAGCTGTTCTTTAAAAAAATGGGCCAGTGTCAAAAGAAGTGGTAGCAGAGTGTTCCAAGGCTTTGCGAAGGTCTGGACTCCAGATACTTTTAGACTTATCGGAAGAAGCGGTTCGGCATTTTTCTTGGAGACAAAGATTCCAAGTGATGGTTTCAACATGTTTCAACAAAAGGAGTCATGTTTCCAAAAAGGGCAAGACAAGGACTCTCGGAATATCTCGGATCATTCTCCCACCTTCCAGTCTTGCAGCCCTTGGGCGTTGAAGTTGCTGGGCAATGCAGTCCGAAGTTCCCTATTAAAATCACACAAAAAGAGAGTTATCTATGTAGATTATATGTAGATTATATGTAGATTCTGTGCTCTCTGTCTCTGTCTCTCTCGCCTCTGGCTGGACAAAGACCGAGGTGTAGAACGGCACTCCTTTCAGGCATCGCTTGTTCTTCTGCCCGGTCACAATCCAGCAGCAGCGCAGGCTTTGGGGATGCAGCTGCGAGATGGACAGTGGCCCCTGCTATAAGATCTCGCATTTCCACCTGGCCGCGTGGGGCGTGCGGGGCGTGTGGGGAACTGGAAACAAGTAGTGACTAAGTAGTGAATACAGGGCCCAACAGAAGACCGACAAAACCAGCGAAGACTTCAGCACTCCCTTGTGCGGCCAAAGCAATGGCCCAGGAGCAATCTGCGGCCTCAACTATTTCGTCATTTATCTCGTCAAGTTTGTCAAGCGAAAAAGATGAGTTCAGGAGACTATATAATGTACATATGACCTACTGGTACATACATTACATTACATTACATTAGGTTCCGTTCCGTTACGTTACATTACATTACATTACAAACTTATATAATACATTATCATTTCTATAGACCATTCCGAACCAAGTGCCTTTGCATCTGCCAGTGCCAAAGATGCAGCGGCAAGGCTGCTAGTTAGCACTGCGCCATCGTCCTCCAGCACAAGCAGAGTGACATCAAAGGCGGTTTTGCCATACCTCCTTAGTACACAGCGGAGTTGTGTTGTGGCAGAATGCAAAGATATACAAAGATATGCATTCATAGGCATTTCGGTAATCACCGCAACAAAAGGCTGACATATTGCTTCCGCTTGCGTCCCTCCCAAAAATTAGATGGAACACCAAACTCCCATTCGTTTCCTCCCAGACCTACACCATAGATGGCTTGATAAGCCAAATGTTCTCAACAAGTGTCTCCAAAAGGATCACTGATTCAAGTGTACTTTGCAGAATAGAAGTGTAAAGCACTACCCGCTTCTCAGACTCCTTCAAGCAAGTCAGGACTGCGCGTCGTCGTGGTTTCAACAAAAAGACATCAACAGGTTTGTTTCTGGACACGCCTTTCAACATTGCTCTAAAATTCTGAACATGCTCATGCTGATCTATGCTGATCTACGCTGAAGTCTTGAATTGGGCCAACTTTTGTGGCCTCCTTGCTGAAGTCCCGAGCGCAAAAAGGAGCAAAGTGCATCTCAACAAAGAGTTGACCTTCAGAACGTGCTTGCGGCCGATCACGCTCCGCTTGGCGAGGACCGTAGACAGTAGCAATAATCTTGGTCCGGCCCTGCTCCTTCCAGGGTCATGTAGAGCTCCAACAAACATTTGTTTCATACATCTGGATGTGGAAGCACATATAGCCCTTGCATGTCGTGTGCCACAGTTTCTGTCTACATTATTTATGTTTTATCTTATCTATTTAATTATCTATTCATATGTATTATGTATTTTTACACATATACAACTTTGCAGCACAGCTTCAACAAACACGTGCAGAGAAACCACAACCCCAATCCAAGTAGGCTGAGCCAGCTGCGTTCGGTACGGCATTGACGCGCAATTGACATGGTCGTGTCTCTTCGTTGCGGCGGGTTCGGCACGGAGTTTCAGCAGGTGCACTGGGAACATATCGCAATGGCGCCGAAAAGTCTTGACGTTCTCGCTGGGGTTGAGGCTCCCCAAGCAGTGCCATGGCCAAAAGACTGCAAACAAAATTCCACTAGAGTCACTAGAGAGTACGGAGCCAACGAGAGGGTGAGTGCGTCTGTCGAGTCCAATAAGTGCTTCCTGGAGCCCAGGTTCACACATGGGTCTTGTCAAGAGTATCATTGTCCAAGGCATCTTGACCTGTTGCAGAGCGCCTTACCTTCAGAAACTATTGTCTTTAAACTGGTTGTCAACATAATTTCGGGTTCCCGCAATTCTGGGTGAGGAGACTGCAATTCTTAAACTTTATACCTTGCATTCAGCTGAACGGCTGCCACGTTGGGCCTTAAAGTTTGATTCGCCACTGGTGATGGGAGCCTAATAGTCTGCAAGATTTGCACACACGAAGAGTTCTTGTGGGCCCCGGCAATACCAGTGTCCAAATTAAGAACTTGATATCACTTGATAGTTGCTGTTCTTAGTGTTCTGCTCTGTGATTTTGCATCCTGAACGTACAAAATGTATGGAAAATCGCTCTGTGCATGTGAAGCTTGAGCCACTTTGAGCATCGCCCTGCCTTCAATATCATCAAGGCCCCAGAGATTTCAATTCCTAGCGAGAAAAAAAAATCGTTGCGGCTACGACCAACTACCAACTGCATCTTGAAACTACACACAATTTCCGCTAGGTGCCAAGCTGTCAGCGAGCAGCGAAGGCAATTGGTACTCGATCTATGGTTTTGTCACTTGCCACAAATCTGCCACAACTGGACACCCAGGCTGATTGAAATACTCATAAAAAGTCTGACAGGGGTTGAAACCGTGTCTGAAAAATGGTACACGCATCTAAACATGCTTAGTGGCATTAGGCATTCCAAGAATAAGTCGGACGTGCTTGTCTTCCTAACCCTTGAGCCAGTTGTTTGATGTTGGAAAAATGTTCAATATGAAAGTGTAAGATGTATGTGCATCAATGTGTACTCTGTGTATGAGTTATGTGTATCTATAAATATATATATAGAGAGAGAGATGTAATTATGTGTGTGTGCGTGCGAGTGTGTATATGTATTTATATATATATATACATGAAATTTTGATAGATACCATTACAATTGTGTATATATATATATACCAAATACCTGTACTGTATATATATATATTATACTGGAGATTATAACGTACATTGTGATATATGTATAAATTTGAGATGTATATACTATACATACATTTATAAGTGCATTTGAAAATGTAATTTAAGATTATCGGCAGAGAGATAGGTAGATGGAAGGATAGAAGGATGGAAGCATGGAAGGATGGAAGGATTGAAGGATGGAAGGATGGAAGGATGGAAGAATGGATAGATGGATGGATGGATGGATCGATAGATAGATAGATAGATAAAATAGATAGATAGATAAAATAGATAGATAGATAGATAGATAAGATAGATAAGATAGATAAGATAGATAGATAAGATAGATAGATAAGATAGATAGATAAGATAGATAGATAAGATAGATAGATAGATAGATAGATAGATAAGATAGATAGATAAAATAGATAGATAAAATAGATAGATAAAATAGATAGATAAAATAGATAGATAAAATAGATAGATAAAATAGATAGATAAAATAGATGGATAAAATAGATAGATAAAATAGATAGATAAAATAGATAGATAAAATAGATAGATAAAATAGATAGATAAAATAGATAGATAAAATAGATAGATAAAATAGATAGATAAAATAGATAGATAAAATAGATCGATAAAATAGATCGATAAAATAGATAGATAAAATAGATAGATAAAATAGATAGATAAAATAGATAGATAAAATAGATAGATAAAATAGATAGATAAAATAGATAGATAAAATAGATAGATAAAATAGATAGATAAAATAGATAGATAGAATCGATAGATAGAATCGATAGATAGAATCGATAGATAGAATAGATAGATAGAATCGATAGATAGAATAGATAGATAGAATAGATAGATAGAATAGATAGATAGAATAGATAGATAGAATAGATAGATAGAATAGATAGATAGAATAGATAGATAGAATAGATAGAATAGATAGATAGATAGATAGATAGATAGGATGGGATAGGATAGGATAGGATAGGATAAGATAAGATAAGATAAGATAGATAGGATAAGATAAGATAAGATAAGATAAGATAGATAGATAGATAGACAGATAGATAGATAGATAGGATAGATAGGATAGATAGGATAGATAGGATAGATAGGATAGATAGGATAGATAGGATAGATAGGATAGATAGGATAGATAGGATAGATGGGATAGATAGGATAGATAGGATAGATAGGATAGATAGGATAGATAGGATAGATAGGATAGATTGATAGGATAGATTGATAGGATAGATTGATAGGATAGACAAGATAGATAGACAAGATAGATAGATAGATAGATAGATGGATGGATGGATGGATGGATGGATGGATGGACAGATAGATAGATAGATAGACCAATGGATGGGACGGGGACGTATGTATGTGTATATATATATATAGATATATACAGTATATGTATATATTCATACGTCGTACAAATATCAGTATATTTAGACTGCTGTTGCACACCTCTTACTTGCCTAGTCCATACCTAGGGCCTTGTATTTGATTGATCTTCACGCTCCTCTCATCACTGCCCATGATGCAAAAATCGCATGCAAAGCAGGGTCGGAGTGCAGCAAATTGGTGCATTTGCCCTCTGTCCAGACATTCAAACATGGCTCATTCAATAACTTTAAATCATCACACTCTACACTTTACTGAGCTTTACTCCACGTTCAGAAGGACTCCAAGACCTTCCAGTGCACCTGAATCTGTTTGTGTGTCCTGCCGACAGCTGACACCGTGAGTGATATCTCCAAAGTATTCACATTATGACATTGTCGGCATTGTCATTACATGTTATTACAGTGTAAATCAAATGCCACTTGCTAGCCCAACTCTTTGTAGAATATAATGTGCGAATATGTTTTGAATATGCCTAAAGAAAAACACGTGCCAGCGCTTCCTCAGGTGCAGTCTCTGCTCCAGCTCCTGCTACCTGGGACAAACATAGCACAAAATGCAAGCAACATGTAAACAAAACTGCATCCTGCGCATTTTCAACACATGCGGTAAGTTGGTGTGATTTGTATGTGAGGCTGTGCACATTTTCGGCTGCACATAAAAATGATGCATTTGCAAAGTTAACCAGTTTTCTTTGCGGTTCATGTTTACGTTTGTTTTGCAAATGCCTGTTGACAAAAACTTAATACTATACGTGTTCCGAGGGCATCTCTTGAACAAATGCATGATTCCTCGGACACACCTGTGCATTCTGCTGCCCTTCTTACCAGTTTCGCACATTCATTTCAGCAACCTCGTTATGACATAGGACATTTGCCATATTCTCTGCACGATGGAGTTTTCCACAGGGTGATGCTTTCTTCATGAGAAATTTGGACCTTTATTTAAATTACGATTCCTATTGCCATCCACGGCACTAGAGAATTCTTGGCATGCCTACTGGAATGCTGCACTGTCCTACCAAACTTGCATTCGCTTAAAGGAGGTGTGGGATTTTCCTTTAATTGCAGCACGAAAAGTTGCATTTGTCAAAAGAAACCCTATGAAATGTTGCACTTGCTTGCAACAATGTGCCCTTTTTCCTGAAGGTCAGGTTTATTTTGTTGCACGTTCTGGCCACAACAGTGCCCTTTTGTATGAATGCAGTCTTGCAGAACACGTATTTTTCTCCCAAAATTACGCCTGTGGTGGTGACGTCTTTTGTGGGAATTTCATCAAAGATATACGCAATGAATCCGTTTGGTATTGTCTCATCTGAAGAAAAGGTTTTCCGCAAAGTCAGGTAGGAATTGGTATAGTATATTATGTTTGTTCAAAACATGTTGTAAAGTTAGGTACCATACCAACGTTCAATATTATGTGGCCTGCGCGTTTTGACTGGGAGTTGTTTTTGACTTTTTTGCAATAAGTCATCTGCATAAACTGCAAACAATCCTCCAGCAATTTGCAAAAAAATGCACGGACAAGACCCTGTCATTTGGCTGGTGGTCGTTTGGCTAAAGGCCTGCTTATTGACATATTTACGAGAATCCACCATGCCTCCCTATGGCGAGGATACTCATGCCCCCAGTTTGACAAGGTAAGTGGGATGCGATTCATGACCTCTACATTCCACCTTCTTCCGACCAAACCAATCAAAACAGACACCAACTTTGCACCATAAGCACAACATCTGCAAATCCACCAAACATGCCTGGCAACACCCGGTTTTCAAGGAACAGCTCCAAAGTGACGGAAAAAAATATGTCCAGTTTTTGTACAGGTGCTAAGCCCTTGATGAGACACTACACTTTCAGGAACTTTGAGTATCCCTCCTATGGAAACAACCAGGGCATTGAACTGCCTTCAACGGCACAAAAACTGGCCAAACCAAGTCTCCAACTATCAACACTACACCTGATTCAAACGTAAACATGTTGATTCTTGTCCTGCTTTCCTCACTGTATTTTTTATGATTTTGTCATATTAATATGTAGTGCCTGTGTCGCGGTCACAAAACAATATATGGCAAAGAAATGCCGCAAAACATATATATGTAATCGGATCCTTCCTATATGATTTGCGTTCTCACCCTCTGCCACTGCTCAGATGTCACATGCATAAATTCAACGAACAAAATGTTTTGACAATTTTCAATTCAATTGAGTAACAAAAAACATGAATAAATTTATCCGTGAAATTGGATCTCAACCACTCTTGTGTGCTGTCTCATGCGTGATGGAGTCTTGTTTGTTAACTGTTCCATTTTTTTTGTTCTGGCTGCCGCCATTTCGCTGACCGAGGAATATCTGAATATCAAGCATCTATTCATTTGTTGAATTTCCGTTGCCAAAACTATTACACTCAATATCTTAGCACACGTTGACCAGCTGCTGCAAAGCGCATCACTTTGAACCATGATCAATTTTTTGGTGGAACTAATATGAATCGTTCCAATACCATGCCGTGAAAACGTAAAATATTTTTTCAAATATCATCACAAAAAAAATGTTCTATGTTTGGTACATGACAGAGATTTAGTAAAAACCAAATCAAAATCAACCGAGTGGTTTGCTCCTGACACATATTCACTATTTTTGCAAACGGAAAAAAATGACAACTAAGATAATAAAACCAACAAATGTAAGAAAAAAAACAAATCGATGATGATGTTATTTGGAACTGCACATTTTCGTGTTTTTCCTTTTTTTCGTTTTTCTGCATATTGGAAAAATTCGATGCAAAACTATCCAGCAACAAACTATAACAAATTGGGTAGTGCAATCATCCACTACGCAACAGGGTTTGAAGCAACTGGAGAAACGTCTATCATCTCCAATATTTAAAAAATAAAATGATTGAATAATTTGAAACTACCTACAATAGGTTCCCAGTGGGTGTTTGGATCATGTCGTTTTCAGTCCAGGCATCAAGCAGTTACTCAAGCATCACAATTCCAATGTGCCAACATCCCGTCGTTCTTAGTCCAGGCATCAAGTATCCTAAATTTCACAACAAAATGCCAACACAGAAAGTCAGTTGCATGTGTTTTTTGGAATGAAGGCCCTGACTGATGCACCCACAATTTCATCTTCATCTGCCATCGCAATGTGGTGACGCAAAAAAATGCGAATCAAACATTCAAACACATGGAAAACACATTGGAGTCCAAACAATTTTGAGGGCGACAAACACCGATTTGTTCAACGAATCACAATTCCAACGAGTAAGTTGCGACATTCTGTTGAGCCAACAACTGCGGATCAAACAAGGAACGTGACAAAAATATGCCCAAAGAAAGGTGTCAACCACAATATGCCATGTGGTGCACAAAACAATGATACAGTGGACAAGTCGAGTGGTGAACTTGACATTTGCAACATGTTGGCTCCGCCGGGGGGGTTTGCCCGGCTTGGAACAAGGTCGACTGTGACTACATGTGATGAGTATCCGCAGCCGTTTGTTGTTCTTGTAGTCATGGTGTTGATTTTACTGTGTTTTTTCATATAAAATGTGGTTGTTCACAAGTAGACTTCATATCTTTTTTTTCAGATGCAATTGATCATTGAATGTTTTGACAATGTCCAAACTTGAGTTTTTTTCGCCAAATCTGGCGGAAAAATCAACAATCACCTGTAATTTACAGCGTTTCCATTTGACACGATTTGCATACATATATAGACAGACATGAAGTATACATACATATATATATATATATCACATACACCAGAAGTAAACAGAAAGAGTCAGACAGAAAGGAGACACATGGCAAGAAGAAATACATTGAACCCAATCAAGATGAGGAAACGATGGACAATCAAACATGACACTGCGATTGCGTGATACGTTTGCACATGACACACCAGCAGCGTACCATGTGTACACATGAACACACCAGCAGCGTACCATGTGTACACATCAACACACCAGCAGCGCACCATGTGTACACATGAACACACCAGCAGCGTACCATGTGTACACATCAACACACCAGCAGCGTACCATGTGTACACATCAACACACCAGCAGCGTACCATGTGTACACATGAACACCAACGTTGACACACCCCACCCCACCCCACCTCACCCCACCCCACGTACCATGCGTACACATCAACACACCAGCAGCGTACCATGTGTACACATGAACACCAACGTTGACACACCCCACCCCACCCCACGTACCATGTGTACACATCAACACACCAGCAGCGTACCATGTGTACACATGAACACCAACGTTGACACACCCCACCCCACCCCACGTACCATGTGTACACATCAACACACCAGCAGCGCACCATGTGTACACATGAACACACCAGCAGCGCACCACGTGTACACATCAAAACACAGCGTACCATGTGTACACATCAACACACCAGCAGCGTACCATGTGTACACATGAACACCAACGTTGACACACCCCACCCCACCCCACGTACCATGTGTACACATCAACACACCAGCAGCGTACCATGTGTACACATGAACACCAACGTTGACACACCCCACCCCACCCCACGTACCATGTGTACACATCAACACACCAGCAGCGCACCATGTGTACACATGAACACACCAGCAGCGCACCATGTGTACACATCAACACACCAGCAGCGTACCATGTGTACACATCAACACACCAGCAGCGTACCATGTGCACACATGAACACCAACGTTGACACACCCCACCCCACCCCACCCACCCCACCCCACATGTTAAAATTCCGGGCAAACCCCCCCGGTAGACCCAACATGTTGTTGCAATATGTTAACTGTTAACATGTATTCTTTGGATCCAATTGTGCGTGGGGTCTACATACATCCTGCAACCCCCGTACCAAGTTTGTAATTTTGTGATGCTGTTACTTTCAACATGACTTTGTGCCTTTTTAATGCCGACGTGCCAAAGCAAAACACGTGCACCATGTGTTTTCAATTCCATTAATTTTCCACTGTCGTGGACAACGGAAACGGTTTCCAAAAAGTGAAACCACGATGGCGACGCTCCACATCAGTCCGATATGCTTGAAGTTGTCAGCCATGAACCAAGATTTTTGTTTATGAGTGGATGTGCAACACGGCTCGCGAAATCGAAGCAGCCACTCAGCCACTCAGCCACTCTGCCAGAGAGGCTGGACCAGCCACTCAGCCACTCTGGCAGAGCGGCTGACGCAGCCACTCAGCCACTCAGCCACTCTGAGTGACTGAGTGGATGAGTGGCTGGTCCAGCCACTCTTACCAGAGCGGCTGAGTGGCTGAGTGGCTGCGGCAGATTGGCTGGAGCAGCCACTGAGCCACTCAGCCACTGAGCCACTCAGCCACTCAGCCACTCTGGCAGAGCGGCTAACGTAGCCACTTAGCCACTCAGCCACTTTGAGTGACTGAGTGGCTGAGTGGCTGGAGAGCCATTGGAGTGTAAGCAATATTACCCAGACCTAATTTTTCTTAGGTCTGGGTAGTATCTCAAGTGAGGTTTTATGCTAATTTAGGGTTCCTTCCTTTATTCATCCAGGCACTGGGGCATATATTCTTATGGGCTGAATGGAATCTCAGGCAAACAAACAGGCAAGCATCTGTGTTAAAGGGTTGTGAGAAAAAAATCATTAGTCATTTGTGTTAAAAGGGTTCGCTCTGTGGGTCCCTGCGGATCATCATGGCGAAAGGAATGGGACATTTGGTTATAGTTCCAATGTTTTCATATATGTATGTTATTAAAGAAATTACATATAAATATATAGCTAGACACAAACACACCTAAGGACATATCATCCACCCCCATCATTTCATCATTTACCACAGTTCATTTTCACAACAGTTCATATCATTTCATCACAGTATCAACACAAAATAAAACCGCATAATTTCATACATCATCATCCCACATCATGTCATCATCATCCATCATCACATAAATTCATATCATAAAATTTCATCATAATATTTCATCATAATATATTATTACAAAATAATATCATAAATCTAAATCATCCACGTCTAACATTCCTATGTTCGTATCATAAATGCTCATATATTATGATATGAAAAATTATTGTGTTAAAGTTTTTTTAAGTTTTTAAGTGTAATGGTGGTTTTCCAGATTTGTTTCAATTTTGCAATTCTGGTTTCATCATTTTTTAAGTATTCCTCCATATATTTTTGTTTTTTCTCTTCTTCCTTTTTGAGTTTTTCCTTGTTGGTATGCCTGTCGGTTTTAAGATGTTTGGACAACCTGCATTGTTTCACATTCCGTTGGCAAATGTCGCAGAATGTTTCCTTTTGATTATATACTTTGTTACTCTCCTTTTGTTTGTCCAAGCATTCAATACACATTCTATTCATTCCATTGAACTCGTCACCGTTTTTGTTTTTCTTACACTTTGTGCACTTTCTACTCTCCATACTATTATAAGGTATTATCCTTTTAATTTTAAGTGTATTTCCTTATATCATAAAACTTCATATTATTTGATATGAAAATTTATGGTGTTCAAATATAAATTCTTTGTTGCATTCTTTCATACACTTTGTCAATCTTATTCTCGTCAATAATTGTATTTCCAATAAACTGTTCATTGTCTTTGATATACAACAATACTTTTCTTAAACAATCTAAAAAGGTTTCATGATTAAAGTTATCATCCATGTATGCTCTTTGATTCATGTTGCTGCGGTGTATGACACATGTCAATGTCCCAAGCATGCATGCCGCAGCTGCATACTTTTTGCCATTGGGGATCGGATCGCTCTGCCACTTCGGCACGCTCTGGCTTTGGGTAGGCCAGAGCGAAAATAAAAATGTACAACATTCCAAAGTCCAACGTCAATGTTCAGCAAGGTCACATGTCAAGGTATGGAAGCCGGCCATGTTGAAGGAGATACTGTTGGATGGCCCGGCAACTTTGGAGCAATTTGATAGAGGCCAGGAACTCTAAGTGGGCCTTCAACTGGCGTACCTGAGTACGCATATGGTTGATCAACGGTGTGGCTTGGTGAAGGCCTTGGTCCTCAAAGTAATCGGAGAGGTCTATCAAATGCTCATCGATCTGATTGAGCTGCTGGGCATAGTACTGCACAATGACAAACTGGACGAAGAAACTTTGGAGCGTTTGATTGGCTGCTTCCATGGGTGGGAGAGGTTCGGGACGAAAATTTTGATATGAAAATTGATTTCATTTTGAATTGAAAGTGAACTTCCAAATTAACTTTGAGTTGCTTTGAGTTGATGAAATTGAAAACATGCATTTGTGACAAGTGAATTGTCTGTAAATGACATGCCAACTCATGAAGTTCACGTTTCGGCACTTGCCGATGATAGTCACACTTGTGACTTGGAACCAAAATGCAACCATGAAATCCGTACCAACATGTTTGCATGCACAACAGGGAAACTCACCGCAGCACTCACTGAATGTTCGTGTGACATGAATCCTTCACATAAAAATCTATCATGACTTCATCATGAGAGAATTCTTATGCTCTTTGATTCATGTTGCTGCGGTGTATGACACATGTCAATGTCCCAAGCATGCATGACGCAGCTGCATACTTTTTGCCATTGGGGATCGGATCGCTCTGCCACTTCGGCGCGCTCTCACCCCATGCTGGTGGCCGTGTGGTTCCACAGCTTACTGACATCGACCCTCGTCCTTTCATGTCCAGCCCATCGAGCCACCTGGCTTCGAGACAACTCATCCGCTGGATTAGACTGGCTCGGCACACGCTCTAGCCAAATGTGACATGAATGGGTCTCCTCGAGAAGAAATTTTTTTCTAAGAACTTTGCTGCTAGGATCATTTCCAGACCAGGTTTTAAGAAAACTGCCTCTAACAGCTTCACTGTCGGTGAAGACTACTATGCGACGTCCTTCGTGGCCTGGGCACCACATAGAGGCTGCTATCAGCAAAGCCAACATCTCCAACTCCTGGATCATGGTCTGTTGATCCGTGCTCATGGCAGCAAGAATGAAAGATTTGCTTATTTCTTCACTAAAGAAACCCAAAACTGTCCCATCACTAGCATAAGCTGTGCCCCCTACTCCAGAGTAATTATCAGGGTCGAACGACGCATCAACATAGATGTGTATGTGATCGGACATTGGCCCCTTGATGGAGCGTGGCAAGTTTGCCATCAACTGGCACTTAACGCTGTTCAAGGCCGCAACAGTGTCGTTGCACAGCTGGAGACGATTACTGGCTATGTGCTTGGACAAAACCCTGAGGCTGTTTCGGGCGCTTCTCCCGAAGAGTTGGCCACTGGCAAATTGCAATCGGCCTCTCAACCTTTCACCATCACACTTCTTCAACTTGCCTGCATCAAGGATGGAGTCCAGTTGATCGCACAGTTCTTGAACCCTCTCGGAAGTGTTGTTTACGGTTGCCAAGCCCTCCCCGGACATCTTGAGATCGAATTCCACCCCAAGCACTTTACAGGCAGTGTTGTAATCGATCAATTTGTCCGCAGATAATTTCCAACCCAAAAGATTAAACATCGTAAGGACGACCAAGTCTGTATGTTTGGCACTGGCTGCATCAGTTACAGAAAAGAAGTCATCGAAGTAAGATGTCCACATCAATTTGAGAAGTTGGTGCCCCAGCCTCCATATGCCGTGAGCCACACGCAGGAATGCCGTGACGGACGCCACAGATCCAAAGGGAAGTACTTTCTGCTGAAACACCTCAGCCCTGCTGGTGTCAGGGCAAAACACCACAAGGTAAGCGTCCTGAGAGAAGGCCTGATCACTAAGGGGTATTTGTTTGTAAGCGTCAGCCAGGTCCCAAGTCTTTGCAACCAAATTGGGTCGCTGCGACCTGTCTTCAGCGTGTCTCAAAACACAAGCTATCATGGAGGCTACATGATCTACGGTATGCACCGTTGCTGTTTCGGTCTGTGACACGCTTGAGTTTACGAAGGAGGCCTTGTAGTCATCTATGGGTCTTGTCTTGTTCTTTTGGAACACCCCAAACCTGCGGGTGAGGGTTGATCCTGCGGGCAACGTCCTAGGGTCGATAGGCCCCTCAAGAAAACCCTTTGACACTTCCTTCATGGTCGCCGCGTAGAGTTGTGCATCAATTTCAGCGTCACCTGAAGACTTAACCATTTGCAGCATGCCTTCACGGCTCAGGTCTGCTATCCTTCTAAGGTCTCCACAAGACATAGTCGCTGGGCGAACTTTCCTTGAGAATACATTGGATTCCGGAAGACTCCCGGTGAGATCAAACCCCTCAGCGAGCTGTTCTACCAGATCAACATCTCCATGCCCAGCATCGCTCAGGAGATGCTTGAACAGAGCAAGGTTTTTGCTTCCCGGGATGTCTTTTCTTCTATCCGACATTTTCTCCTTGATCAAGGACTCTTCCGTGTTCAGCAATTGCCTCAAGTGGATCCACCTTTTGATTTCTTCGGTGCGGTCTTGCGACAGGCCAGCTGGATTCCTATCCAGGCAGTGCTTCACCACTGTCTCCATTTCGTCCGGGAAGAAAGAGTGCAGCCTCGTTGGATGGCCCACATCTAAGGCTTTTTGAACAAATTCTTCAGGGCCAAAATGTATACCTATGGTTACTTGATCACCCGATTTATCCTTGGTGTTGCTGATACTCGCGCCTAAACCCCCGTGATGGGAGGAGAGTTTTCTGGCGTAAGGTGGCAACTTTTGTGCAGATGGATGAGTTTGAACTTGCTTAAACTCAGGCACCATTGGTGGGAGGCCTCGTCGAGGTTGCAAATCTGTGGAGGCTCTCATGGTCTGCAATGATGCTTCCTGCAAAGCGAACACCGGGGGAGAACATGTGATCCCGTCGTTCTGCAACTGTGAGGCTAACTTGGCAGCTATCGCTTTGCAAAGCTCCCACGGGTAAGTGTTTTCTTCTGCAGTCCGCCAGTGCCCTGAGGGGTCTTGACCCCAGGGTTCATGCTGATGTTGGTTGTCACACAGCAACTCGAGTTGTTGAAAAGTTGGGATGTTATGAAGGAGTTTGGTCAATTTCCTTCTGGAGCTCCCATACCGGCAATGATGAAAAAGCACCTCATATAGGGAAAACCTTTGGATTAATCTTACAAACGGCCTGGTGAGCCACATGAAGGATCTGCCGGGGTTTTCGACTGAAAAGTACTTTTTATGTAGCAGGCAAAATTCAACAAGATCACAGGTAATTTGGTACAACTCATTTGCGGCCTGGACGCGGGCTTGGAGGCTGCCAGTGAGCCCCGGAAGACCATCTGGGTATTGGTCGGTGCGTACTATTGGTGGGTTCCATCGGCCTCTTCTTTGGATGAGGCGCGCTCTTGAGCTGGTCCCACACGGTGGTGCAAAATGCACATAGATGCAAAAGGGTGAAGCGATGAGATCCTGTACAAGCTTCACATGGTCAGGTTTCAACAGATCATACCGAATTATCGGGCTCCTAAGATGGTCAGGCAACTTTAAATCGACACCAAAACTGTCTCGAAGGCCTAAGGATCTTAGCGCTGCGGTGAGTTTACCGGAGCCAGCGAAAATTTCGATGCAGAAAAATTGCTCTAGTGAACGGCCCTGAGGGGTAGGAGCTGCATTGCTTCGAATGTCAGGTGGATCCGGGTGCAAAATCGGACCGTTCACTTGGGTTTGTCACTGATGGTTTTGGAGACTGTGTGGTTGCTCACAGTTCGGCTCTGCACATAAATGCAGCCCTCGAGCACACTTGCTGCCTGGTTTTGCGTCCTGGCACCCCTGGGGGAGATTAAAGGCCCAGCATAGGCGCTCGTTGGCTTTGGTGTGCAAACACTTACCTATGAGCCCACGTGGAATGTTCGGGCCACGTCCCCTTTTGGATTTACCACCCTTACCCTTTCCTTTTCCTTTGGCAGGTGGTGATGTATTTCCCTTTGGAGGTGTGCGAGATCTTGTGCGCTTCGGTGTTGCTGCCGCTTTCGGCTGGGCTGGTTTGTCAACGGTGCTCCTCATAGGCAATGGCAGGAGATGGAACGTCACAGACGGATGAGCCAAAACTTTTGCGATCTCACTCTCTAAAGGCAGGTTGCCTTGTTGATCACGTTTCAAGGTGCTCAGCTTTTCTGCCATAAGCAACCAGGCTGCTCGGTCTGCACGGAGGATCTGGGTCAAAGTGACCGCTGAGTATCCAGGTGGTGGAACCATGTGCAAATGATCAAAGAGCTCCGCGTGGAATGCATTCATGACATGGTAGTTGCATGCTTGAACTAAATCAAAGGCGAGAGCACGTCGCCTCATGGCATTCGTTGTCTCCAGTTCCGTTGCTGTTGAACAAGTGATGTCCTGGGACTTGTCTCGTACAACCAGTGCACTTTGGTCTATCGAGATCTCCTTGGTGGCTTTCTTGAGGGCTAACTCGCTTCTGCGGGTGGCGAACTTCTCAGGAGCTAAATACACGAGTGAGTCTTTTTCTAGCATTCCAAGGACCAGGTCATAGCTTTGAAAGGCACACTCTTCCTCTCCTTTAAGACGGAGACCTTCAAGTCTGGTTCTCTGCTCCTTGACTCGGTTCTCTCGTTCTGCAGGTGCCAACTTCGTTTTTGTTTGATCCTCCGTCTTGTGAACCTTGTTCTGAAGCTCTGCGGAAAGAAGCGTCTGCGCCTCAAATATGAGTCTTTTCATCGATGCATAAGTTCCTGGATTCAGAGTGACAAGTCCATTGAAAAGCCCATCGATCTGTTCATTGGTTGGAGCTTCCCCCGGAGGGCATGCGGCGAAGGCCAGGCGGGCCAATGAATCTACTCGATTTGTAATGAGGGCTTCGATCTCTTCTACTGTCAGGCTCACCTCAAGGCCCCTGGATCTTAGAGCCTCTTTCGACTCCAACAAGGTGCTCATGTCAGCGAGGAGGGCGTGAAAATCACAAACTCTTACCTTTAAGGAAAATTGTTGCTTGTCAATGTGTCCTATAAGTGAAACTAAGAGATGGAGATTGTTCTGTCTCACCACCTGACTTCGTGCTGATCTTGTAATGCCTTGTTCCCTTAATTGTCACTTGACAAATCTTTTTTTTTCTTTTCTGAGCCACGCACGCGCATGACATTTAAATCAAGCTCAGCACTTGTGAGTTCAGTGACTTCATCTCAACAGACCACGGCACTTGCCATGCAGACATTCAAACCCGACTGAACTCACTGGTCACGTGAAACAAAACTCAATCTGTTTAGAAGAGCACTCGCTCTCTCATTCTACCACATGCATGTAATGTGAAAACCCCCCTTTCTCCATTCAGCGCTCCCTTTTTCACCGTTTCGAGGCGGCCAATACAGAGGCTAGGTGTCCTACCGTGTTGATAGGCTTCCTTAATGCGCATCTTTTGCATTTTCGGATGTCCAGGAAAGGAGACTTATCCACTTGCTCAAAATCCTGGGTGATCTTTACCCCGCAAAGGAGTGAATCCACGCATCCACCTGCAAGCACATGAACAACTTGAGTCCGGAGATTTCTGTACATGATGACGTCCGAGCCCCATGCTTTGGGCGCCATTACAGGGTCTTGCTGACATCCAGCATCTGGCTCGTGGTCAGTGCCTTCGGATTCATCGGAATCGGAGGATGTTTCACTGGACTGGGACTCTTCATCTGTCTCTGCGGATGCTTTTGGATCGGGTGCAGGCTCAACTTGGAAAAGGGATTTTGGATCGGGGACGATTGCTGAACTTAACATTCCGGAGCGCGTCGCATCTGGAGAGAAAGCTTTTGTCCTGATCTGCTGGAGCACCAGCTCAAAATCTCTAAGAGGTTTGGCCAAACTATCCCTAGCGTAGCATTCTGCTGAGGTTTTCCCAGTGGAATGATGTCCTAAAATGGCCCGGACGTCTGGATCCAGGCCCCACTTGGCACTCCAGGAAAGAGGCGTGGCCTTGAGGGTGTGAATTGTGGTAAAAGCTGAGCCACCTTCTAGCTTCTTAAGCAAGTTCCTAATCCACTGCCCTGCCTCCTTAGTCGTGACCGATCTTGAGGACCATCCTCCTGTCATGTTAGGGGCTGCAAGTAAAGGTTCATGATCAAAGTTTTCCAGTTGCCTGCCAGCCAATCGGGCAACCTTCAAAAACATCAACCCCCACGGTGGCGACGTGACTCCCCAAACAGGAGCGACCAATGGCATTGCGAGGCCACCTTTTGCCACCAGCCTTGATGTCTTGTGAGACCTTGTCTTGCACTCAAGGTATCCGGATATCTTGCCTTCCTTTTCATCTATGTCTGCATAAAAGCTATAGATTTTTCGGATGTCTGACCACCTGCTCCTGCTATAGAGGCAAAACAGCATGCATCCACTGGCAAAACGATCGGTGAGGGTGCACCTCTCATCCGCAAGATATAGTTCCAGGTGTTCGACCTCCTTGACGGTCAAAACTCTGGCTTGATTCTTCTCCTTGCGCATGGCGTCACTGGCTTCAATCATTCTGTGGATCTTGGCTGAGATGAGGTCTTCTGTATCACAACTCACATCGATGCCAACTACATGCTTGCAGAAATTCAATGCTTCCACCAACCCTCTGATGAAAGAGGCTGGTTTGCCTTTTCCCCGCATTTCTTGCAGATATTCTTCGACAAGTTCTCTGGATACTGGAAAAGGGCACAGCGCAAAATACCGTGTCTTGTACCACCTAGTGAATTGTAGTATACTTGAACCTCGTCTAAGAATGGTCCCATGACTTCTATTCCCAAAAACGAGTTGCATATCATCTAGTCGGTGGTCGCGCACAGCAGCACGAAGATCAAACCCTTTGGGCCACGACTCTGGGCCCGTCGAGAAAATCATATACCACTTTTCAAGTGCCTTTGTCATGGCTGTCTCCTCCAGATCTCTCTCGGACAGATCTATGTTCCTGAAGTTGATGACATCACTACAAGCCCCTCTCACTGTCTTACCCTGTGCAGGATGGACCGACGAAGATGTCTGGTTTCCTAAAGCATCAAAGTCGATAGGTCCCATGACAGGGTTTGGGATGAGCTTCACCGGATCTTTGTTGAAGATGCGTGCCAACCCCTTACGTTCCCAGGGCATTTTGAACTTGAACGTAGGCGGGGTCCTAAGACATGAATCTGTTACCATGGATCTCAGGTTCTTAACACTAGCATCATCAAGGGGAGATGTTTTCTGGCTGGATAATACCACTGGTTGTGGGGGAAACTCTTGGTAACCATCCCAATGTGGGCTATCCCTCTCATGCCCAAAAAGACTTCCTACTTCTGACTCTGCGACGTCAACTACTTCGGATGCATCGAGACCCTCTGGCAGCGGCAACTGTACAGTTTGAGAATTGACGGATGCTGACTCGGATCGGTCGTCCGATTCATTGGGTCGTTTCAGCCCCCTTCTCATTATTCCTACAGGCCGGATGCTCGAATGCTCATGAGGGCCCGTGCATCTAGGGTCACACAGCCAGCCGTCGGGTCTCACCTGGAAAGGGCATTCAGCAAAGAGCGATATTAATGCCACTGATTACTGCATTCCACTTTAACAGCCGTACTACATTCCCCTACTATCTTCTGACAAATCTGCGCATAAACTTCTATGCATTGCCATTGCTGGAATGAATCTGAGTGTTGAACCGCCAATGGAGGTCCACCACGCCCTGTGCCACTTCGGCAAGGGACCCCAAATTAACCCACTTGAGTATGAGATACAGGTCGCACTTGCAAACCTCTTGTCATCGAGATGAAAACCAAAGGTTTCATTTCAAGTTGCACTCGCAACTCACGACCCCACCTGTCAATCAGAGGGTCTCGGTTCACGACCTGATGATACCGACAAACTCTTTGTATTGTGTCAAAACTGGACATGCATGCATACATTGCCTGCTCTACATTCTGTTCCGGAGCCAACACAATTCTGAGTCGGAAACTTTTGCACTTCCACACCTATACCTTGGAGCGTCACTCGACCGCTTGATAACGACTTGATACTGTGACATGTCATGTTATGGACACTTCTCCATAAGAAAACCCACTGTCACATGACAGCTGGCTGCAAAGGATCGGGCTCACAGGGCGCCACGTGACCCTTCGCCCCTCCGAACAAAACTTCGCTCACTTGAGCCTTCACGAATATGAACAATGTGGCACAACTCAACTTGCGGGTCACTCGACTCCACTCAAATCTGCCAGCTTTCTTGTGAAATGTGAAAGATTGCTCTCATGACATGTTGAGGTACTTACCTTTGTGTGGAATCTCGACCAGTGCGCTGAACCCCCGGATAGAAAAGTGGAGAATTTTTCACACATCCGAGCAGGCAATGCCCAAAAGCTCTGTGGCTGTAGAGGGTATGATACCCAAATTGAAATGTCAAAAACTCGATGGGCCGGAGGACGATGATGTCATTGGCCATGATCAGCGGCGTCGGGAGCTTCATGTGGGTCACCTTGGACATGTGGAGGAGCCACCAAACCGATCAATGGGGCCAATTCCTCGTAATTGGCCGCAAGATTTTCGAGAGCCTGGCCGAATGTACGGCGCAGCATGCGCACCTCGGTTTGAAGTACCGAGACATCATCGCGCAGTCTGCGAAGAGTGCGATGCATTCGGCCAAGCACTTCGACCGTTTCAGTTGGTGGCAGGCAGTGAACTTCCACATAGGTGGGAATGCGATTTGCTGGGTGTCCTCCGCCGAGGTTGATGAGGTAGTTCCGGTTGCTGGCAAAGTGTCGCATGGACAAAAAGAGCTCACGGTCACACACCAGCATATGAAGCCTGAAATTGTCGGCTAAGGTCGTGTCCCAGGGGACCCAGCGAGCTTCCGCCGACTCCAAGGCCGGACACACGTACGTTTGGACCGATGTTTGCATCGGCAGCACGTAGTGATTCAAATCACATTCGGTCTGGCCTAGGCCGAGGAAAGGCAACAGGGAATCGACGGTATACTCCGGGTCTTCAGGTTCCCGAGAGGTATAAGCTCTCATAGTGAACTGATCGGCGGGGAGCATGACCATCGTCATTCTGAAATAAGCCACAAGCACAGAAGGATCCCACTGAAAACGCCGCTGCAAAAACCAGTGAAAAACCAAAAAGTCGAGCTCGAAGCCTCTTGAACTGGATGGAGTTGCACACACGAAGTAAAGGCTTTACGCCCTTTCAGCTCGGCCGAACGATATCGCATAGGATGCGGCCGGGGGCAACGAAAATTTTGATATGAAAATTGATTTCATTTTGAATTGAAAGTGAACTTCCAAATTAACTTTGAGTTGCTTTGAGTTGATGAAATTGAAAACATGCATTTGTGACAAGTGAATTGTCTGTAAATGACATGCCAACTCATGAAGTTCACGTTTCGGCACTTGCCGATGATAGTCACACTTGTGACTTGGAACCAAAATGCAACCATGAAATCCGTACCAACATGTTTGCATGCACAACAGGGAAACTCACCGCAGCACTCACTGAATGTTCGTGTGACATGAATCCTTCACATAAAAATCTATCATGACTTCATCATGAGAGAATTCATAATCAGCATCATGAATATTCATTTCTAACATGCAGAATGCAACAGTAGAATATGAATTGTTAAAACATGTTTTCAATCCTTGTCCATAATCTTGATAATGCTTCATTTTTTCATTTAATATTAAATTCATTTTATCATCTGGAAATTCATTGACTGAAGTATTATCAACGTATATATGAATTCGTTCATCAATATCATCATCGTCACAAGGGTCAATAATTATGGTTAATATCAATTTCAATTGAATCAAAATGACTCATTATATTTGAGCAACTTTTACAGGCTACATATTCACAAATTTTATATACCATCGGTAAAATTATTGTTGATAATTCATTTTATTGTTACATATTCACTACATTTACAGCTTAAAATTTTGTGTTTGATGTATTCTTCTTGATTGATTTCACGTTCACTACTTGTATCACTGAATGACATGTCGCTAATAAATATATATATATATAGAAAATAATAATATTCCTTTAAGTAAATTTTCTATAAATGGTAATTTATATGTTCAGCAATTCATGCCTCAATAGTGGTCTATTGTATCCTTCTAATGTATAATATGTTTGATTCAATTTTTCATCAATGGACTCTACTGTATACTCACCTTTCAAAAAGTGTGAGGTTCTCTCCTTCTCCGTTGTTGCTTTCTTCCTTTTGATTTTTACTTTGTCTCCCACAGATAGTTCAGGATAGAGCCTCTGCTTCTTTGCTTTCATTGCAGTGTTTAATCTTGACTTGAATTCATTGTCTTTATCTCTGGCTTTATACGGTGTTTGACCAGTAGCGGAATGCACATCTTTATTGTTGTAATTTATCAGTCTTGCAAACGCTGGCCAAACTGCAGTAACATACAAAACGACAAGAGTGAAGCTGAAACTGCACTGCAAAGAATCTGACCTGACAGGATGACGATGCAGCTCAACTTCACAGCACACTTTTACACTGGGGTGCTCGAGTGACCTGTTGTTCAGGCCAAGGGCTTGGCATGTCATTTTGACATGTGACGTCCATAAAATGTCCTGGAGGAAGACGTCAAGCACTGAGAAAAGGAGTGCACCCAACTTGCCAATAGGGCGGCATGAGGGTGGGGCAAGTTGAATGCACTCCAAACAAAAAGAAAGTGTCATGAATCTGCAATTGTAGTTTCATTGTAAATTGACATGTACTGAACACAAGGTCATTGGAGACTTGGTCACAACGTTCCAAATCCTTAAGCCAGCCAGCTGATACGCATCCGGATCTTGCAGCACCTGATAACCCGCTCTCACTTCATGACTGCTATCTTATCAGTCTTGCAAACGCTGGCCAAACTGCAGTAACATACAAAACGACAAGAGTGAAGCTGAAACTGCACTGCAAAGAATCTGACCTGACAGGATGACGATGCAGCTCAACTTCACAGCACACTTTTACACTGGGGTGCTCGAGTGACCTGTTGTTCTCCCCAACTTTCAGCTCTGGTCACTAGAACACCCCAGCATTCTCCAACGCAAACTTCACATTGTTTTGCACCCATCTTCAGTAGTGGACTAGTTGTAAGTCGAGATGTCAGCCGTGTTGGAGTCTGTCGGGACCCTAGCATACCATGGTGCTAGCTGCAGTTCACTTTCAAGAGACAGTGTTGCAATCAGAATCTTCTTAGCCACATGGTTTGTGGTGTGGCAAGAGATCATTGCATCCCTAACTGCATTGTTGTCGGTGTACACAACTACCGCACTAACTGAACTGCCCCATATAAGCATTGCACAAAAAAGGGCAAGGAACTCACATTCGAAGATTGCTGTTTTCCGTGATCCAGGGTTCAAATCTGCAATCATTTGTTCGCTGAGACGTTGTGAAAAGAACTGCACTGGCTTTCCCTCAGGTGTAAACAAAACACCACCAACACCTGCAAAAATCTGAGTGTCGTCTGGATCGTAGCAAGCATCGGTTTGTATATACCATGAAACATTGCAAGTTGGCCGCAGTTCACGTGGCCTACCAATCTCCAGAAACTTTTTGTGCAGTGCCAAAGCCAAGAAAGTTTGACTGTTAAGCGTTGAAGATCCACCATCGTACGCATGGGCTGATACCGCCGCAAGAGCACTTTTGGCCACACGGCCGAAGACATTGCCTGCGGCAAATTGCAGGCGCCCCCGTAAACGAAGAGCCTCTGCTTTAGTAAGTTTCTTGGACGCCAAAACGTTGCTCAAACACTTCAAGAGCTCCTCCCTGCGGCTCTCAGTATTCCCAAGCGTGACCAAACCTTCATGTAGTCTGCCGACATTTATTGTGACACCCAAGGCAGTAAAAAGCTCAGCGAACTCTGGGGCTTTTGGGCCCTCAGCAGCGAATGCCCAACCAACCAACTTGAAAAACATGTGAACACAAGCTGTAACTGCTGGCGCTTCGATATCCTCAGCAAGAGTGACGAAGTCGTCGAAACAATGTGTGGCCAATACCAGAAACTCCTTTACCAACAGAAACCATAAACTGGCTGAGATTCTCAGGAAAGAATGCACTGACCTCACCGCTCCGAATGGCGAATGGGAGCGCCAGCATCCTGAACGCTTTGATGTCACCAGTGGAAGGATGTCTGACAGCGATGTGTGCACATGGCCTGGATTCAGGGTGCACAGCGCACTGACGGTAGGCGCCAGTTAAGTCGAAGGTACGGCCCAGCCACTTGCTGTTTGGGTGGCCGCATGAAGACATAACCAAAACACAAAGGGCTGCATATACGTCCAACGTGTGAGGCTTCGGGCTCTCACAGGTCTGCACTGAACTGTTGACGCTGGAACGGGAGTAATCATCAATGCAACGTAGTTTTGAACCTTGCAAGATTCCAAATCTCCTCGAAAGGGGATAACTGTCAGGTATCTCACTCAAGTCAAAAGGCCCCACCAATGCTCCAGCTTTGACCTCATCCAAGGTCTTGGCCCATACTTCGTCCAGGTATTGCTCCTGGTTGCCTTGTCCAAACTGTTGCTGAAAAAGAGTGCGTTCCGTAATGGCAACTTGGTGGAGTTCTTCAACCCCGATGGCTGCCGGCTGAAACTTGGCCGGCCACAGTCCAGTCCGCTCCACGCAGCCAACAAGCATCGAGCCACTCATAAACTCGCTCACAACTTCCATATCAGAGTAGTGGTTTGATTTCAGCATGTCCTTCCACAAAAGGATGTTCTTGGTCTGCAGCACTTGAGCGACCTCAGGGTCGAGCGACTGTTTTAAGGTGTTTTCTTGGTTTTTCAGTTCCAGTAGTCTCTTCAACCAAAAGCCCAGTTTGTTTGCCCTGTATGCCATTCTCTGTTGAGCATCCATCGAGTTGTAAATCTCTAAGGTGTCACGCAAGGCCTCAGGCAAGTTCGATTGCAAGTTCATGGGGTGTCCAAAGCGCACCATCTGCTCGATAAACTGTTGCTCGCTCCAAGGAACTCTCCAAACTTGGGTTTCAGTCACACCCGTCTTTTGGATAGGGGAGTTGCCACATAGCTCAACGATCTTGTCAACCTCGCATTGTTGAAGTTGCTGACCGTTGGAGTAATGCATTTGTTGTGAAGAGCAACTTTGAACCTTTCGGGAGTGAAGTTGCTGCATTGTATGTTTCCACATTCAAAACTCCAGACACTTTGTGACCAACATCAAACTGGGGCAGGTCAGACTTGAAGGCTGTCAACGCCACCTTGGCTGCATGCGCTGTGGAAATCTTGATGCTTTCGCTTGTATGCCAGTCTGAGCCCTCAAGGGAGACAAAAATGATGTGTCGAATTGCGAAATCTCTGCAAGGGTCTCTGGGGGCATTAAAATGCCTCTTCTCTGCAACGCCAGCACAAATTGCAAGGCTATCATCTTGGCTAACTTCATGGGATAAGCTGTCTCCATCGCCGTTGCAAATTGATTTGTCGAGGCTGTCAGCCCCCATTGTTCATGTTTATGTGATGTGGACACTCCAGCGCACATTTTGTTGATGCATTGGAACTCTTAAGCATTGAAACCAAGCATGGTGCGCTTCGGTCGCGTACTTCCGTACTGGCAAGACTGAAAAACTGTAAAACTCATGAGTCCAATGACCGCCTGAATAAAACTGGTTTGCCAGAAGAAACTGAATTGCGGATTCTCGACACAGAAAAGGCAGTCTGTTTCAACAGCCCATTGGATCAGCTTAGCTGTAAGGGTGGTACAGCCTGTTGGCCTTTGAAATCTTCATTTTTTGTTTCCTCGAGTTTGGCCGATGTCGCGCTAAGGCTCGGTCCTTACATGAGCATAAGCTGTCGAAAAGACGTTTGTACAAGGACACAGTTGGTCCATATGAGCAGGCAAATCTAAGTAGAATAACCAAGAAAACACACAAGACCACCAAACCACGACGACCCGCAAATCCCCCAGCCAGACTTGCGTTTCGCCAGAGGAAACAGCAAAACAGCCAGAAAAACAAACCAGACACACAAAAGGGGCCGGAGCCCGAACAAAACACCCACAAAATCGATTTGCCAAGGGACACAGTGGTTTGACCACTGCATCACTCTCAAAAACATGCGAACAAAATGAATTAAGAACCACGACATCAAGCAAACATGAAAACCTAGCCAGCTTGCCTGTCTACTCAGACATAGATGTGCCAAAACTGTACATGAACACGGGGCTACAACTTATGCCTCTCTCAGCGTCCTCTCAGATCAAATTGTCCAGAAGGCCTCCATGAACAGAGTCGTCACCATATATCAACCGTGAGCAGGAAAGCCGTGGTGGTCACAGTGCCAGGTACCCCCCCCAGCACAGGGGCAGACGGTGATGGCGCACGGGAAGCTTCGCAGGCCAGTGAAAGAACTTCCAAACAGCCATCGCAAATGTAGTGCAGACCCCTAATTTCATAGGGGAGGAATGCAAACCTGCAAAATGATTGATCTCAGCCAGCGAAGCTTCGAGGCAATACTCGCAAAGATGAGGAACATGCAATAGAATTGTCGTTGTGCAGACACTATGAAGCCAAACAAGGCGGTGCCTCCACACTCAGACAGCAAAAGGAAGCCGAAAATTGGCAGGGCTGTGCACGCTAGTTCCGCCATACCAGTGCTATCTTCGGCAACGTTGCTCTCATTGTTGCAGGTTCGTGAACATGCAAACCACAGAACTGTTCAAGACATTTCAGGGTGTCATCGTCCCTGAAAGACCTGCAGTGCTTTGCAGTATGCACATAGTAGAAGATTGTAGTGGATCCAGATCCGTAACGCTATTCACCCATAGAATATGCAGGCTTCAGAATCACCACATTCCGTCCACCAACTGACGAACCATGTAGGCAGTCTTGTGCTGCTCGCGGGCGCCCTAGCCTGTCCTACAGGGAGCGCCACTGGATTGCTCCAGTGAGACTCGCTGCAGCACAGTCTAGTCCATGGCTTCGGCCGGCTATCTACCGCCCCTCTCGGATAGACACGACCAACCATGCAGAGCCACCGGACAAAAGACACCCCGAAAAGACTCCAAAAAGACGAACGAATTCAAAATCAAATCACAAAAAGAGGGGCAAAGCGAAAAACGGGCCCTGGGGGGCGCCTAAACAAATTTTCCGTCCTTAGTCACCCTAGTGAAGACTGCTGTGTCAGTGCCTCTCAAACCAAAAACCTTAGTCAGCAACAAAACAAACAAAACAGATCGACAAACTCTCGCAGTCCAATCTAAGCTCCAGACGCCCCACGCCTAAGTGTGGGCAGGGGAGAGTACCACAAGCATCGGAGGGCACATCAAGACCAACACAACGCGAAAAAACACAACAAGAGCAAAAACCAACCAGACCGGACAAACAACACAAAACCGAAAGGGGGGGTGCCGGGATGGCAAAGGAGGACAGGGGCGGAGAAGGCCGCACCTACCGCATTAGAATAGCGATAGTGCAGCTTAGCGGAGACCAATGGGGGACCTGGATCATCATCCTGATGAATACCTCAGTGTGGTCAAACTGAGCATCCTAACAGCACATGCAACATGGTGGAGAGGGTGATACAAACCCCACACAGGGCCAGAAGCCTTTGCTGCCATGAGACAAAATGAAGTAAGGACGACAAAGCACAACCACACTCCCAGCAGTAAAGCAGGGCAACCAAGGCGTCACAGATGCAACCAGATACCCAGAGGGAGGGACCAGCGTACAAACTGGGCCAGGGCGCCACACGGAACAACCGCGGGGGGAAGGGAAGCAACATCTGGCAGGGAGGGGAGCCGACAACAACCAAAAACCAAGAACGAAAACAACGGGGCCCAACCAAACACGGAGAGGAGCGCAACAGAGACAGAGAGGCACCAAAAAACACACAGGCAGAAGCACCAGACTGACACAACCAAGAGCCCAGAAAGGCAAAGCCCGAACGGGATCGAAAAGTCAAACTAAGGACAAAGGACGGCAGAGAGAGCATGACCCAAGTCGGACCGCACAAGAAAAGTACTTGCAAATAAGGGGGGCCACGAGAGGTAGAACCCCACCTAAGCAAAAGGGCCCCCACACTACAGCGGCCAGTGGGAGCAAAATATGCTGGGGCGCCCAATGAAAGAGGGCCAAGAAACAAAGGCAAACGACCTGAAAAAGTGGGAGGAGGAGGAAGAGGAAGATCGCTACGTCTGACTCCGAGTAGTATATTCAAGGTAGTGCTGTTTGTCTGCCCGGAGAGTGTCATTCCAGCTATTCCCAATCGCAAAGGAGACAGGGTTAGCCATTTCTGCCTCTGCGGCAAGTAGCCGTAGCTCATTGCATGTGGCCTGAAAGGCAACCCGGTCAGTATCTGGTGCTTTCCTATGTAGTTTTCTATCAGGGAAGACCCGCTCTTGCACATGTTGCCTAAGAATCGTTTCTGGCACATAGTGGGCTGGTCGTTGGAAGAGCACTCTACTCGCCAACTTCGCACGGTTGACTTCCCAATGAGTAAACATATGACGATGCTGTATTTGCTACTTAAGTTGTGCAGCGTACTGGTGGAAACTTTTGGTCGTGTGCCACAACCTAAGGAGGCTATATTTGGACGGCCACTCAAGTGGGCACAGAGTGGCTGTCTGCTTCCACATTGCTGGAGTAAGTCCTTTTGGGGACGGAACAATGACTTCCAAGTTGACCCTCGTAGGTCCAGTGGGTTGCAGGCCCATCATGATGTAGGGTTCCACTACACCCATTGTGTACCCGCGGATGAGTTCCGTAAAGCAATTGGCTGCTTGGAATTCCTCATCCAAAGACAGGCTTAGTCCAGGGGCGTTTTTGTCGGTGAACTTGACTGCCTGCAGTACTTGGTCAACCGCGTCCCTCTGCAGTCCTTCAAACACTCGATGGGGACAAGCAAAGGAAACCTCTTGCGGGACTTGTATGGCGCCTCCTTCTTCCCCTACTAAGCACGGCGCAATCTTGCTAGCCCAGCTAGCAGGAAACCACGCCAGTAGGGCCGAGACTCCGCTGACAAGGTCTACACCGTTGTGGCGCCGAGAATGGGGCTGGTTAGTGACAACGACTTTCACAGGGCCGCTGGGTGCACGTTCTCGGTTCACGTCTGCACTCTCCTTGGCTGCTCCAATTAGCTCGGAGACAATTGGACGAAACCAATACGTGGCATACAGCAGGCATTCAGTCTCTGGGGTTGCCAGAGACTCTGCTCGTCGAGTTAGCGAGCAGATGTACTGCGCAAGTTTTCCGGCAAGCCGGAGCGTGAAATTGCGGGCTGCATGCGTAAATACTTCTTCCACCGTGTCGATTGCATCCCTCAGCCAAAGTTCAGCCGCAATCGAGATGAAGAGGCGGGCAAACTTTTCCTGCATGGACGTTAAAGAGATGGTAAGTTTGGCCTGCAGCCACAGGTGTGGGAGAGCACCTAGCTTGTCAGGCTGGAAGAAGACGTTGGCTTGGGGCTGAGAACTGTTCATCATGGTGGCCAGCTTGTCAGCTGCACCTTTGATTTCCATTTCCGTAGGGTCATCAAGTGCGTCTGGGATAGGCGGGCACCATGGTTCATCAGGAGGCAAATCCGCCTCGTCTGCTTCCTCCTCCACCTCAGGTTCACCATCAGTGGTAGCTTGCTCTTCATCCGACGAGGGATCCCCGACGGTCTCACCAGCCCCTTCAGGGCCTACCAGAGGGCTCGCTCTCAGGTGAACTTGCAATGCAGGAGCCTGCAGTAGCAGTGGTTGCAGTCGGTGAGCATCAAAATAGTGGATACCTGGTATTAGTAATATCCGCCGGTCTTTGGTGGCCTGATGGAAATATATCTTGCTGCCCCGGAGCCGGTGAACAAGAACAGGAGAGCCATAATGGGAAGTACAAAGCCACAGTGGAGATCGATATCCGTCACCTGCATAGCCATACAGGTACGCCCGATCAATGGAACACGGAAAGAAGCTACTCGCCGTGAGACGATGGTCCCGACTGTGGGAGGCTAATGCCGCAATGACCTCCTGCGTAAGTCGCAGTTTCGACTTCTGCGCGATAACCAACCTATACCTTCTCAGGGAGCGCACTCCATTCAATGTCACTACCATGGCAATGGCCAGGGGTGGTTTATCTTGCGACGTAAGGGGTGTGTTGAGTCCCCACTCTAGGACAGCTTCTGCGTCCTGCACTAGTGAGGGTATGATACCCATAGTGATAGACTGCTAGCGTCTGGACCATCCCAATCATCCCAGCCATATCAATGGGAGAGACAATGTACAGTCGAGGTCCCTTTCTGGCCGCCATGTTTCTACTGGTTTTTTGGATCCTGTTTTGGGGGCCATGATGAAGCAGGTTTGTTGGCATTCGAGGCGCTCCAAGGCTTACCGAGGCCTGCCCGAGGCACGCATGGCAGGAGCTACTGTGGAAGAAACCGCCTTTGAGGACGTCAACATGTGGCAGGCACTACCCTTTATGACCCTTTATGGGAACCTAGAATGTGGCAGGGCCAAGTCTGGGAGGCGAGACCTGATGGGGAGTCAACGCGTGGCAAGGCCAAGTTTGGAAAGAGGCATGGAAGCCGCAAGTGGGAAGAAGAGAACTCCTCAACACGAAGGCGTCACCGAGGGAAGGGGAGGAAACGGCAGCAAACCCCCTCCCCCCCATACAATGTGCCACACACCCCATTGGGCATCCGCAGGGCGGGTTGCTTTCTATTACTTTGTATTTCTCAAACGCCGGAAATGCATCCGCGGCCATTTTTTGGGGGTTTTTGGCATCCGCAGTGGTCCTTCGCAAGGGTTTTTCCGCATCCGCAGGGGAATCCGCAGGCATCCGCGCGTGCGTTGGCAGATATGTGAATCAAAATGGCTGCTTTTCCGGACCTTGCCTTGCGACGTTGCTGCCTAGCAGAAATCGCAAGGGCTTGTAACTATTCATCCTGATTTAAATTTTCCTCCTCGCAATCTCCTCTCGAAACTTATAAGCTTCGAAACATGGTGCGTTTTAGGGCCATCCTTTGTTTGGGGGTACCTATCCAGTGCCAACGTCTGCAATTTTATACACGACCGTGGTGTCAGCGATTCTATAGAGATTTCATGGCTCCGCTACCATGTGAAAACACGAGCGCGGCGTGGCAGCTCTTTTTCACAGCTCGGACTGGAGCCAAACCACACAGGTTGCACACCTCAGTCACTCTTCTTCTTAGAAGAGTCGTGCAGAGTAAAACGCAGTGACACTCAAACGTTCTCAAACTTCTCAAACGACTTCAAAAGAGTTCTCAAGCTTTAAAAACGTTCTTTCAGCTTCTCCAAATAAAACTTCTTCAGCTCAAACTCACAAATACCCTACAAAACTCCTCCTAATACAGTCACAACATCAAGTTCCTAGAACATGGGTCAAACAACATCCAAAAACACCACAAACCACAAAAACAAACGAAAATCCATCTCCAAGCTCTTCCATGCACAAACTGGTTCCATTTGGTTCCAAATTGGTTCCTACCTGGTTCCTATAGGTTCCTATGGGTTCTATAGTTCACAGATCGGTTCCTACAAACTTAAAATGGTTTCCTAACTGTTCACCTGCACATACATTGTTCCAAGATAGGTTTCAAGATGTTCAAGTAGGTTCAAGGTGGTTCAGTACACTGTACATCCTCTCACCAAACTTTCACACAAAAAGGTCTTCGCATGACGCAAGTGGATCAAAGTTGGGCAGCAATTTTTCAACGCAACTGGGGAGGACAACTTCTTGGAGTCCAAGGCCAATGTTTTACAGCTCCGAAAATGAGATTCTGCAGTGACCTTTTTTTGCCAAAACTGGCGCAGCTTTGACAAACAGCAAGTCCAGAAGGCACCACAGTGTCCCACTGCCACACCATCAATCATGGCTAAGGGACCCCAACCATAGTATTATATAGATTCGAGTCCCCGTGAGCCTCGCTTTGTCCTCGTGCCTCGGGCAAGCCTCGGTAAGCCTTGGAGCGCCTCGAATGCCAACAAACCTGCTTCATCATGGCCCCTAAAACAGGGCCCAAAAAAGTGGTCAAAACATGGCTGCGAGAAAGGGACCTTGACAGTAGCAAACCGGACTTGGGACGCACAAAGAGAAAAAGGTATGAGTTGACATACATGTTCAAGCTGCAGGGTCGCAAATCTGCTTGCACAACATGTGCGGGCAGCAGCGAAATTCTCCGATGGCTGACCCCATTTTTGGGTCCAAATATGGACCCCAAAATGGGGTCCAGAATTGGATCACATTTTCATTCCTTCTTTTAGGTCTTTGCTTGGGCCCCGTTTTGGGATCCAGATTTGGACCCAAAAGTGGGGTCAGCCATCGGAGAATTTTGCTGCTGCCCGCAGAGGGTTTTGCAAGCAGATTTGCGACGCACTAGCATGAGCGTAAGTGTTAATACATGCTTTTTCTCTCTGTGCGTCCCACTTTGTTTCTTGTACAGTCGAGGTCCCTTTCTGGCCGCCATGTTTCTACTGGTTTTTGGATCCTGTTTTGGGGGCCATGATGAAGCAGGTTTGTTGGCATTCGAGGCGCTCCAAGGCTTACCGAGGCCTGCCCGAGGCACGCATGGCAGGAGCTACTGTGGAGGAAACCGCCTTTGAGGACGTCAACATGTGGCAGGCACCGGTTTCGCAGAAACCACCCCTTATGGGAACCTAGAATGTGGCAGGGCCAAGTCTGGGAGGCGAGACCTGATGGGGAGTCAACGCGTGGCAAGGCCAAGTTTGGAAAGAGGGATGGAAGCCGCAAGTGGGAAGAAGAGAACTCCTCAACACGAAGGCGTCACCGAGGGAAGGGGAGGAAACGGCAGCAAACCCCCTCCCCCCCATACAATGTGCCACACACCCCATTGGGCATCCGCAGGGCGGATTGCTTTCTATTACTTTGTATTTCTCAAACGCCGGAAATGCATCCGCGGCCATTTTTTGGGGGTTTTTGGCATCCGCAGTGGTCCTTCGCAAGGGTTTTTCCGCATCCGCAGGGGAATCCGCAGGCATCCGCGCGTGCGTTGGCAGATATGTGCAGCAAAATGGCTGCTTTTCCGGACCTTGCCTTGCGACGTTGCTGCCTAGCAGACATCGCAAGGGCTTGTAACTATTCATCCTGATTTAAATTTTCCTCCTCGCAATCTCCTCTCGAAACTTATAAGCTTCGAAACATGGTGCGTTTTAGGGCCATCCTTTGTTTGGGGGTACCTATCCAGTGCCAACGACTGCAATTTTATACACGACCGTGGTGTCAGCGATTCTATAGAGATTTCATGGCTCCGCTACCATGTGAAAACACGAGCGCGGCGTGGCAGCTCTTTTTCACAGCTCGGACTGGAGCCAAACCACACACGTTGGACAGCTCAGTCACTCTTCTTCTTAGAAGAGTCGTGCAGAGTAAAACGCAGTGACACTCAAACGTTCTCAAACTTCTCAAACTACTTCAAAAAAGTTCTCAAGCTTTAAAAACGTTCTTCCAGCTTCTCCAAATAAAACGTCTTCAGCTCAAACTCACAAATACCCTACAAAACTCCTACCCAATACAGTCACAACTTCAAGTTCCTAGGACATGGGTCAAACAACATCCAAAAACACCACAAACCACAAAAACAAACGAAAATCCATCTCCAAGCTCTTCCATGCACAAACTGGTTCCATTTGGTTCCAAATTGGTTCCTACCTGGTTCCTATAAGTTCCTATGGGTTCTATAGTTCACAGATCGGTTCCTACAAACTTAAAATGGTTTCCTAACTGTTCACCTGCACATACATTGTTCCAAGATAGGTTTCAAGATGTTCAAGTAGGTTCAAGGTGGTTCAGTACACTGTACATCCTCTCACCAAACTTTCACACAAAAAGGTCTTCGCATGACGCAAGTGGATCAAAGTTGGGTCGAGTGTGGCCGATGTCGCACTAATGGCTCGGTCCTTACATGTGAGTAAGCAGACAAAACTCTGTACAGGACAAAAAATTCCTCAGAATAAGCAAATCGATAAAACAACAAAACGAAAAACACAACTACACCAACGCTAAAGCCTCGGTCCTTACATGAGCATAAGCAGGAAAGACATTTGTACAAGGACATATCAAGTCCATTGAGGCGTCAAATCGATTAAAACAACACACAAGAACAACAAAAGCCACCCAAACACGACGACCCGCAAATCTCCAGCCAAACTTGCGTTTCGCCAGCGGAAACAGCGAATCAAACGGCGAAACGCCAAAAAACAACAAACAAAAACGGGGCCAGAGTCCAAACAGAACACCCACAATATCGACTTGCCATGGGACGCAGTGGCGAATCCACTGCATCACTCTCAAAAACGTGCCAATGAATTAAATCACGGCATTCGGGCAAATATGAAGGCTTTAGCTTGTAAGTTTGCCAAGCATATGCCAAGCTGTACAAAAAAGCAGGGCTACAAGTTTTTTTTTTTCCGTCCAACGCCTTATGGCTTCCGCCAGGTCGTTCAACATGTTTCCAAGCATGTTGCAAATCCGCCCACACCGCTTTGGCGGTGAAGGCGTGCTTATTGGGGGGCAACAGCAACACTAAATGCTCAATGACATTTGTTAATATAGCAGTCGCTATATCAGCTTTAGCTGGGGGGGGGGGGGCCCAAAAACGGTTTCGCACCGAGACCAGACCCCAAAAACGGTTTCGCACCGAGACCAGAATACGGTGGTGTTTTCGACATTTTTCGAGGATTTTTGGGTGTCTGAGCGCAAGAGGGTATTGAAATGGAATTTTGGGTCATTTTGGTAGCTTTCCGGCAATGGAAAAACGGCCAAAAATGAAAAAAACATTGTACATAGCAAGATTTTGCAGGGTTTTTGGATGCCAGAGCATTGAAAACACTGCAAAAACAAGTGTTTTGGACTGACGTTATAGCAAAAAACGTGTAAATTACCGTATGTTTGACTGGAAACATTACAAAACACTGTCAAAAGCAATGTTTTGGAAGGATTTACTGCCTTTATGGCAAAAAACGTGTAAATTACCGTCTGTTTGACTGGAAACATTGGAAAAACACTGTCAAAAACAATGTTTTGGAAGGATTTCTTATTATGAAACTTCTTAGGCTTGAAGAGCTCCCACGGGGGAAAACCACCCTTAGCCCCTCTCACGGACCGAAATAAACCTGCGGTGTGGGCGGCCACCCCACGCGAAGCGGGGTGAATGAGATTAATTAATTGACTCGTGCAGGGGCCGAAGCTGTAATGGCCGCAAAAGTAAACTGGTAGCGGACCGATACATAGTCCAGATCCCTTGTCACATTTCGAGTGCAAAAACCGAAACACAAAGAACAAAAAGCAAACAACAAAAAAAACACACCAAAAACACACCCAAACAAACAAACAAAACAACAACCCACACAAAACACAAACAACCACACAAACGCACCACGGTGACGTGACGGGGTCCAGTTTATGGGTGAAACAGTTCTGTTGAAGCGAGTTGTGATAGCTTAGTATCGTCTCGGCACATGCAGATGACAGCTTATGTGTCATGTTCGCCGGCCCATAAATAAACAAACAACAATCAACCGCCAACAAATCACAAAGGGCCACTCCGAGGGTGCAAGCAAAAAAGCTCAATGCGGAAACCAGGGATCCCCCCAGCCAGGATCCCCGAGATCACAAAGAGCAGCCACCATGGCATGACATTCACCCTGACACTTTGAAGCAAACACCGACAACGCCGGGTCACAACAAAGTGGTGAGAAACTACCGCCGTGAAACAGAAGGGTGAAAAGTGATCTAAGGTGAAAAAGACGGCGCGGTGCCAGCACTCAGCTACCCTCAGAGTCCGCTCAGTACTGCTTTTCCAATCATCATATTGCACCGGTCTTGTGAACAGCTACACTATGCGAGTACTCCTGCTATGCAGTTTCGTGATATGGGAAATTGTACCCATATATGGGAGTTGCAGTGTACTCTGGCGGTGTATACCGCTTTCAAAACTGAATCCAATGCGATCGAGTTTACGAAGGGCGAGCTCGACAATAGTG
>CAMXCT020001554.1:0-87500 GCA_947184155.2 Cladocopium goreaui
AAACTAGCTCTCTTCCAGCCGTCAAGGCTCACAAACGGCGCCCTCGCCACAGCAAAACAGCAGGGCCCTGAAGGACGGACCGAGCCTCCGGGCAACTGCTCCCACTGCCTAACGTTGCTTTCTGAACCTACAAGAAAACTAGCTCTCTTCCAGCCGTCAAGGCTCACAAACGGCGCCCTCGCCACAGCAAAACAGCAGGGCCCTGAAGGACGGACCGAGCCTCCGGGCAACGGCTCCCACACTAGCTCTCTTCCAGCCGTCAAGGCTCACAAACGGCGCCTCCGCCACGCCCAAACAGCAGGGCCCTGAAGGACGGACCGAGCCTCCGGGCAACGGCTCCCACTGCCTAACGTTGCTTTCTGAACCTACAAGAAAACTAGCTCTCTTCCAGCCGTCAAGGCTCACAAACGGCGCCCTCGCCACAGCAAAACAGCAGGGCCCTGAAGGACGGACCGAGCCTCCGGGCAACGGCTCCCAAACTAGCTCTCTTCCAGCCGTCAAGGCTCACAAACGGCGCCTCCGCCACGCCCAAACAGCAGGGCCCTGAAGGACGGACCGAGCCTCCGGGCAACGGCTCCCACTGCCTAACGTTGCTTTCTGAACCTACAAGAAAACTAGCTCTCTTCCAGCCGTCAAGGCTCACAAACGGCGCCCTCGCCACAGCAAAACAGCAGGGCCCTGAAGGACGGGGACGGACCGAGCCTCCGGGCAACGGCTCCCAAACTAGCTCTCTTCCAGCCGTCAAGGCTCACAAACGGCGCCTCCGCCACGCCCAAACAGCAGGGACCTGAAGGACGGACCGAGCCTCCGGGCAACCGCTCCCACTGCCTAACGTTGCTTTCTGAACCTACAAGAAAACAAGCTCTCTTCCAGCCGTCAAACCTTCAAAAACGCGCCCTTTCCGGCCGTCACAAACATTCAAAAACGGCCGTGAGTGCCTAACGTTACTTTCTGAACTGCCTAGAAACTAGCTTCAAACCTTGCTGTTTCCTGCCGTCAGCTCGAGTCCAAGGACCCTGTCGCGGGCCTCAAACACCATGGCAGTGAAGGACGGATCGGGCCTGCGGGCCACGGCCGTGAGTGCCTAACGTTGCTTTCTGACCCTACAAGAAAACCTTGCTGTCTGCCCCAAAACGGCGCCTGCGCCACAGCCAAACAGCAGGGCCCTGAGGGACGGACCAGGTCTGCCGGTTCAAACCTTGCTGTTTCCTGGCGTCAGCTCGGGTCCAAGGACCCTGTCGCAGGCCTCAAACACCATGGCAGTGAAGGACGGATCGGGCCCGCGGCCGGCAGCCCATACTGCCAAACGTTGCTTTCTGCAGTGCCTAGAAACTAGCTTCAAACTTTGCTTTTCCCTGCGTTCCTGCACTGCCAACTGCCAACTTGCCTGCATTGTCTGACAGCTGGCTTTCGTGCGGCACAGCTCCGGTCAAGTCGAAACTAGCTTCAAACCTTGCTGTGTCTTGCCGTCAGCTCGAGTCCAAGGACCCCTCCGCAGGGCCCCAACACCATGGCACTGAAGGACGGATCGGGCCCGCAGCCGGCAGCCCACGGTGCCAAACGTTGCCTTCTGAACTGCCTAGAAACTAGCTTCAAACCTTGCTTTTCCCTGCCACTTTGCCTGCGTCGTCTTGCAGCTCAAACCTGGCTTTTCCCTGCGTTCCTGCACTGCCAACTGCCAACTTGCCTGCGTTGTCTGACAGCTGGCTTTCGTGCGGCACAGCTCCGGTCAAGGGACCTCCTCGCAGGGCTAAAACACCATGGCAGTGAAGGACGGATTGGGCCCGCGGCCCGTAGCCCAGAGTGCCAAACATTACTTTCTGTCGCTCGTTTACTCTTGCTTCTGCATTCTTGCTTTAACTTCTTGTTTCGTGCTTCTTTCGCTTGCTACGTTCGCTGAGACTGCCCCTCCTTTCTCGCTTCCTTTTTTGAGCTTCTTACTCTGCACCTGGCTTCCCTTTCTGTCCCCCCCTCGCTTGCCCCGCTACGTTCGCTGAGACTGCCCCTCCTTTCTCGCTTCCTTTTTTGGGCTTCTTACTCTGCACCTGGCTTCCCTTTCTGTCCCCCCCTCGCTTGCCCCTCACTTGCACTGCACAACACTTGTTGCTTGTAATCTCTTCTCTGACGCGCTCCCCCTGCTGTCGGCAGGGGTCGGCGGATATTATACAGTTCTTCTGTTGCGTTTCGGCGCTATCAAGGTGGACAGGTTGAAGTGACTGATACAGTATATATATGAATGAACGACCCCGGAAGTAAAGACGAATAGGTTGATCATCCCCTTTTTTCGGTAGTTTCGGCAAGGCGGGAAACCGGTGAGTCTTTATATATATACATATTATGAAATACTATAAATGTTCTGAGGCTCTGATCAGCTGTAGCAGAGCCGTACCTTTGAGAGCAACGAACCTGGATACCGCCTGTATACGTTATCCATCTGTATCCGTTTCTTCGAATCACGTGCCCTTTTCGGTATGTTAAAGGCGTAAGGGATCTGGCGAGAGTCCAATTCTTGTGAGTCCAGGCTATGAAGCTAAGCAATGTCCATTTATCATCAACTATCCAGAAATATCCCAACTCAACAGCAGTTGGTCATTTTTCAACATCACCAGGGTCACCAGGGTCACCAGGCTATGAGCAGAAAAAACTACCAGCAAGAACTACCACTGACTCAGATCTGGCAAACCATGCAACCATCACAGCCCGACGTCCAGCATTGCCTTCTGCTTGAAGAAGCCACCATCATTGATAAGCCCCTTCTAGTGTCATCAGCATCTTACCTGCTTCTTACTTATGATTCATGGGTATCATTAGGGTGATTACTTTCTCCAGCTCTTCTTCCTCCTCCTCCTCACCATCATCATCACCATCACCATCGTTCTCAGCATCTTCTTCAGCAGCACCATCAGGAGAACGAAAACGGTTTGTCATCATTATCAGCAGCAGGATCGTTCCAAACACGTGGAAATACATCAACGCACCATGATAGTTCGAAAGTGCCGCGGTGAGTACTCATCAAGAAATAATCAATGTGAAAGAGAGTTACTCAGCACAAACCAGCCCAGACATCTTGTTTCCCTATGTTGCATCCATTTATCGGAACTCAGCAAGAACCCGAATCAGCAGCAAATGCCGTGAAAATGGTTGATGTCAAACCAGAGCAGCAACTGATGGACAGCTTCTAGATGTACTGAATCCTGCTGCACTGCTCTGACAGGTCTGGTTGCCAATAGTGAAGCTTGAATTGCGATCTGAGCGGGGCAAGTGAGGATGCGAGATATCATCATCCATGCTCGTTTCATGGAGACAGTGATTGTGGTGGCTACTGTTTATTCTTGTCAAGTCTCAAATCCTCGAGATGGAAGCCAATAGAGGCATCGACAGAAGGATGAAGCAGGAAAGGCTTTTCCCTGCTTCCCTTCAAAGTGTTGAAGACTTTTCGTGGTAGTTGAGATGTAAGATTGCAGGTTAAGTGCACTGTGACATCAAGGCAGATTCCACGAAAGGCTCAACCTGCTGAAACTGAGCCGCGCTCAGTGCTTTGAAACTGGGCAGCTCCAAAGGAGCTTGTCTCACGCGAACTCCCGACCAAATTGGATGGTGAGTTCATTGTCGTATGTTGGCATACCGTTGTAAGCCAAGAATCCCCAGATTATCAAGAAAGGAATGTTGGTGTTGCAGCTTTGCACAGCTTTTCACGTGTCAAAGCAGAGAGACAGCTTGTCGATACCATAGCTTGCAGGCAAGATGCCATTTGAGCACATGAATTCCACAGCATACCGTTTATCTTTCTGTGGAAAGCTACAACGCTCTAAATAAAGTTGCAGCCCTTTGAAAAAGGATTGTCGCTGACAGTCGCTGCATCACGTCAAACATTAAGGCCAGCAGCGCAACAACCCCATATCCCGCAGAATCTGGAAGAAATATGAAAAAGCAAATTGCTTTTGGATCTTTTGGCATTTCCTGAGAAGGAACTCATTTTGGCATTTGTCTTGAGTTGGCCCAGCGTTTGAAATTGAAGTGATGCAGGCCGAAAGTCAGAAAGGGATCAGGGCGTGTAGGATATCAAGCTGAAGTATGACGAGCACCCGCAGCTCGATTGACAATTTTCAAAGAGCAATCTCACAGTCGTGGGATTCTGATGGAAAGCGATCTAAAGCAGGATTGCTTCAATTCCCAAATTTCCCCATGTCGTTGAGAAAATTGCTCGGAAGATCTTGGCAAAAGAAATCTACAGAAGAATCCCACGAAATATCATGCAATTATTGTTAAATATTGTTTTACATTTACACCTTTGTTGACATTGGAGTTCCTTTCCTTCAGAGTGCCAGATAGGCTGAGCCTTCAGAGCGACATGGAACAGTCAGCAGAGCCGGGAGATTAGGAGGCAAATTGTCCAAATACTCGTACTGTGTGAATGTGTTTTTTTGTACACCTTGTCCTGCATCCAAAAAGCCATCTTCCCGAATGCCGCTGTTGGATTTCTTGAAGAGATTATGAAGACAAATGAAAGAAATAGATTACAGATTCATTGCGTATTTCATGCTGCTTGCTCTAGTCTGAGATCCGAGAAGCCCAATTTGCCTGTCAGTCAGAGTGGTTTTGCGCTCGGCTGCTTTCTCCACGGCAGTCCAGGTGATCTCTCGCAAAGCGAGGGACTTGGTAGAGAGGTGGACACGCACACACACACATGTTACACAAAAACTGAGTACCATTGACTACCTGATTGCCACTTCTTGTAATATGGTCAAAAGTAAAAGTATATTCATGCTACTCATGATTTAGAAGTTTCAAAATTCACAGCAGCTTTATTTCATGATTCCTCTGTAATGTAGACGTTTGTCCACATCCTCAACATGCAGTTTCTGTGCAAAGAATGCTTTGATGTCTATGATAGCGAATTCATGTGTTGCTATAATCTGGATGGATCGTGCTGATAGCATCTTGGTTCTTTGCACTTGGAGAGGACAGACACCTCAGGCTCCTGTCTGAAAGTCTCTCTGTTCACCCACACTTGCCAACTTTGCTGAAAATGTCAACGCGCATTGTCATTTTTCTTTCCTTTGAATCATAAGTGTACCTTGGCTCTGGAAGAATTCAACAGTCAATAGACTTCATCAGACAGCAGAAAGTTCAGATGTCACGGCAGCACATTTGTGCCTCTGCCATTTCCAGGAATATCTCGTCAGAACAGCGAGCAATCAGAAGCATGCGCTCAGGCGCAAGATGCAGGACTGGATGTTGCTCTCCCGGCTGACCCACAGCAAAACGTTGTTTCAAAGTACTGGGAGAAGACATTCGTTTGTACATGTTGCAGTCATTCTTGCAGTAAGTCTTGCAGTAAGTCTCAGTAAGTGCAGCATTTGTCCTTGAGGCAAACCAGTAAAACCACTAACTCCCACTGTTTGGGTCAGACCTTTAGGCAAAGGGCTACAGAGCCTGGAGAAGCTCTTCTTCCACAAGAGCATGGGTAGCATGGGTAGAATGCATATGTTTGTCCAGTGCATATCCGTACAACAACTATGTGACATCATCGTGTACTGTCTAGATTATAATCTGCATTAAACTGCTTGCGGCTTTGTACACTGGGACCCGAGTGCAAAGGATGACATCCTTGTCTCCTGGCGCTACCAATGTGAACGAGCTCGCTCGACTGAACTTGAAGGCGTGCATTTTCGACTGTCTTGATCAATTTGGCAGATTCAGACAGATCAAAGATCCGCTGCTGCCTCAAGCTGTTGTTTACTTAGCAGATGAGCTTATCTTTGGGTGAAAAGTCGAATTTCTTTTTCACAGCCCTAGTTGATTTCTGGAAGAACCAAGATTCTAAGTCTGCAGGTATCCCCCCGATTTCCCCTTGTGGTTAAGCGGCCAAGCATTTGTTGGTACAAGCTTGGACAGATTTGAATTTTGCCTGCTAGGCCGGAACTCCGTGCTTGTGGGAAGGGCGTGAATCTTACAGGATGCTGTTTGCTTGCAAGCACGTGGTTTGCTTTGGACAGTGATTAGGTTTATCCTGTTGTTGCTGATGTTGCTGGTCTTGCTGGGGTGCTGCTCCTGCTGCTGCGGCCGATGATGATGGAGATGGTGATTGTTATTGGCATTAGTTGTGAGGCTTTGAAGGCTGAGTGAAAGAGACGCAGAGCAACTATATAATTATGATTGTTGAGATGGTAATACCGTAATCATGATGGCGAGAATGCGATCACGATGAATGCTTATGATGATGGCAGTGGTGCGTTGGTGCTTGAGTTGCTTGTGGTGGCAGTTGTGGTGCTGCCTCAAATACAGCTGTTGCTGTTGTATACAGATGCCGCAGCTCACACTGCCCCTCCCATAGCATGTCCCTGTGCGGCACCATTGTTCTTCTGTTGGTGCTGGAAGGATGACGCTTTGTGATTGAAAGGATCATCATGACTTCAATAAGCGTACTAAGCGTACTTGTGCGACCATACTGACCTCCAGTCAGGGCAGTGACAGCTCTCAAGTATTTTCCACTGGCAATCCATACAGTGTTCTGTGCCTTAACGGATTTTGTTGCAGTTCGATTTATCGGGCAGACTCTCCAGTCGATCCTTGGATCGCATGAGGTCACTGACCTGGAGAACAAAATGGTCTCAACACAGGAGGACTTGGAGGAAGCAGCCCGCCAGTGGGAGGAGCAGCAGAGAACTCAGTGTGATGAAAAACAAATTGCACAAACAGATACGAATAAAGGGTGTAGGCAAAAAACACCAAGACAATAGATTGCAATTGACAAGCATCAAGAAATGTACATGACTGCAGCAGCTTTCTCACAAGAAAGTAAAGAAACAAAGGGTTTCTGCCCAAAAACTTGAAGGCACAATGCAGAGACAATGCAGCGACAATGCAGAGACAATGCAGAGACAATGCAGTTCCATTCTGCCCTGAGGCGTTCTGCGCTTGAAGCAGACCGTGATGAGTACAAGCGCCTCTATGAGAAGTGCCTTGGAGAAAAGCGTTGACAGTCTCAGCTTGCCATGGATGTACCTTGTCGACTCGTTGTCAAGTCGTCGAGTATGGGACCCACGCAACCAAGATATAGCCAAAGATATAGCCAAAGATATAGACATAGACTGTCAAGGGACGTAACAAGAGCTGATCAAAGCATGGGTACTGCCAGATGAACTGGCAGAATCCGGCAGAACCCACAGAACTGGCAGAAACTGCAGGTTCTTGGCTGCTCACGAGCGAGCCATGGCAGAACTTGAGGATACGCAAGGTACAGCAGAAGATCAGGTGCATTGCATTGCATTGCCTACTTTTTCTTATCTTTTCTTTTGCTCTTTTTATTAAAATTTATGGCACTTTTATGCTCTTTCTATTTTCTTGTGGCATCGATCAGACCAGTCATTTCGGTCCGGATTCTGGATAAATCTGGAAAGGTGAAGGACATTATCTGTCTGACTGGCTCAGCCTTGCCCTCTACCCGTGGTTCCAGGCAAAAAGGCTACAAGTGCGGAGCTGATCTGATTGCGCAAAGCAGACTTGCCTCTGAAAATCCTGGTCATTAGAAGGTCAAGCCATTCTCCTTGCATGACAAGAAGATCAAGAAGCAAAGAAATGTATCTTTTTTCTCATAGTCTTTCTGTGCCTGGGAAGTTTGTTTGAGTTCTGGATCTTCCATATCCATCATACATTTAGCATCATTTAGCATCATTTAGCATCATTTGGAGTTACTGAAATGGTAGTTGTTTGTTGAATTTTGTTGATAGCCACCTGAAAGTCACCTGAAAGTCACCTGAAAGTCAGCTGAGTCTTCAAGGTTCTGAGCGTCGAGAAGAATCGGCTCACAGACAAGGCCCGGGAGACAGGGCTCAGTGCACTCCCAGTGCACTCAAGTGCTCTCGGTAAGTTTTTAATCAACTCTTTTCAAACTCTTTTCAGCGTCGTGTTTGCCGCGCAATCCACTTGATGGTTTACTAAGTTTACTACAACCAAGACCTATGACTAACGAGTCGTTGTGGATTTCACCATACGAGTAGCTGTTCATATCCGTTTTATCGCTGTGGATTTCACTGGATTTCACCTACTGGCGCCAATCCATGCGAAGGGAACTTGCCAACTGGGGTGCAAGCTTGTACCGCCAAAAGGAACGCTTTGTTGAAGGTATCAATCGCACGGGTGGAAGCATGCAGACTCCTAGAGTTCATGACTGTAGCTTTCCTATGCCAAAGGGTATATAGCAAAGTGTTTTGAAGGTCGAAGAACTGGAGGATGTGTCATCCTCAGTCATCCTTAGTTGTGCTCTTTGTATCTCTTTGTGCTGTGTCTCAATTCGGCTCTGGTTCCGGCAGGCCGAAGGTGCAAACTGGACACATAGCCAGACATAGCCAGACATAGCCAGACATAGCCAGACATAGCCACAAAGACTCCCAAAGAATCCCAAAGAATCCCAGATTGTCCGAGGACAAGAAGCGGATGTCCAAGCAGCTGTCAGAGCTTCGCGACGAGGTTTGACACCACCAGACTTTGCAACAGAAGCTTCAACACTTTACCGATTTCGAGTGTGAGATGCGCGATACCAGGCAGTACGTCAGCTTTTTGTCATTCGCAAGCATTTTCTGACAAATCTTGAAATCTACAGCGCATCAATCTTCAATGGCTCAAAACTGGATGCTCTTTTGAGGTCGCAAAGCTTAAGGCAGAACTAAGAAGACTTTCTGGTCAGCTACGAGATGCATCGTCCTCAGAGAAATGTGAACGAAAATCAAAGGTCCTTAGAGGGACGTCAATTAGGTCACCAAGTGGATGGCAACAGGTCCACCTGCTCCGTAAGCTGGCAATGTTATTTTCGAAGTCTTTCCCCAAGAGTCACCAATTTATGCACTGTACAAATGTGACGGGCAAAGTCTACAAGAGTCTACAAGAGTCTCAATGTCTCAGTGTACCTGGTATCGTTGTGAGAGACTTATATCGCATGTGTATGCATGTGTTTGGTCTACAAGAGTTCAGATCGCGAGGGAGAAGTTGCGCTTCTTCTTGCACGCACCAACGTCAAACGACTCCTTGCAGAAGCAAGAGGTTTGGAGGAGCGGCTAAAGACTGAATTGAGCGAAATAAATCAATCGTTGCTGCATCAATCCTGAAGTTTGCCAATTTTTTCCCAGAAAGTCTGAGAGTGTGCTCTGGTTCAAAGCAATGTCTTTTTGTAAAGTGACCAAAGTGACCAAAGTGGCCAAAGTGGCCAAAGTGGCCAAAGTGACCTGCTACAGCGCTGACAGCTTGACACTTTGGTCACTAGGTTTGCTCAGCTTTGCTCTGCCAGGACATTGCTCTCGATGAGGATGGGCCAGGAAGGCCATCTTTGAGACGCCTGCTACGAGAAAGCAGCCAGCGCGAGGCACAGCATGGCACCTGAGACGTTTCTTTGCGCAAGCCTATGTAAGCGCCTCACAATCAATCCTTTCAACTGCTTTCATGCTTTCAACAAAAATATGATCTTTCGGACTTTCGGATCTTTTTGGTAGATCAACTTGAAGCGACCGCAGGGACCACGAGGGCCACCTATCAGTAGTCTCTGCCAACGTTCAAGGTCAGTTCTGCAACGGTTTGGTGCCAGGCTGAGCTACTTGACCGCCTGCAAGCGGTTCAAGCAGTGGCGGACGCACGGCGGTTGCGCCTGGCACTCGGTACAAACACACCAATACTGCCAATACTGACTAAGTTTCACTACATATATATATATATAGATAGATAGATAAATAGATAGATATAGATAGATAGATTTTTGCCGTGCAGGTTGGTGAGGGCCAGCTTTACGGCTTGAACCGGACAAAGCGTGCATTTTTGGGAACAAGGTTTGCTTGAGCTGGAGGGTCCGGGAAACGAACCTGACGCGGAGAAAGAGCCTGGCTTTGATCCTAGAGTCCGGCAGCGGAGTGAGAAGAGTTGGAACGTCGATCTCCTTGACAGTACTGATTTGTATATAGTTGCTCGAGTTGTCTTAGCAGGAGCGAAGTTGACAGTCTGAGGCCTCGAGCCATCGTCACAAATAGGCCCATTGCAGGGCAAAATTGCTATATTATATACATTTCTTTGTGAAACCCTGTTCATTCTGATAGCAACGACGCTATTCATTTCTGGTATTTTTCAAGTTAGATTCTGTTGCATTGCATGCTCCTGATTTTGCTTCCTCAAAGGGCTGCACAAACTCTACTGCTTGGGATGGCTCGCAGGGATCCTTCCTGCTGAACGACGGCTGCGCCAACATCTTGAGCGCGAGCGTGATGCCTGGGCCTTATGTTGTAAAGCAGTCACTGGGTTCGAATCGATCGACATATTCTCCTCGTTAAGAGCCGTTCCTTTTGCTCGGCGGTGCTTGTCTTGGCACGCCGAGCGTCAGGGCTTAGAAGTGCGCTGTACCAAGCAATGTCTCTCCCACACAAACACACATGAAGAACCCATTTTTGGCATAGCTCAAGATCAAGACAGGCGTATTTCTGTGGGTACTCACGTGCAAAGAAGGTGTAACATTGGTGTAAGCGATGGGTAGTGCTAGAAATCAATCTAGAAGCCTAGAAGTCTATAATTTTGCATTTGAAGATTTTGTTTGCAGGAACTGCTTGCATTTACAAGGGATCTTGACACGGAGTTGGTCAAGGCGCGGTAAATCTTAAGATGTGCTTCCTGCAATTCTGGTGGCTGCACTTTGGCCATCTTGCGACGAGTCTTGCGACGAGTCTTGCGACGAGTCTTGCGACGAGTCTTGCGACGAGTCTTGCGACGAGTCTTGCGACGAGTCTTACGAGATGGGTTTTCAATGGTTGTCAGGTGAAGGAGGAGTGCTACTACACAGTCCAAGCCATCAAGAAGAAAGCTGCCGAGGATGTCAGAATAGTCAATATCACAAGCTGTGCAGAATGGAACCAGTTAGGCCTGTCTTTCTTCTTAGCTTCAGTTCATGAGAAGATTTTGAATGTGACTTCAACCTCCTGCACATGCTGTGATTTCTCCTGCAAAGAAGATAGTGGTGCCTGTTGTGCTTGGTGCCTGTGCCTCACATGAATCGATTCTCACTTGCTTGAAACATGTGATGTGAAACTGTGTTGATCTAGGACTTGGAGGATTTCAAGAATACGGAACTCGCGAAAGCCAAAGCAGACTTCAAGCGAGAGGTGGGGCTACGAATTTGACAGGAGAGCCAGTATCTCCAGATAGTCACACCCAATGAAGACATTTGTGAAGCAAAGAGCGCGCTGCTGCACCTTGGCTTGGGCTGTGGGAACAGAATGTGCAGCTCATTGTATGTTGCAAGGCACAACAGCTTTCCAGTGCTAGCTATGGTCCGTAAGAACCCCTATGGATCCCAATGGTATGACCGGTATTGTTTTACTACTCTGCACACTAACAGTTGACTGTTTGTGCTTCACGGGCTGAGCGATCTTCCTGGGTGCTTCTGCTGTATAGGGTGTTACTACAGGACTCTTTCTCTCCAACGCGGAGCCTTCTCTTAAAGAGAACCACACGGAACGAGTAGAATTGCATTTGCCATTTGACATCTGCGCTGGCGTGAATTTTGCAGGGAGCACAACGCACATGACGTACGACTATCCACATACCCACTGTATCTACATAATTGTAATTATATATATATATGGCGGTTTCCTAAAATGGGGGTATCCCTAAATCATCCAAAATTATATATACACCATTTTAGTATTGAAACCAATGTTTTGAAGGATCCACCATTTTGTGAAACCTCCAAATATAGACATATATAATCATATATACATATATAGTCATATATACATATATAATCACATACATATATATATAATCAGATATAGTCATATATACATATATATATAATCACATATACATATATAATCATATACATACATACATATATAATCATATACATATATACATATATAATCATATACATATATATAATCATATATACATATATATATAATCATATATATATAATATATAAATATATAATATATACATATAATTATATACAATCATATATAGATATATATACACAAGATGTATGATCATATATATATATACATAATCAATTATTCTCATCTCTCTCTATATAATCAATTATAATCATACATTCATGTATATACATAATATTTGCAATGTATATATATACATATACTGTATATATATATATACATACACTGTAGATGTATATTATATGTGGTATATATGAATATAATATGACCAGCACACATATCATAGACACATCAGGTCATCTTCACGACTTCTGTCTGCCAAAGCGGCAAAAGTTTCAATGTCATGCTATATATATATACAAGTTGAGAATCAGCTAGTGCTTGTACCAGTGTGGGAGGTTGGGGAGTCAGGAGTTTATGTGCGGTGATGTGAATGTCTAGAGTCTAAAAGAAACCGCGGATAAAGTGCAATGCTACAGATGAATTCTTTGCCTGAATGGTGACAGAACAACAGGCAGAATTCGTTTGATGCAACTTGGTAATGCAAAGAGCATACGAATCGAAGTATATCCAAGTACGCACTCAGCGTGGTTCCCACCATGCTTGAGTTTGGAGTTTCAAGGGGTCTGCGGCCAAGTCTGGGGTTCGAGGTTTATTCGAAGTCTTCTCGAGTCACAAACTCCAAAGACTCAAATCCGATGGGTGGGTGAACGCAACCAGAGCTTTCGAACCAATATGCAACAAAACACTCACAAACCCAGCGGCGCCATTTTGCTCCAGCCAAATATAACAACCGTTCAAATGCTGCGCAAAATGCAAAAGAAAGTGTTGTCTTAAGGGGTGAACATTTACCTGATGCATGGTTGCTTCACCATTTTCCCCTGGGCCTCAATCTCTTGACAGGTAGAAGAGGTTCAGAGACAGCGTGACATGTTGCGGAAAGAGGTTGAGGTCCGCATCTGGAGATGGGTAGACTCGAGACAGATTGCCTGGCACGATTTCTATCTTTTCCATTCTTGTCCTTGGTCATGTGGCGAGGTTGGTGACGCTCTTGGTCCTCACTTGCCCACGCTGAATCCGCTGTCTATCCAGGCCTAAGTGCAAGGGTATATATGTTGAGGTTCTGATGGCAAGTGCAGAAAGTGCTGTTGTGAGTTTTGAGGAGTATTCGCTGTATGATTTCTATTAGTCTTCTGCATGCATGATTTGTACTCATTTGTCAGGATGCTTCCAAGGTATGTGGATGCTGTCCAGATCTTGGTGTAGCAAGCGCAGCCGTGCACACAAACACGTGAGCAACATGCATGGCGCATTGGCGAATGTATTGTCAGATAGTGTTCCAGCAGGTTCACACCAGGGAGCAGCCAACTTGCCCAACTTGTGTGTTCTGCCCAGGCCGACGTGCAATTGTTTTTGAGGGCGCCATCAAAGTTCCACCACCGCCTGTGTATCCTCCTTGAGGAAGCAAATGGCTCCGTGAGTTTGGTGCTAGGAGCATGTTTGTCAAAGATGGTTTCGAATGACTTGATTGTTCATACATCGTTATCGTTGATTTGTTCTTCTCAGGATTGCCTGCATGTTCTGTCCAAAGTGACAGCTTAAGATTGGCTCACTGTTGATACAGAAGTCAGACAGAAGTCTACCAAGTCCAAACGTTTCACCCAGGCCTTGCCTGGCTTCATGTGAAGAAAAACAGAGAAGCACTAGGTAGTGACATGTCGTGACATGTCTTGACATGTAGTGACTAGGAGATGTGGAGATGTTGATGTCTTGATGTCACAATGTGCCTCAATGTCCTTGATGGATCTTGCGCATCGTGTGTTCGACTCATATTGGAGATACTGTACGATCATGTCATATCATGTCATATCACTACTTCATCTAGGCTTACATAGGATTTGGGCCTCAGATTTACATTGTGTACATGCGCATGTGCACATGTAGGTGATGCTACAGCATGCAATTTCAGAGCAGAGAATTCAGCTCTAGGCGGACGCTGCGTGGCCCATTCATGGCATGTGGCGTTTGGCAGTTGCGCTTTGGCACCTGACTTTCTGCTCAAGTCGTGGCTCAAGTCCTGCTGAACAGTACGCTCCCTCTCCTTCAACGACAATTTCTCAGAACGGATTGATGCTTTGAACGTTGGTACTGTACTTTGTTTAACTCTTCCGTGTCCCTGATTCTGGTGAGATATTTGGTAAGGTCTGTGCTATTTGTCATTGTTGTTGCTCCTGCCTTGAAAATCTTTTGGTAGTCCGTGTTGCTTGCACACCTCTTTGCTGTGTATCTTTGGTCATGCCGCAAATTGGGTCTTGAATGCTCAAGGTCACAATGGCGGAAGCACCTCGTGCAGTTGCAGAGGGCACCAAGCGAGTCCGTTCCCAAGCATCAGGAGTTTTAACGGCGTGCAAGATACTGAGCTGTACTTGTTGGAAATGTCTTGGCATGTGTTGCCGTTCATAAGATCGGTGGCCTGAAGATGGTTGGACTTTTTGCATCTTTTTGCGGTGACTCATGACTTGAAAGTTTCGTCAACAGGTGAAGAAGGGTTTGCCTGCCATGCTGAAGGGAGGCGTTGGTTGCTTAGTGATGCAAGGCAGTGAATCGCACACTTGGGGCATCTTGGGGGCACACTTTTCTTGAACAACTCGTGAAAAGCACAATTCTGACGGATGTGGCACCACTCTGTGAGGTCATCATGGATGTAATGAACAAGGAGCAGGCAAAGATTGCAGAAGAGGCTGGAGCTTGTGCCGTCATGGCCCTTGAACGCACCTTGGCCTGCAACAGCTTTAAAATTTCTTTACAGTCTTGTTCCATGCAGAATGAAGCAATTTGAAGCAATAATTTTTGAAGTACAACTTGAGTCACAGCAACCCAGGCCGAGGCTGAGTACAAATTGATTTGCGCAGTAAACATGTGTGAAGACGATTTGGCAGAAGCATGATGCAAGGCATTCCAGCAGACATCCGTCAGAGCAAGGCTTGAGAGTTTGACTTGTTGAGAATTGAGTGACTGCACCTGCCCAGCGGGAGACATACTGATTGCAGATTGCCAAGTACATTTTAGAGACTTTGTACAGTACTGGGTAACTGGGTACCACAACCTGGCGAGATTTCTGCAAGCTGAAAGCATTGAGCATATTGAGCTTATTGAGCTTATTGAGCTTAGCTGGGATAAGTGCAGCGTTGTGCTGCGTTGTGCTGCGCAGGGTGTGGCCCGAATGTCTGACCCCAAGATGATCAAGGCCTGGGCGACAGGAATGAAACACATATATCACTGAGATATCAGAGACAGTCAGAGATCAAATATCATCAAATATCATCAATATGATCAAATCAGTCATATCAAATTCTAATCATTCTAATCTATTTAAAGATTTTAAAGCTTCTTCGCGTTGAAGTACCAAGGTTCAACTGGTTGAATTGGATGTCTCGGATGGATTGCGTGCCAGGAGATTGTCAACTCTGTCTCTATTCCTGCGTGGGCTTCAGCTATGGATTCTATGGATTTGAAGTTGCAGGAAAAAATAGAGGTTAGAGGTCACACATGCAAGTCAGACAAGTCATAAAAGATTACAAAATGGATGTGCAAGTTGAAATTCATTCTCAAGATCCGATTTGGATCACCAAATACCTCGGAACATTATGCAACACTTGAGGTGATGGCAAAGTGCCGCATTGGACACTTCGTGGAGTCTCAGGCGGTGTCTGTGAGAAAAACCAGCTGCAAATTTGGAGAGTCAATAGATGTCAATAGGCAATAGGGTTAAAGTTGGAAAGTCAGGAAACTTGGGCGCAGTGCAGCAGTGACAGGTCTTGCAGCAGATTGGTGTGGACTGCATTGATGAGAGCGAGGTGCTGACTGTGGCCGACGAGGCCGATCTTATCCGATGGAACAGCTGTAGCCACTGTCGCCTTGAACTGTCACTCTCCACTTCGCTGAAAGGGCAGTGCGTGGGCTTCCCCCAAGATCCCCCAAGCACACTTATATATAGTGGACACTTGGAAGGAAGTTGAACAGGACAGTCTAAGACATCAAAGATGCGGGCGGACAGAGGAAGAGGGTTTGAGAGACAATTTTTCGGATTGAACAATGCTTCCTGCTGCTGTCATCTACTGTCCTGCACCTCATTTGTGCTACAGGGCAATCACGTGAACAAGACCAAGCGCCAACCTGAGAGCATTTCTTTCGGCACAAGAAGCGGAGACATCAAAGGCATATAGAGGTGACGTGATTATGATTATGCATGCACGCGAGGCGCTAAAAGATAGAATACAACTGAAGAAAACTGAAGATGCTGTATCATTGCACCAATTTTCTTTGCTTTACAGCACCCTACTTCCAACTTTGTGACGTTATTTTGCATTACACATACAGAGACGTAAAACACGTACATATCGTACACCCAAGCAAAATTCGAGCTGCTTAATTTGTCTGCCACTCTTCAGTGCAAGAACCCAGCACTGTTCTGAATTGGTTCTGGATTGTCACTCAAGCTGAGGTTTAAGGTCCCTTTCGTGTCACAGCCTCAGCTTGAGCTCTTGAGCTCAGGAGAATTCCTGAGAGGAAAAGTCGTGGCCAAACATTGGATGGCATACGATAACATGTAGGATGAAATTGATGAAATCCAATTAAGCGACCTGTCCACAACTCGACGATACTCGACGAACATACTACATTTGCTGAGAATATACAGAGAAAGTGAGAAAGGATGAGAAAGGGATAACTGGTAGAATTAACGCGCGGATCAACATCAACATGAGATGAACGCCTTGGATGAACGTTCAAGATGAAGATTGCTGCGGCATGTTGCGGCATGCGGCATGTTGCGGCCTTGAATGTGCGTGAATGCAATGGAGGTGCGGATGCCGCAACCTTGGTGAGGCTTTGCGCCGAGTTGCCGAAGGCATTGCCACAGCATTGCCATCGTATTGCACTTCGACGTTCAAAGAAGTTCACACACTTTTTCGAACCCGTTCCGAACCCGTTCCGAACCTGTTCCGTTCGGTCCCAAGCAGGTGCGAGCATGATCCGCACGAAGGGCGAGGCTGGAACCGGAGATGTGGTGGAGGCTGTCAGGCACATTCGCACCTTGCACAAGGAGCGATCCCTTCCACTTTGGAACATTCTACATTTCATACAAGCGCTTGTGCATTTGCAGCATGCTTGCAGCATGCTTGCAGCATGCTTGCCTGTGGCTGTGGCTCTGTCTTGCTCCGTACGACTTCCTCTCCTTTTGAGCATTTCATTCAGGAGATCCGAATGGTGCAGATGATGGACGATGATGAGCTCTTCACCTATGCAAAGGACAGCGGAATTGGGTGAAATGGCTAACTGCCTCTCCAATTTTCTGCAATATGTTGCCAACTCCATGAAGTTTTGCCGACAATGCCTCTGGCAAGGAAATTGGAGCCCCTATTGATCTTCTGCAGCAGGCAGTGGTGTTTCGTCAATCTTTGAAGTTAGCGCTGGTTGAAGACAACACAACATCTTGTTGCGCTGGCCGGTACTGTAGCCCCTCGACATAGCTTCCAGCAGCTTCCCCTTCCTGAGCACTGTCCTTTGTCCTCTCTTTCTCACTCGGCTTCCTATATTTGCAGGTCAAGAAAACCGGAAAGCTTCCTGCCGCGTTCTTAGCCCACGAATGAGGCCAAGAAGCCTTTCCCAGATCCAGGTAACCACCCAGAAGATTGCTGGGGCAAGATGGCTTTCTCATTTTCTGCAGATGTTTTCTGCTACCACTGGGAAAAGAACTTTCCTGCAAGAATCTTGAGCCAGTTGTTGAGCCTCTGTGGCGTATGTTTCCATCTTTGGTGTGTAGATTCTTCTCAGGTAGTGAATTTTGCTGCTGGTGGCGTGGCAACTCCTGCAGATGCTGCCTTGTGTATCTGGATTGAAATATTTACTTACAAAGTCTTTATATAAAGGTCTCCAATCTGCTTAACCTTGCCATGCGTCTTGCCATGATTGGCTTTACCTGTGGACCAGTCCGATTGGAGGCCTTCTTGTTGAAATCCAGTAGCTTCACTGAAACAAGTTACAACATGATACAACATGAAGTAAAGAAAAGCAAACACATTTTGAAGATTTTTGAAGTCTCAAATTGACATAAATTGACCTAAGGCATGCAGCTGGGTGTGGATGGTGTCTTTGACGATGCCTCAGCAATCAAAGATCGTTTTCGCAGGAGTTGAAGCCGCTGCTTTCGAAATTTCTTTCCAAGCAATTTTCCAGAATTGCTGGGATACAAAAAAAACTTCACGGCGAATCTAAGAGATGGAAAGCATTCTGAAAGCTTGGCGGTTTCTGGAAGTCTACTACCGCATCGGAGGTTGGCAGTGGCATCTTCAAGTCTGAGGATCCGGCCAAGCGAGCACGTGCCATTGTCAAGGACGAAAGATGCACAGCTGCATAGGGATGCTGGAAGATGCTCCAAACAGCACGGCACAGTTTGGAGATTTGTATAGATTTGTATAGATTTGTAACGGACATTGTAACGTTTGAATACATTTGACAGATTTTGACAGCACTCCGGGACGAGGGTCAGATGATTTTTCGAATCACAATGTGGCTTGCCACCTTCGATGCAGGCCGTGACTCACTACAAGGATCCGCAGGTTTGCCTGTGGTTGGGGTGTAGGATGATGTAGGAATGTCTGTAACTCATGCTTTGTACATCTTTGATAATCTTTGCACCACATCTTTGTTTTAGATTCTGTTTGTGCAAACCTAACTTCCTGGCTGCCTTTCATACAGCGCCTGGAAGGTCATTGCTGAAGTCTCCGAAGACTTGGGAGAGGTGCTTCTTTGGCACTGTCATAGCATCTGCATATTTATCACACCTTGCAGCATCAAACCAGTCTTCTGGAAGCTTGTCCTCGCTTGTCCTGCGGAAAAAATCTTGGCACACTGTTTCACGTCGGTGTTCGACCTTTTTGCGCTTTGCGCCTGTGCCTCTTTTCTATGATCTTCCTTGCACATCCTTGCACCACTTTCGTTCCCGCTCTATGAAAAGGCCATGACTGGCATCAACTGCGACGGCCTTGCAACTCGATTTGCAGACAGGGAAGGCCAAGAAGCTGCAAAACTTGACTCATTGTGTTGTGTGTCAAGATCAGAAGCAGCAAGCAAAAGATCCCAGCCACTGGCCTCTCTGGCAGCATGGCAGTGCTGATTTCTGACAGGTGGAAACATGCCTGCAGCCAAGAAGGCCAGGATAGAGTCCTATGCGGACCACAAGGGCCTTGCAGGCCAGGAGATGCTAAGTGCTTACACAATAATGCCAACAATGTATATATATATATATTATATATATATTATATATTATATATTATATTATATATTATATATTATATTATATATTATACATTATATATTATATATTATACATTATATATTATATATTATATACTATATACTATATACTATATATTATATATTATATTATTATATTATATTATATTATATCATATATCATATATCATATATCATATATCATATATCATATTATATTGAATTAGCTTAAATTATATTATATTACATTACATTATATCATATTATATTATATGATATAATATAATATAATATGATATCATATAATATTATATAATATTATATATAGTATACATGTTTATATGTACATCGTATATATATATATATATACATGTGTGCACATGACATGCATGTACAGTATATGTATGTCATACGTCGGCGTGCGAGATGTGTCCAGCTTTTGATGCAGTGAAGATATGTGAAGATGCAATGTATTCAAGATTTCCAAGTTGTGGTTTCGATGCATCACATGTTGAAAGACCGGAGATAGTGTTTTAGCATCAACTCGCACATCCAACTCCAACCTGTGTGCGGGTCATGGAGAGGCACAGCCTTCTGAGTGGCTGAAGTTTCGATTTTCCAATCCCACCTTGGCCGGAGTGGATTGTCACGATTCTCACAATTGTCACGCTCACGAGCTGATTTTGGTTTCACAGCACAGATCGCAACAGTAGACAGAGATGTCTCTGCAAAGAGAGATCCAGGGTCTCTGGAGGAGATTCTCGGATATCCAGAGCCACAACCGCTTCTTTTGGCTTTGCCATAGAGTGACCCAGCAGAGCTCTTGCTGATTCCTCAGGCGACGAGTTTCTTTAGTTTTCTCCCCAGACCAGATATCAGCCGGTCCAGAGGGGACGAAAACAGAGTTTGTCCATGTTTGTCCTGTGTTTTCTCCTCAGCATATCTTGGCACCGTGTTCGCTTTGTGTTTTTGCTAGTTTTGAGAACTTCGTCAGCTTTGTGTTCTTGTTTTGTCTCGAAGCACCAAAACTTGCCACGGAGAAGAGCCTTATTTTGTGTTTTGAATAGGCTGAGACACCCTCAAAGGCTTGATCATGCCTGATCTAGATTTGTCAGCACCATGAAGTGTTTTGAAGCGTACGTCAGACAGAACCGATCTTGTCAAAAGGACTGTGATTTGATTTGATGTGATTTGTGAGTATTTGAATTTCAAACTCATTGCAGCATCCAATGATAGCATGGCCGAGAATGCCAATGAATCCGAGCGATTTGGACACTACCGAGCTGTGAAAGTTCTCCAAGAAGCTTGTGCTGACCTCTATCATCCGAATCTTGACAACCCTTCAAGACACCTTAGAGCCTTAAAGTCCTTTCATGTACATTGTTTTAAAATATGTTTGATCTCCATTTCTTTGGCTCGCAGCCAAGCTTCAAGGTCCTGTGTCTTTGGCACAACTCAAAGAACCTGGAGTCGTGCGTGGAGCTCTGAGGCTTGACACCGCAGCGAACACGTCAGATTTCTTCACACGTTGAAGAAATTACACAAGGGTCTACAGGGAATGCCCTTGCCGTTGTGGTATATATATAATATTATAATATATTTATATTATACTATGTGATATATAGATAAAAATACATATATCATCTGCATTGGCCCCTGCAGTGATGCCCTACAGATAATGCATAAAAAACTTGTGTGGCGTCAAAGTCAACACCGGCTAGGCCAGATTCTACTAACCTCACAGGTAGATTCAGACCTTAATTCTTCTTCATCTTCTTAGTCCTTGCTTAGGGATCCTCACATTGGCGGTGTTTTGAACGAAGTCTCTCGTAATGGAGGTCAATTCACTGTTGGATTGGATCTAAGGGTCACATAGACTCCAACCTTAATTCTTTATCCGGGCACTTCTGACACTTCTTGAACCAACTCTGTTGGCATCACCTTCAAGGGGGATTCCTTTCCTGCTTGAACGGTACTTGCTGGAATTTGTAGCAGGCAGGACTTCATCTCACCTCTTACACATTCATGAGTATGATCGCGCGCTACCTGTTATCATGTAGATCAAAGGGCGCGTCCTGTGCCCACAAATCACTTACGTTTTCGAGCAGCACTCAGATTGTCCATCCTGCTTTGGATGTTTGTGCATAAACAATTTCCGCACGGAACTGCACACTGCACAAGTCGGAGCATTTGATTCTCATGTCTGGCCAAGGAGGTGCCCTGCCCAGCGTGGCTTGACAGACACCTCGCATTGCACATGGACAAGCTCGGACAAGCTCGGACAAGCTCGGACAAGCTCGGACAAGCTCGGACAAGCTCGGACAACCTTCGACCTAGTTCTGGTTTCCACCCCCCGAAACGCCGGTGTCAGCGCCAAGGTACTACCAAACAAATCCATGCGAATAGCTGTGCTTCTGGCGCTGAGCCTTGCCAGCGCTTCTGAGCTGCCTCGAATCCGGCCAGATGCAGCATCATTGCTGAGCAATGGCAAATGGTGGGCGCAGGCTGGGACGACGTATCTTGCTTTGCAGCTTTGATTCTATTTCCAGCAGATTTTCTGGGATATCCATGGATATTCCATAGCATCTACAGCATTTGTTAAGCTCTCTTGGTCAAGTCAGCTCTGCAGGTCGGCGACCATGTTGTTCACTCCCCACATGCTGATAGTGGACTTAGCTCAAATGTTGGAGACTACTACTACGCCTATGGCCTGGAGCTGAGGAAGATCCCATCGTAGTTGTTCTTTCTATTGATTTTGGGGCAATTTGAACATCTTTGAACATGTGTATTGAATATGTATATATTTATTTGAACATCTTTGAACATGTGTATTGAATATGTATATATTTATGTGGACTGTCCTGCAAACTCAAACTGATGTGAAACATTGGAATCTGCAAAAGAGTCCCAGCCTTCGAGGCTCGCATGGTGCTTTGAACGACGAGCTGCGCGAAAAACGTGTTGGCGGATCTGGCCGTGTTCACATTTTCCATCTTCCTGAGGTAGCACTGGCAGCACATGGTCGAAATATGTTGAAATATGTTGAAATGATGACCTCAAATATCTGCCTGCGCACTTGATTCACTGTATTTCACTGTCAGAATCACAATCTGGCCATATCTGGCCATGCGACATTGCTGAGGGCAAGGACTCGCTGGTCACAGACTTGCCACAGGTAGCCGGACGCCGTGATTCCTTGAGTTCCCTGGTGCCTTTCTTATCTTTCTTGGACTACCTTGGAAAGGGCGTAGAGTTTCCAGGCAGACTTCTAAGATCTTTCATGAGAAGCTTGCAATTCTTCTAAGGTGCAATTGAATCACAAGGATGCAATGAACTCAGTCTGCCGCATTAGCTTGAATTAGTGAATATCAGAAAAAGAAGCGTCGCGCCATTGATAATTACATTGTTTTCTGATTTTTCATTTTACTGTATCCGAAGAAACTGGATGCTTTAATAATGAGGTCCTCTCAGATGCCAAACTCTTCCCGAAACTTGTCAGCACGCGTGACCGTTCGGAGGGGCTGCGGCTTCCTGGACAACGAGTGAACACTCACCTCATAGATCCTAATAATGCTGTAGTGACAAAATATGACATAGTCCAGGTTGTTAAAGGTTTTGACTGAAGCACTCAACAAATTTCAGCATCACCTGCAGGCTTGGCCTGGAGTAGTCACTGTAAGTTTGCATAAACCAAGGGACTTTGAGCTGCCTCAGGACTTGGGCTGCAGTCTGTTCTACCTAGTGGAAAATATTTGATCAGTGTGACCCATGACAGAGGGACCTGGCAAGTGATGGCAAGTGGGGCTTTCGAACAGACGCCTTGAACCGAGAGGCCCTGTTCAGAAAGCGTAAGAAAACACAATCTGAGAATATCTGAGATACACTGAGACAATCTCCATCAATTTCCCAAATTTCCCAGACGGGACGAGCCAAATCGAGACGAGTCGAGCCACGTCCAGAGTCGAGAAGTTTCGAGAGGACTACGAGTCTGGCCTTAGCACCTCTGGGACGCAGCTCGAGAAGAAGGCCAGCCGTGTCCTGTTTATGTAGCTGCTTCTGATTGTGAGTCTGCAGCAGTTTATGTTTTGATTCAGCACAAGCTAGTGTGCTTGGAACGACAAGCAATACTATACGCAAGATGCCTTCAGATGACTGCAGATGACTTCCTGTGACTTTTGGTGACCTTTGACCTTCCATGCGACTTCATCACTACTCTATACTACTCTCAGGTTGTGGACTCAATCAGCAGCAGCTCCTTGATGCAGCAGTTGACGGACTGTATAGCTGTGGGCTGCATTGGCAAGATGGAACTGAGCTGATTTCATGACAGAGTTTGAGATATTTTGTCACGCAAAACTTAAGTGAATATCCAACAGTATACCGAAGGAAGAGTCTACATGTGATAGAGTACATATATATATATATATATTTATATACATTATATATATATAAATTAATACACATATCTATGTCATCTGGTTCCCGGACCGAAAACGTATGGACGAGTACTTATGTCATTTGTCGAGAAAATCACCACAAAGTACTCATGTCACTGGACCCTAGTATAAGATGATATAAGATACACATGTTCAGAAAGGCCACATGTATCTTGACCTGTTTTGGTCTGTTTTGCAAAAGCCTTGATTCCTGTTGCACCATTTGCAGGATTTGGTGCAGCTTGGAGATGGCACGGACCAGACACGGACCCTTTCGTTTTGCCTCACGAATCGCTCATGAATGATTTTTTGCCGATTGACTCATTTTTGCCACGCACTGCGCGAAGGCGTAACAAGCTGATGGCAAACGCAACTGTTGTTCGAGGGTGTGCCGTTGGCATTGAAGATGTCTTGCTGTCGCAAGGAGTTACACCAACTCCAAAGCTACAGCGAATACCGTGCAATATTTGCAGAAGAAGTTCAAGGACAATGCAGTATTGTATTGCAACAGTCTTGGGATCAGTCTTGTCCATTTCCTTGCCAGAATTATTTCTGAGAGGATTTGGGCTACGAGACATGCAACGAGAAATTTAGTGATCAGACCGATGTAGTGGCTTTTTTGCCTGTCACTTGGCCTTGTTATAAAGGTGATTCTGATTTGTGTTTTGCAGTTTCAGTCACGTTTTTTTTTTTGTTTTTTCCTTCTGTATCCTTTGATGTCAGCAGTTCACCTGCATCGGCCACTGGACAAGGACCAACTCTCCCTCTCTCTCTCTGTCTTTCTTTCTTTCTGTCTTTCTTTCTCATACATATGCATATTCAGGTGCGTATGATGCATATGTATATGCCATATGCATACAAATATACATGGTATACTTGCAATAGTAAGATGTGTCTGCACACGTATTTGTGTAGCATGGAGACCATGGCGTCGAGCAGATTCGTTCCGGACTTTTGCTTTGCTTTTGTGAAATCGAGGGCACGGAGAGCGGCACTGTCACAGTGGGAGGTCACTATGATTCCAGACCCTTCGAGGCACTGGGAATTGGGTAGAAAATTGGGTGGAACGGGTAGAATCGGGTAGAAGGTTCGCACGCAGCTGGATTTCACTTTGACAGTTTTGGTCGCCTATGCTCAGGAATTCTTTGTACCTTTATGCATCTTGGTACCATTGATTGATAATTTGATTAATCTTGATTATCCATATTATCGTGCTGTGCTGTACTGCGCCTAGTATCAGTGTTGCAGGGATCGGCTCCTGGTGCAGTAGACAATGGTAGTGGAGCTTCTGCAGTCAGAATCCCAGCCGGAGGCTTCAGCCATCTTCAGGTTCTTTTTTCAGTTTGACACATTTTGACACTCTTGTTGCGTACTTTGTTTGTACTAGTAATGCGCATTTCGGACTTAGACAAGTGATGACAAGTGTCGGTGTATTTCCACGTAAATTCCTGTCGGTACAAAATCCAGGTATAGATGTAGACAAATCTGAATCAACTTTGAAGCAAGAGAGACTTAGAAAGCGGAGCTTTGTCCCAATGCTTGTTGAATCAGCCTGCAGCAGACCATATGTACCACATGTCGGGAAGAGATATATAGATATATAGTTTGGTGCAGACCGTCAGACCTCGAGAACTTTTAAGTGTATCAAGCTGCTGAGGTACTTGAAATTGCTCGGGCGGTTGCAAATGCTGGTGTCATGCTGCCCTGGATTCAATCAGGTCGTTCCATTGACTTTGCCGCTACCTGGCGTTCAGTGAGCTTGTCCTGGCATGACTGATCATGTGACGGTATTCACAGCATTCTCACTCGCCCGAGTTGCTTGATTTTGCTCAAATAGCACGCATGAAGCAAGCATGAAGCAAGCATGAAGCAAGCACTTCCACTAGCAAAGACAAAGCATTGTGGCTTGATGCGTTCAAAGTTTGCATTGATGGTTTGCGACAAAAAGCATGGTGCATGGAGCAGAGTCATTTTTTAGAGCTTTTTATCCAGGAGAATAACCTGTCAATTTGTAGCCTTCGCGTTCCGCGGCTTTATAGAAACAACGGAAGGCTAGATCAGCTGGAAAGGAAGACTTTTGCCAGGGTGTAGTGATGCAGTGATATGCAGTTCTACATGGTTGCTACATGTCTTCCACTCACTCATGATGACAAGTGATGAAAGAATATGAAAGACGTGAGACTTGAAATATCTTCATGTTCAGGATGTCCCTTCGAGAGCGGGCAGACCTTTTTTGCAAAAAGACCGGAAGGAAGCGTTGCGTCCAGCTTCCAGAGGACAAGTTGTTGCCATTCAACGTATCGTTTTCAGACAAGAATCAACCAATTCAAGTCGTATCCTGATTCCGTTCTATTCAGGAAGCCCTTAGCTGGGACGATCGAGAATGTGATTTGTGGTTTTACACCGATGGTTTCTTGCCTGAATCAAAAGAATGTCACATCATGCCTCATCAAAAGTTTTTCCTGAAGAGTTTTATCCCAGGTCCCTAATCAAGATTACTGGATCTGAGGTGAATTTCATCCAAGAGAAGCACCAGCAGGCAACTGGAGTCATTTTGGAGCCAGAGCACCTTTTCTGCATTTGTAGAGAGTAGCAGCCACAAAGCCAAAGCCCAGACTTTGAATTTCACACGGGAACTGCGTTCATTGCAAGGACAGTCATCCTGGAAGAATTTCGGTGGTCACTGTGACCACTGGCGAAGCTTGGATGGCCAAAGTAGGTAACTACGCAGTAAATACACTGGAAACATTGGCATTTGTCAAGTGATACCAGAGCATCCATGACAAACTTCCCCAGGATCGGCATCGATTCCACGAGCTTTTGTTCTGGAACTTCCATTGCCAAGCGTGGGATGACAAGGCCACAAGTACAAAAATGCCAAAGTGCTTTGGATGTGCCATTGACGTGTCTTTGCAGGAGCTCATTGTCGTGGAGACTTATGAAGATGAGCCAAGCTCTTTTCTTTCTGGCAAAGCTGCATGGACCAGCAACATGAAGGTCATCAGTTGCTAAGCTGAAGAGGGAGAGGTTGAATTGATTGCATGGGACCTGATTTGCACTTGGAAATACTCTGGCCCATTCCCAGCATTTGCCCTAGACAAAGTCACAGCCTCATGGCTGGCCAAGAAATGCCACGAAGGCAAAAAAAAAGGTGCTGCAAACGCTTTCCAACTGCTCTTGTTGCCAATTTCATGATGTCATGCCTGTTTTGTCGGAAATTCCAAGGTCTTCAGAGACTACCAGGTGATGATCTGTCTATCGGCGTGAAGAGGCTCCTTGTGAGAATGGCTTGTCTATGCTTTTCTGAACTATTCTGAACTACACTTGCATCCTCATGAATTTTCATGAATTTTCTATGCCCCATCTTGCCTCTTTTACTTCTCATATAGAGGTTTTAGATGGTTTTAGTTTAGCAGCTTAGCTCTTACCCTTTTTGCACCTTTTTCCGCCAAGTCGCTGAACTCTGCGCCTCGCAGGAACATTGGAATACATGCAGCAAGTGGAGATATGATTGCTCATTTTGACGATGATGATCTTTACGCCCCAGGTCAGGAGTCTCATATGGATCCATATGTCCATATGGGTCTCGTGTTCACCAGTCTCTCAAGTTACGGCTTCAACAGCACGGCAAAGCGTCCATTGCTAGACACGCTGACATACGCATCCGCCAGGGTATTTGGCCTTCATGTCGACCAGGCTCGTTGCCGCTCGTTGCTTTGTCGGAAATTCCGAGAGTTCAAACGGCTGCAAGTTCTCGTCCTTTGCTGATTTTGCTGATTTGATCTTTCGCACTCCCTGTGCATCACGCACCATTCTTTACATGCTATATGCAGCTTCTTACCGATCTTGATGCACCACACTGTCTGGATCAGCTTGCAGGATGTCATACTTTGAGGGTGCCACAGCTTTGAAGCTTTCAAGCTGGTATGTTGGCAATGCCGAGGCCAGTGTAAAACCGTCCAGTGCCAGGTACTTGTTTGCTAATTAGATTCCCCATGATTTCTGTCTTCGAAAGACTTTCGCTTGAGTCCTTTAAAATTTGAACTGCAAAGAGATGCTTCGGGGGAGTCAACCAGTCAAAGATCCAGAGTTTTTAATTAAATCTGTTTTGTCGATTTCTGCCAGAAGGTTGGTGCATTCGGCTACTGCGATGCAGCACGATTAGGACGAAGACGTGTGGGACTCGATCCAGAACAGTTGCAACACCCAGTGTGGCAAACGCTGAGAATCCTTTGTGAGCCACATGCTGGTCTTAGGTCACATGAGCAGGAAGACACCAGAAGTGAAGATTGGCTTGTATTCGTTGCTCCCTGAGCGTTGTGCTGCAAACTCCATCAAGGTGATCGAAGGCCATTGAGTACAGCATGTACATGCCATGCTCTGCAAGGTCTTTTTCTCTTGACCTATAGTCCAGTCCTAAAGGCAACCATGTATATTACATTTTAATACATTTTATAATAAGCATATTCTGTATATACTTTCCTATGTCAATCCATGTCAGCTCTATCACTGTTGCAGCCGAGGTTTGGATTTACTTTGCTGTACCACAGACAAGTGGCATTGCAGCTGCCGTTCGGCGATAGAAATCTTGGTGAAGACTACGACTGGTGCGTGGCCCTCATGGACGCTTTGCTGAGTTTCATTTTTTTTAAAAGATTGTCTGAATTTCTGAATAGGTTTGAAAGACTTTTTTTTTCTGCCAACCTCAATATTCCTCAATTCAGCTCATGCTTTCCAGCAGCCTCATCATTTTCTATGAAGTTTCCAGGAGAAATTTGGCCAGCTAAGCCTAGCCTTGATGCTACTCGGCAATGTTGATGCGTTTTACTTGGAAGCTCTTTGCATTTGATGATTCCCGAGGCCAGATGAATTTGGAGTCTGCCTACATGTGCAGCAGCTCGGCTGTATGTACATATGCATTATACAATATATAATATGTATATAAATGTATAATGTATATATATACACATATCATTATATATATATGTATTATAGCTTATATATATATATCATTATGTATAGCTTATATATGTATATAGCTTATTGGCCTATATATATATATATTTTTTCCTCATGCCCATGGTAACGAGAGTCGTTGCGGCATTGCGACTTTGAATTCTAAATGTCAATCCAGACCAATGAAGTGGCCAAAGTCGTGGTCCCGCATCTTCGTGCAGATATCCAAAAACGACAATGGCAAGTCTGGTAAATCACCGTGCTCCGCACTGGTGCCATGCGCACTGAAATCAGTGCCAAAACTTTGAGCAATGGCCCTACAAAGTCCTGGCGGGTACTCCTTCAACGGAGCCGTGTTGAAGTTTCCATGGCTATCTTTGCCTGTGGTAATGCCGAAGGGGAGCTTGGTACACAGCATGCCTTCATGTAACGACCGTTCCAGTGATGGCAAGCGTAATACAAGCAAAGTCGTAGGCTTCGGACTGGGAGCTCCGAAGAGCCCTTGCGACAAATTAACCAATCTCATACCAGGAAATTGTAGTAGCAATTGGAGGATCGGTAACCTCCAGATGCTGACCGTTGACTCATCTTCGCTGTCTTTGGGGTGCTCCAGGACGCCAGATCCACTGTACCTTGCCATAGCAAGCATGTATTCAAATGCAAATCCTAACAAAATGGTGCCAATCGTCACTTGGTGCAATTCACCAATACGCAGCTCATTCAAGCCCCAAGGGGCATCAGGCGTACGAATGACTCTGGGCCCTTTGTTACCAGCAAGTTGAACTGCTCTCACTCGGCTCCATGTGTTGCATGGTGGACCAGCCAAAAATCCTGCCACATGTCCCTGTCTGATATGGTGCAGCCACATCATTCTTGTCTCCTCCTTCGCAATATCTCCGTGTACAGAGTCAATGATAATATCAATTGAAACAGTCAAAAGAACGCATCCTTCCATCTTCTGCGAAAGCATGTCAAGATACCACTCAATGTCCCCTCTGCGTCGCCTTCCGGCAAATGCATGAAGAAGGATTTTCTGTTTGGTGAGGGATTGCGGCTGTGGATTCCATTGTGTCCACTCCAATGGAGGCTGGTTGGCAAGCCCAGTGCACCATTGTTCCCATTCGCAAATAGTCGCTGGCTTGTGACATGTTACTGAGGCTTTATCATCATGCAAAAAATCCCAGTATTTATCCTGTTGCATCAGCGTCATGTGGTGAATGATTACAGGGTAAGACCAGTTGAGGACGTCAGCATCTGCCTCGGTGAATTGCTGGCAAAAGGCAGCGAGTGTTCTCTTGCATTTCGTCCAACTGATGGGGTAGGTACATATGAACTTTCTTAATGACACAGCCAGGACTCCCTGGGTCTCATCCTCCACTAGATGCAGGTAGAGTGCCTCCAAGAAAGGAATATCATAGTCCTCCCATTGTTGTGGCGCAGGAGCAGGCAACTGGGGCCCTTGGGCCTGCAAGGCCGGCAGGGCTCCATCATTTGCATCGAGCCTACTCCGATCCACATGTGAACCATGGCCAGGTTCAGGTGTGCAGTGGATGCGTCTTGCCCTCAGCGTGTCTCTGCATCTCGAAGAATTCCGCAAATGTGCCAAAACTCTGGAAAATGAATGGAATTCTTTCAAACAGCAAGGACAGTGTGTATCATCAAAAAGGAATCGGTCGTGCGCAACAATACCATGCGTCCTGCACATGTGGACGCTTTCGCCAGCAAGGGATGCAAAGTTTCTGCCACATTGCATGCAGCCATAGCAGGCTTGGTCAGAGGGGTGTCCGCTGCGTATGTCCAGTGTGGGAATACGATCTACCCAGCCTTCTTGTTGCAAAAGCATTCCGATTTTCTGATGCAACTCAACAGCATGATATTCTTTCTTACGCTGCAAACATGCATGGTGAATGCCTTTGCGAATCAACTTTTTCCAGTAAACACCATGATGAATGAGAATGTCTTGCCATTGTGGAAAGTGAGACACAGGATCTCCCAGACCAATTGATGCACCTACTTGACTCCAAAGCCATTGCAAATCATCCTTCAGCATGTCAATCCAAACAACATCTTCTTGGAGCAGGCCCCAATGCGAATGGTGTCGACAATTGTGTAATGTACCAAAGTAACGCAATCGGGCACGTCTCAACAATTCTGTTGGATCAGGCATGCCTGTCTTGACTAATACTTCAGTGTCCGTGATGTGTGCATCATGAGGCAGGCCAAGAAGCATCCTGTACAATCGCATGATGCCATTGTGAATTTGCATGCGGCTTTGGTTTGTGGTGAATGTCCAGCTCTCTAATCCGTACAAAAATTTGCTCAGAATGAGTGTGTTGAACATATCACATCGGGTGATCCAAGAGAGCTGTCTATTTCGATAGAGCAAGCGCTTGTGCTGTTGGAATGCTTGATGTGCGATAGCCAGCCTACGACTGATTTCTTGGCGGTTGACATCCCTGTGATGGATGAGGCCGCCAAGATGAACATATCGCGTGACAACTGGCACAAGTACCGTCTGTCGTTCACAAATCACTGTCAAACCTTGCTGAGAACTATAGTATTCCCTTCTGAACTTTCTTGACTGCGGTCCACGAAAGGTGAGCATGATCTCAGTTTTTCCTCTCTTGAGATTGGGGGCCATTTGAAAATCATGACATGCATCGAGCAAAAGACTAACCGCAAGTTTGGTCTTTGTGATCAGAGCTTCATTGCATGGTGCAGTGATGAGCAGACTCAAATCGTCCATCCAAGTGGGACCGAGCAATGGAATTTTCGGATATGCAGTGCTGTCCTCGGATGCAAATGGTGTCGGAAATTCAATGTCAGGAATGAATTCCAAAATGCCAAAGCTGACCAAATGTGCCTCCAGTTTTCTGAGGAGCTTTGCCCATAACAGGCCAAACACAACGTCAGCAAAGCTATCTCCCGGTCGTGAACCGATCTCCGTCCGTATAAGATCTGTTTGGGTTCCAATCTGGAACCACGTATCACGGTGGAAGGCCTGCAACATGCGCTGCACATGCGCTGGTGCTTGTGCTTCAGCAAGGGCAGCTGGCTCCTGGAGGAGTTGTGTCAAGTCGTGCATGGCATCAGAGTCCAAGCCTAGACGTGCACACATGAGACCAATGCTATGGTCAGACATCTCACCTCCAACAGCAAGGGGACGAAGCGTGCGATAGAAAGCTTCAGTCAAGTCAAGAAATACTACAGCAGTCGAGGCCGAGATACGGGCCTTCCATCGCAGAAATGCTCGTGTCATGTGGAGCGGAATGGAAACAGGCATTTTCTGTTTTCCACCAAGTTGCTGTCTTTGCATATAGGCGTCATACAAATGGTGTGACTTCTGCCTCAGTGCCCTGTGAATGGTTTTTCCAATATGGCTCGAAACAAGAAGGGACCTATGCGTTTGACAATCTCGTACATCTCCACGCTGCTTCCACGCAATGGCAAGCTTCCCTCCTTTGTGCTCTGCTGCCTCTTGGCCGTGGATGGCTGCCTTCAGCATGATGGGATAGCAGAGCCTCGCTAATTGCACAGGGCAATAATGACAGATTTCTGGTGGAACATGGTCCATGCCAATAGCTTTTCCAATCTGAACTCTACGGAGAGCAGTTTCGAGTTCACACAAAGTTGGCATGTCTTGGATAGGAATATTGGTGGCCTCTGTCTGGATAAAATGATCAAGACCTTGCAACCAGTGATCTCTGTACTGGAGGTCAGTCATTCTTCTGCCACCTTCCATGTCACGAAAGAATTCAATCCATCTGTTCTGGGCTTCTACTGGGTCTGCACAGATTCGGCCATCGGCCTGCTTGACAATCGGTAGGCACGCTCTTTTTTGCTTCTTGGGATTGGTCGATCCTAAGAAAGGTTTCATGAGATGCAAAAGTGTGCCAGCCGAGGCATTGTAACCTGCCTCCTCAATCACCTTCTGCATGTTCTTGTTCTTGAGCGTCTGCAACTGCTTTTTCAATTGTCGGGTGCAAGACCAATATTGGCAAGACAACTTCAGAAATACGCAGGAAACAGTGCACTGATGTTGCACAAACTCGTTGTGTTCTTGCACAGTGGTTTCGCCCTTCCATTGCTTGAACCACAAACCCATCAGATCCAACCTCGCCTGCTTCCCAGCTAAGGAAATTCGACGTTTCAAACGAAGTTTGCTCGCACGTAATTCCCAAGTCTCTGCATCAATGAAGGATTTCTTGGGTGTGGTCTTGTCAATTGGACAAACATCAGTCAAAGCAGTATGAATGGCCGAGTTTAATTCTTGCACTTGGGTCTCAATGTTGCATTGCCAGTCACAAGCTTTGACATGCTGAAAATGAAGCAATCCCTTCTTATGTGCGATTTTGGTGCGATCATGGCGCACATTGGCTGTGGATTTGAGTCTTTTGGGAAGCTCTACTGTCCAATTCAGCTGCAATGCTGTGGCTGTGTGGTCATTGTGTGCATTCCCTTGATCAAGGGTAGGCACAATGCCAGACCATGTGCAAGATGGCAATTGAGCTTGAGGAATCGCAATGAAATCAATACGATGTTCACTTTGACCATCGGGTGATGTCCACGTTGTTGTCTCTCCTTGATGTACAGAGCTGGTGCAAGGCAAGCAGAGTCCAAACAGCTCAAGGAATTCAAGGAAAAAGGGCGTGTTCCCCGAAATGCCATCATCGTTATCCATCACAATCGGTGGGTGGACCGGTCCCGTTTTCGCATTGGCATCGATCATGACATATAATGGGAATTGTTGGCACAATGTGGAAATTATGGATTGAGTTTCAATCCACCATGTTTGCCGTTCTTTATGAGGTCTGCCACTCTGAGGTCCATGGAGAACCACAAGAAAACAATTCAGGCAATCATGCGAGACACGGACAATCAGTCGGCGTGGGTCATGATGAAGCAGTTGGACATTTGAACGGGACAATCTGCTGTGTTTGCCATCCTTCCTCATCAACGGCATTGTCATGGAAATCCATAATTCCACTCCCAGATTGTGTTTGTCAGATCCACCTGAGATTCTCAGGATGTCATCAGCAGTGCTCAAACCTGGTGGACTTCTGGCTTCTTGGACTCCCAGGATGTGAATCCTGTGTGCTTGCATCTGTTGCCTGAGATATGTCAGTTTACCGCTGAAACCATCTGGCGAAAGGAACAGCGAGCCCACATTCAAGGAGGCAATACTAAGACTAACCTCTTGGCAACAGGCTGCGCTTGGTGTCCCCATCGAGGCAACAGTGGGTCCAGTCTTTGATGGGAGATCAGGTGGTCTAATGTCAAACCCCTGGCGTGTCAATGACGGCAATCCAGAATTACGGTCAAGGAACATCCAAAGGTAAGGAATAATCGGTCTAAGGATCAAAATGTTAATGGGCTGGCGATGCAGGCGGTGTCCAATAGCAGCTTCACTTTTGGCAAGATGATCGGCCAGTTCATTCCAGATGTCACCTGCATGACCCCGCACATGTGACACTTCCAACTCCGAGCTCGCCATCCCTGCAGAAAGCGCCTGGAATATTCCTCTCAAAAGTGAAATAGTGGGATGTGCAGCCACAAAACCTGCTCTACCCATGGATTGATCTGCGGTCGTGCTGGAGTCCGTCCGAAAGACAGTTGGGATGGTGGAATTCAAAGCTAATCGCCAAAGTCCAGCGAAAATCATTGCTTCTCGCTCCGCAAACTCAGCACCGATCTGATCCGTTCCAGTGAAAGCATGATTCTGATCTTCATACATGATTTGTTGTGCTTGCCAGCCGATAAAAGAAATACGGCCAGGAGTACCATGTTTTGGATACGTTTCTCCCAAAACAACAAAAGCCCATGCATCCGGTTGATCAGTGTCTGCAACATACAATGGTGGTTTCCTGCGATTAAACGACTTGGACGATCCATCAGTATAGATGATCAGTCGATCAAATACCGTGGGGTCCAGATTCTGTCCTTCAATTGTAGTCGCAGAATGAATCCCAAGCTTAACAAATTCCGGCAAATCAAGGTGGCTATACCATGGGCAAAGGACACCAGGTGCTGATTGGAAAAGTTCTTCAATGTACGTCCAGTCAACCCCAAGATCCATGCACTGTGTGGGCGTGGACTCTGTTACCTTGGTGAAATCCAGCATCAATTGGGGTGAGATACACCTCTGCGGCAGGGGCCATGGCGTTGGGTCTGTACACTTCTTCTGGCGCCCTTCCAGCTCTGGTTCATTGTTATGGAAACTGATAAGGACTAGGCCTTCTCTGAGTGTTCGGATGCTAGTTGTGACAGCCCTCAAGAAACCACATGAATGTAGAAATCGCATGTGAGACAGGTCATCCATTTGTTCAGTCTCTGTATGCAATATAACATCATCTGCATTGGTCGCATTGGTCTGCCAGTAAATCGCATGATGATCCTTGGTGTGCCAATGGATCGGCACAGTGGCAAATTTCCCAGTGGAACCAATGGCATAGGCATGTCTATGATGTCCAAACTTCTGCAATTCTTGTTCAACCTCCTGTTCAGTGGCATCTTCTTCCAAGAAAATCTCTCTAGGAAGTTCAGGGATGAAGTCCAAATGTAACAGTTGAAATGGAATCCAATGGTCTGTGCTGCTAAGTTCTTCCGGAATAAGCTCATCCAAACTCAGGGTCTTTTTACGCTGTAAGGACGTCTGTAACAATGCAAGACCTTCATTGGGATTTGGCTGCGCAGGTCCAGGTGGAAGGGGCACAACAATCCTTTGGACTTGTAATGAAATTTCATGGCCCGATCTTCCCGGCCACGGATGGCCAGCAACAAGCTCATGTCCATCAATCCATACTTGGCAAGGAACTTGAGGATTGATCTGACCATGTACAAGATCATACCCGCAACTGTTCACAACATGCTCTATATGGATGTGTTCAGTGGTGGTGATCACAAGTCGGGTCATGTGTTGTGATCGTCTTCCAATGAAGTTGTCAAAGACAGTGACCAATCCAGATACCCACGAAGCATGTGGCGCTTGTACAACCAAGATGTGGCCAGCAATTGTTTGTTCCATGTTCGGTGGAATGATGACAAACATTTCATGAGACTGGCTGTGATCAACAACATCATGCCAAACCGCAAGAATGCGGGCTTCCCAATCAGCAAAATTACTTGAAAGGGTTACTCGTCTGCTCGCCTGGCATCTTGGAAGCCATGTGCGATGGTCCACAAACCAGGAAATGAAATCCGCTGTAGGTGATTCTTGTTCCCATGAAAATGCTGCCCTCGACCAAATTTCGTGTAGGTCTTGGATGAACTCATTCATACTTGCAAGATCCGAACCTCCTGGCACAAAAGCGGCAGCATCAGGATCAAACTGGAAAGTTGGACATGCGGGCGTCGTTGCCGGTTGCTGTGGATCATCTCCAACTTCTTGTGGTGCTGCAGATGCCGGTCTTTGCATGAAAACGGATGCATCAAATTCACCACTATGTGATTGTGGTAGGATCGGAAATTGGGTCATGGCAGTGGTGATTTGAACTCGGATGCTAAAACCTGACGTCAGTTCAGTGGCCTGGACCAAATGAATTGGTTCTTGCTGGTGAAAGGCAGTACAACGTCGGCCCTCACATTGTGGTTGGATGTTCATGGTCTCGATGAGATCATCCAATCTGACAAAACGTGGGACACTATATGCCCCTTGAATGACTTCCAAACCCTGTGGTTCCCGACTCATGGCAGTTAAGACTCCCGCAGCTCTTCCTTGTGGTCTGTTCTGTTCAAGAAGAACATGGCAATTGTAGTCTTGGTAACGACTCTGCGGTGGTCTGGGGCTGATGACAACAACTGAGAAAGGAACAGTCGGGTCCAGCAAATCACGCCACAGATATCGAAATTCTTCAAGCCACACAACTGCGCACTGATCCAATCTGAGAGGTCTGGGCAGCCGGCAATGCGGGTAGTTGTGATGATCCACAAACCATGTTTGTACATAAAGATATGAATCCCCATCAAGCACTTCTTGAACAGCTTGGGCAGAGAAAATCGAACCAAGGTCCCAAAACCATTGTTCAGTTCCATCATGTAATGGACGAGGTCTCCTACCAAGTCGTGTGGTTGGGCGACTGGACGTAATTGGAACGTCAATGTCATCCTGGAGATCCGCACCTTTGCATGTGTCATGCGGTACAAATGTCGGATATCTTGATTCAATTCGGAATTGGGAAACCATTGAACTGTACTGGAGGAGATTATGGTGATCATCACTACTGTCAGTGGCTTCAGATCGAAATTCCGTCTCTGGATGAATGATGATTTTGATACACTGACCAGGCCGAGTACGGAATCTTTGTTCATCAGATGAGAGACTAGGAAGCTCCCAAGTGATTCGGTTTCTGGAATACATGGCCAAAAGCGGTGTCGCCTGTGAAACGTCTCTGGAAGTGCAATCTCTAGGCAGAACAGTTGCCACACGGATGAATACGTCCGGTGGGGCAACACCTTTAAAGTCCAAAGAGATTAAAACAGACGATTCCTGCAGCGACCTCTGCGTCAAGAGTAGATGTGCTAAATGGTCCTCAATGTCAGACGTCGGTGGTGTCGGCAAAACCAAGTCAATCATGACCGGTTCATCAGGGATGATCAAATTTCTCCACGGCCAAATGACGTCATCAGTCCATTCCTCTGGACTTCCCCCAAGGAACACCAATTTCGGACCTCGACAGAGACGCTGTGATTTGTGATCTAACAGCCAAGTCAGAACCGAAAACCTGACTTCTTCGGGTATTGGACTGTCACAAGCGTTCACATGTTGTTGTACGACTCTCTGTAGGTCAATGATCCAATCTTCCGGAACGACAGCGTCAGACTGGATACTGCTGGAGTTGGACGGGGGATCATGCAAAGGCAAGAGGTCCAGATTGTACTGCATCGCATGGAAATCATCTGCATCATGGTTACCATCACGGACAGCTGGTTGTTGAGGTCCATATTGTGTCTGCAGGATGTCAACCGCAATTCTGTTCGCAGCAGGTGGCTCAAACAGGTCATATGCCTCCTGGAAGATCCTAAGGGCATGTGCAATATCCCAAGCAGGATCAATAGGTGGTGGGACAATGACACGGAAGTATGCACCATGTTCAATTTGGCGTGGTGCAATGTCTTGTTGGATCCAAACCTGCTGATTGTGAAAAACAATGCAATCCCGTGGGTGCCAGCTACAATAGCCTGCCGTGTGGGAAATCATGAGCACATGTTGTCTGACAATTGTAGGTACTACCTTGTGGACCTGCCTATGGACCGGTGGTGCACGTGGCATAGTACCAGGGTGTATCGGCAAGTGCATTTCAATATCAATCAACACAAGTCTTTCAGTCGACCCCGCAGGGACATCAAGCACATGCTGCAAAATGATTGATTCTTCCGCTGCAGTTTGATCAACCGGATTAACTTGCAAATGATGAAAAGCAACAAGATCATCGATCGGCAGGTTCAGAAGGCGACCCACATCTGTTAAGACATGATCAATGGTGTCCCAACGAATTCTCCCATGCCTTTGTTGATGACCAAGTCGATGGATGTGCACACCACTATAGATATCACCAGAAGGTCTGCTTGTTGCTAAACTAGGTGACGGCACATTTGATTCATCATCATCATTTGGTGGATCAAAGTCATGTACTTGCTCGCTTTGTGAGACTGTCACCAGGCACTGTCGTGGCTCATCGGAGCTGGTGGCTCTACTTGCGACCCCAATTGTGAAAGAATCGCCATCCTGCATTTCATGAATTGGTTCCATCGTGAAGGGAATACGAACATGTCCATGTCGTATGGTGCATGAAAAAATGTTGCAACCATGTAGATATTCCGCACACTGAACGATTTGATGTCCACTGGTATGTTCTGACATGGAAGCAGCAACAGCATATGATGCCTTGTCAGCAGAATCATCTCTTTGTAGAACAGTTATAAGACCCGCTCGTCGTGGAGCAGCTATCCCTTGTGAAACTATCAGATCAAAGAGAAAGTCATAATTGTCAGCAGTGCGTGGTGGCTCTGGATGCACAACGTCAAAAATGACTTGGTGATTCGGCTGAATTCTATCTCTCCATGCATCAATGATGTCCTGATACCATAACCGCCAGTGACCATTAATTTCAACCACACGATAATGGAAGCACTGTGGCGCATGGATGTGGTGCACAAACCATGTACGAAGGAAAACGCTGTCATGTATGCGAGGCCCTTCCACGACACCTGCGGCTTGCAGAGCATCGAAGAGGTTTTGAACCGATTCTGGAGCCTCATGCAAAAAATGATTCGCGTCTTCAGGATCTTCGACATTCTCAGCCGGTGCATCATTATCACCATTGGTCCATGAGGATGGTACATTGTAAAAAGCATCAGTGGTGCGCAACGAAACCAAAGGAACAGAACTTGGACAGAGCTTCAATCGACACTGTCGATCTGAAGATTTCGGATGCTTGTCTCTGTCTTTTTTGGAAGGTTTTTTCACCCATGGCTTATCCGACCAGGTAGCCAACTCAAATGTGTCCATGACTGATGTGTGCATTTGGAGAGTGTCCTCTAGCCCAATGTGTATCAAAGTGGTTTCATGAAAACTGACATGTTTAACCTGACGTGGACGTCTGTTTTGGTCAGTTCTGATGTAGGTAAGATTACTCCTGTGGGGCTGACACGATGTACGGAGCTCAAACACTGGAGTAAGGTCAATCTTGTTGGGGTACTGAAAGCTCGATGTCAAAGATGATGTGGCAGTATGATCTTCCAGATCAATACTTTGAATGCAAACATTGTAAGCGTCAAACTGATCACAAATGATACTCCAATCCAATTTCCAAGCAGAGAGAACAGCATCAAAAGGATTGAGATAGTTTGCTTCATCTTGGATAGAATGTCGCCAATGAGAAAATCTGTTGAAATCGCAATCAGAAAGTTGGAAATTGCATGCTGCACATACTGTTGGCGGCAGTACATAGGCATCAGCAACTTCGAACGGGATCTTGGCGCTATGTACAACATGGCTCTGCACTGTATGTACACCGCCCAAACTCATGATTTGGAAGATCCACCAAAGGGCTCCATGGATCTTTGCCTTTTCTTTTCTCGCTCTGCATCTTCCATTGTCAGATCTTCCACTTCGAGGGCTGTTGTGCTTTCCTTGCCTAAGGCTGCTGCACAATCCTGGAGGACTGCATGAAGCTGTCCTTGCAGCTTTTCCTCCTCCTTGTCTGCCTCTGCGGTACCATCGTCCTGCTCTGCAGTCACTGGGTGGATCTGGGGCATGGCTGCCAGCATGGCTTGGGATGCAGTTGAGGATAGCGTCTGGATGGCCGATCTCGCCATTTCGATGTCGGCTTTTGCCTTCATGATCACATCTTGAAAAGATTCTTGCTGCTTCTGATATTCTTTCAATTGATTCTGCCAGGTCGTCACTGCCTCGGTAATGTGCTTGATCCACCGCGCACGGTGCGATTTCCTTGCTTCCATAGTTTCCGTCAAGGCTTTCTGCGCCTTGCCGAGGGACTTCGTGGCTGAATGAATATTCTTGGTGACAAACTTGTTGTTGTCCTTCTCTATCTTTTCGATGTCCTTGTCCATCTTGTCGATGAGATCTTTTGTCTCGGCTGGGATCGTGCTGCCATCCGGATATGCTGCGCGTAACGCAGCCACACATTCTTTTTTCTGTGCCAGCTGCTCCGCAGTAGTAGGATTGAAGGTCGTGGTGGCGAAGGGCGTATTGCTGCCAACTGAGGCTTCTGCATTCGTCCACGTTGGCATCTCTGATACTAATGGTGCAAAAGGTGACACATTCTGTCCTCCTTTCGATTCTGACTGCAAAGCCTCTGTTGTCTTGGCTTTGCCTTTCTTCTTGGTCTTGCCATGACCTTTGCCTTTGCGACCTCTTGGGCTTTGAGAATGATGTGTGCTCTGTGAATGAGATCTGCTTTGAGATCGGTCGATCGGCATCTGCCAATTCCATGAGCGATCGTCCGCCTCCCACTCTTCCCATTGTTCCCAGTCGAAGCGACGTGTCTGTGGCCACGCATCTCGGTAAGCTGTAGCCTTGTACGTCTGCTGTTTGGGTTCTGTCTGGTGTCTGACTCCAGTGCTCCAATGCACCTTGCATACAACGCAGTGGGTCGCCACTTTTTTGTTGATGCGCTGACACTGCGTACACTTCCAAGGGAAAAGTTCCGGGGACTCCATTGTAATGTGCTTTTGAATGATTCGAAGGAATTGCTTGTCTTTGGAATGATGTCCAGCAAGGATCCGCTTGATTCTCAGAAGTGCTTGTTTGGTCAATGGCACCTGTCCCACACGGTGATAGAACCAAGCAGATCTGGCGGCTGCTCTTTGGCGCCGCTGTTTTCTCTTCTGGGTACCAGTGAGAAACGGAATCTTGCAAAGTGGAAAATGTCACCACAAATAACAGCAACACCAACAAAAATGAGCACATAAATCTCGAGAAAATGCCAATGTAAAATGATACCAGGGCAAGCCAGTTCAGTATCGAAAACAAAGGAAATTTGAATTACAAATAAGTGAACCTCCTCACGGTACAGTTCACAAAAAGATTGTCCACAAAATTCACACCAGCGCAAAGCAGTTAAGTGTAAAGATTGCAAAAATTGTAATATCCACAAATTGATCCAGCAAATTCCGGTTGTCGGCCACCGCAGAGCCAGCAATTCACCCACTAATTCCGGTTGTCGGCCACCGCAGAGCCAGAAAAGAGAATGAAGTTAGTTGGACCGGTTGTAGGCCACCGCAGAGCCAGATCTGTGGAAAAAACACCACAGGAAAAAACAGTTGATGTCAGCGAGATGCACGAAGAAATAGGGGAAAATCAACCCTAATCAATTGGATCCAGCGGCAACTGAGTTTCCAAGGTCCCACCTGTAACCAATGAAGGTGAGATCCCGCGGGCACAAAGCGCACACAGCGCCCGCTCAGGTTATTGCAGCCAGAAAACCCTTGAACGAGCAGCGGGGGGTAATCTGGGCCGAAACCTTTATATATATATGGAGATATATCTTATTTGATGATGGTGGGATGTGGTGGGATGACTGTTTCCAAGTCTTGCAGGTAAGTTGGTATGAATCAGTCGTGAGTTTAGCCCACCCCCTTGAGCCGGCTTACTGTGGCATGATTTGCTGATTTGACGAGACATTTTGGTGTTTGTGAGTCAAGGCATGGTGACAATGTTTCTGATATTGACCCATTCGTCTACACAGATGTTCCGCTCAAAGAGATCCGCACGTTGAAGGTCGTGGAGCCTTGTTCTAAATAGAGTTCAAAGGGTTGCTGACGATTACTTAGTACTGAGTCGTGCTGAGTTGTACCTCGTGTCAAATAGGTATCCGTTTGGAGAACAGAAGCATTTTGAATGAAGCGATCAGCGCTGAGGGTCAGATTGACGGGATCTGAGGAGTCGCCGGGCTTCCCATCCTTCATGAAACTCGCTGAGTTGGTCGCCCGAGTCGAAGAAGCGCGGCAAGGCCTGCCGTTGGGGTGCAGTCGGGTGCAGGGTCCGTGACGGTCCGTGACGGTCCGTGACGGTCCGTGACGGTCTGTGGCCTATCACTTCGTTTTAGAACGGGAATCCATGGATCGATTTCACAGGAGGCATTCTACCACCTAAACTCGCCAAAGAAGCTCGAGATGCTGGCATCATTAGCGACGTCACTTGGTTGAACTTGGCTGTGCTGGGAGAGCCGGAGGTTCTGACCATGAGGACGTGAAAATGGACATGTTTCGATGATCTTTCCACTTGCACCTTTGCACCTTTGCACCTTTGCAGTATCATCGTCTCATCATTTCATCATGCCATGATCGTCACCGGCGTTGGATTATTACAAAGAAAATCCCATCATAGTGACCACTGTCACATCAAAATTCCTCAACAGAGACTCACCATTGACGAGTATAGTCTACTAGTTAGTATAGTCTAGTAATATAGATAGATCTTTCTACGATGCTGATTGACGGTATTGAATGGTCAAGAACTGAGCTTTGACTACTCAGGAGGATGCAAGCGAGAGAGGTGAGATTGCCTAAAGCGAGCATGACCCGCATGAATCCTTATGCGGCCTCACTGGTTCAGAACGAACTCTTATCTTCCCCCGACCTTTGAAGCAGAAGTGGTTGGGCGAAAAAATGTGGATGCTTGAGCACGGCCTGCAGCTAGGATTGGGATGGTGCCCTGATGTGCCTGGTTCATTTTGTCGCATGGACCCCATGGGTATTGCAATGTACTGCTTGGTTTGGCTTCCGGAGATTGCCTGCCGACTTGATGCAACCTGAAAAGCCCCGAAAAGGGTGAGAAATAGACAGGTAGCATGGTGATTCAGGATGGGAAGGATCTGGTGGATTGTCTATTCGCCTGAATCATAGAGAATTACCCTTGCAGAGTAGAAAACGAATGAACGAGATGTAGAGGCAGCAAATGACGGGTAAAGCTTGCTCAGCTGAGCCAGGTGAAACCCAAAAAGACTTTGGTTTTTGCCTGCTTCGCTGCGGAAGAGCCTGGTCTGCGCGGATCAAAGGTGCGAGAGCCGATGGATTTGTTCCAAATTTCGTGACAGATTGTACTGATTGTACCTTGCTGAAACACGTTTGTCTCCGACTGAGACTTGTCTCTCCTTGAGGTCGCATGAGGTACAGTACCTTTCACTTTGAAAATTCACAGACTGCGTGACCAATCCATGTGACGCCTCACGCTCTTTGGGTAGACATCGACTTAACTTGACAGTCTCTGAAACATTCTGAAACTCCGAGTCTTCCGCGTTGTAGCTACGGCTCCATACGGCTCCTACAGTGGTCCTACAGTGGTCCTACAGTGACCACTGTGGACTCGGCAGGAATTTGCTTCTCGCCTCGCATCTGACAGCAGTTCCAGCGGCTCCAGCCTTGTAGAGGAGACCATGGCACGGACATGGAGAGTTGAACGAGCGAGAATTCCTGAGTTTCTGGAACAGATTTCTTACATTAATGTATCATAATGTATCATTATTTCGATCCACCTGGCAGTTTCATCAGTTTCCTTGAACTTTATACAGTGATGAGAAATGCACGGAATTGCACGATACACTTTGAGGACCACGACAAGACTGCGGCCAAGCTGATGTCAAGGCCAGGCATTTGAGCATAACTTTATTTTTCATATCTTTTGCAAGTGCTCACCCGGAGCACTATATAATATAATATATATATATATATATAATATACATACAGTGCTGCCTCAGGATGTGTGGGACAAACAATGGCGGCGCGATTCTGCAGGCAATACTCAGTTGATGGTTTTCCTTTCATGTGTTATTTGCATTCGCATTTGGATCGAATGAAGCTACACGAAGTGGTGTCAACTTGTCACTGCCCCAACCCACCTCCAGGACAATTCTTTCATGAGGAGGAAACGTCAAAGACGGGCAGCTGAGGAGCACGAGGTGTGAATATCCCTGCCGACACTACTGTAGCTGTCAGTGATTGCAATTGGATCGCTGGAACGACAATTTTGACCATGCCATCACCAGTAGTTTGGATACGGACGATGCATGACGATGTATGACGATGCAGTGATGCAGCTCAGACAATTCTGCTCTCAGCGGGTTGATTCACTTGCGCAGGCTTTGGTGATGGATGAGATTGCTTGGCGAAGTCCCTCGACGGATAGCACCTTGGGCTCAAAGTAGTGCTTTACGGCTTTAAGGCGACATGAAAACTGATGCACGTCATTGCACGTCGCTTTCCTCATTTTGTGGGTAAGCAGAAAGAAAACGCACAAGAATCATATTGCTTGGTTTGGAGATAGCTCTATGCACTCGTTTCACCCCAGAATAACTCATTGCGACATTGCCTTTTTGGTTTTGGCAAAACACACGGAGATGTGGGTAACCTATGGTAACCTCCTAAGTGCAGCCAAAGACATCCCTTGAGGCCCTGTGGTCAATTTGGAGTCACTTCGTTGCAAAGACTGCGGCGGCTTCATTTCTTTTGCCCGTGATTGCTGCAGCGTTCTTTTCAGAAGTTTATTTATACGAGTCGACTGCAGAGTTACGGACGACTCTAGTGGACTTGTTCTGAGCCCACCAGAAACAGGTGACATTGGCCATAAGCTGATGTATTGGAGTGGCCGCAAGCGGATGTATTGGAGGGTGGCCGTACGCTCATGTATTGGAGTTGGAACTAAGCAATTGTTCGTACGCTTAACTAAAAGACTAGTTCCTCCGTGCTTCAACAAACTTGAAGTTCTGAAAGCAGACAGATGTCAAGAAAAACCTTTTGTGGCGAGACCTGAGACAGTAAGGTCCTATGACTGGGCGAAGAAAGTGCTAAAGCATTTGGCCGGGGCAAGCAAAACCCACAACGGTGACAAACTGAAAGTAACGCACCACAGCTGAAGAATGCTGAAGATCACATTTTTGCAATGCTTGTGTTCGTGGTCGGATCTCACCCAAGCGTGAATGTTTTCATTGTAGTTTCTGGAGAGTTTGAAACTTTGGAGGGCAGTTGGTTTATGTACACAGCTGAACATACTACCTTAAAAATTGTCAACATGTACGGTCTCAAGAAAGCAACCGAGGCACAGCAACAATCCCTTCGGCTCTGACCATATGAGTTTCTTAGAGCAGAAGATCCAAAGCGTTTCTTGGCAGAAGATCCGACCATAGAAGCCCGGAGCAAGATGAGCAGACAGAGACATACAGAGACACAGCAGACCGGACCATGGGGACTGGACCAGATCAGTCCAGCAGAACCTCAGAGGTGCTTTCCATCCATGGCGATGATGAGTCCTATCCACACTACCATCAACCCACGGATGCCATGGATCAGGAGCCGCGACACAATGAAAGCATTGTGTAGCACAGCGTTTTTTTTTGCGGTGAAGGGAGGGATACCGGGATACTATAGGAACAACATGATAACAACATGGGATCAGTTTGAACATGTTGGAACACCCAATACCGATCAATAGTCCTGAGGATTTCCTGTGCGGACTCCGGCAGTACCCTGCTCCACCTTTCCCTGTTGGTCGTAGCGGCAGGTGAATCCAGAGCTTTACACCTTGATCACAAAAATGAACGCAGGCGCGCCCGATCTAAGCAGTTCTGCGTATGAGTATTCCAGATAGTATTCCATAGATTTCCATAGTATACCCCAATGGCCTCAAAGAGAAGCACCCCGATGGCTTGTGGCTTTGTGATATTCTGGGGCTTCGTGATGGCTTCGTGATGGCTTTGTGCTTCTTTTGGATCTTTTTTGGTGACAATTGGTGTGCCCGGGTGTGCCTGTGACATCCTGTGACGGTGAAGTTCTGAGGTGCAGCGTTGCGCTTGGCGGGTGTCGTTTAAGGTGAAGTTCTGAGCCCTGGATAAGCCGATTGGATTGGGCAAATGACGGGCGCAAGTTTCACTCCTCAGAGGCTGGCCTTTTATTTGGCCGCTTCCCTTGAGATTGGAGGTGTTAGGCAGTCTTCTCTGCCACTTGAATCAAACTTGATAAAACTTGGCAGCAAGCGCATGCAAATGCCACATGGTTTATTTTACCGCTTGGCCTTTCATTGTTTAGATTGCTGGCATTTGCAATATTCTCGCCCAGACTTTGAGTTTGGGATACATATTCCCCGTACAACAGGTCAGATCACTCGGGAACTGATACAGGTGGACAGTTTCTAGCCAAAGCGAGCCCAGTGTGATTGAACACAGCGAGGGCGTTCCTCAAATATGATCACGTTGATACTGCCCATATCGAAATTGGCCTGTTGTATAATGACAATACAATGACCAACAGTGCAGCAAATCACATCGAACTGAGCGGTGTGGCGGTCAGGACCGCTGTACATGCTGAAGGAGCATGCAAAAATGTGCTTGCTGCCATCAAGAAACTTGGACACTTGCAGATTTCGAACGTTTGAATTTCATACTGCCTGGCATATCTAGCATTTGGCATGGGGTTGCAAACTGGGGTTTGAAATAGTAGCTTAGATTGCAGGCAGTTACACACGGTCTTCATTCAGTGGTTCCAAAGAAAATTGGTTTCGTTGCTAGGGCGGCTACGGTTCTCTATTGTATCTTCATTCCACAGGTGATGATCAAGGGAAACCCAACAGCGGGACACCTGATGTGCCCAATACTCTGCATGAAGGCGCTGCCGGTGGCCAGCACTGCAGTGGGCTGATCTCGAGGTGCAGCTTTTGGAATGAGACGTCGGGTCCCTGCGGTGGTTCTGTGGCGAACATGCTGTATGAGCAACTCTGGTGGAAAGACGAACTTGATAGATTTGATCAATTTTGATGTTATTTCATCGCTGGAAAACGTCATTCGGAATGCTTACACCCAAGGTGTAGTTTCATCATTTGTGTCTTTTTACCTTTTAATGTTGCATCAGCTCTCCAACGAACCCTTCTGCCAAAGCTGGGACTAGAAACAATGCCAAGCAAGCATTCATCAGTGCGCAATGGCTTGCAGGTGTTGCAAAGAGAGCCAATGCCTTAGTGCCATGCTAAGCACCAGCCGAGAATCAGTTGATGGATGTCAGTTGAGAATGCTAAGATATGCAAAGGATAAACAGATAAGATGCACGTTGATAGAAGTCAAGGCTCTGTTTTTTGGAGTGCAGGCATGAACACAAGACCACAGTTTTACCAGTCACAAGTGATAAAGGTATTCCAAAGGCGACGTTGACGATGCTTGAGCTGGTTTTAAAGGCACGGGCAACGTCAAATTCCATTGCGCTTTGGCCGAAAGCCAGTCAGGATCCTTGGGGCAAATCTACAAGCAAATGGCTTCAAATAGCTTCAGATGGCTTGCTGAGCTTCACTGAAAGCACCATCTCAAAATTGACAATAAAGGAAAACCATTCAAAAGACGGTACGATATGGTACGAGTTTTTTTTGCTTCTATTCCAAGAAGTTCCACAGTTGTTTTCATAGCTGAGTTGCGCGGGCAAGGTCAATCAAACGCTGTGGGAGGCCATTTGCTCAAGTCACCTTGTGTCAATAGCACCGGAAAACTTCTTGCAGTGCCACGTGGAGACTAGCTGCCAGACCCAAGCTTGCCTGGCTCTGCCAAGGGGCAATGCGAGCGACTTGATGATATTCCCTTAGGGGAATTTTGTTCCTGGCTTGCTGGCAAGGCGCATTTTTCTCGTTTTTCTCCTAGAAAGGCACAGTTCAGATGCACAGATGCAAAAGTAATATAAGCGATTCGTACAGAAGCTTTTGTGTGCTTACGCATACACATCCGTGTGCTCATGTATATCCCATGGTGACATTGGTTAGCAATTGAGTTTGCGACACTTCGGGCTGGAGGAAGCTGCCTCCATCCCGTACTTGAAAGAAGAATGGTGGGGTGCAGAACCAAGTTTTGGAAAAGCGAATCGAAGTCGACGACTGTATCCACATGCTGGTTCCGAATGCAAACAGGTGGACGACCCATGGCAATTTGCTGCATTGTTAAGATCCCAACTTGCGCCCTTCTCAGGATATTGTTCTTACCAGCACTTTGAGGCGCAAGTACAGTAGCGAAGCAGAGTTGAGCAGTCCACAGGAAGCATTTTTGGGTGCAGGCCCTCTTTGAAGACATAGAGGACTGCAACCGATCATCTGCAAACTTTGCGGAACTCTTGGAGGCCTGGCCATGAAGTTGACGAAGGATCGACGAAGGATCGACAAAGATGTTGATGTTAGAAGTTGGTGTCGGAAATCCGATGTTTTCACGCTTGAGAACCTGAGCGTTTTTGTTTCTTTGGAAAGAGACGCATTTTTGACTGTTGAATCAACGACTTCTGTTTGATTTACACCGGAACAGTTGCATGAGATACGGTGCAAATTACTCTGTCCGTCTCTGTCCACCCTCATCGGAAAACACAAACATGATCCCAAATGGACAACAATTGATTCTGTTCGACTTTGACAATGTAAACAAACTAAAGATATTGAGTGCCACGTTCCGTGGAGCCGCAACCACTATTAAAAGACTCTTCTAAAGTAAAGATATTCGATGATATTCGTTGGGTGTTGCGACAGCTGTGTGCCAGGAACAGGTATCAGCCCCTGGTGCTCCGACACTTTGGCTGGGTCAGGGCCTGAGGCGACATGTCAGCCGATAGCCCAAACGATGCTATGGAAAACCGTGGCTTTCTTTAGCATGTCCTACCCATTAAGATCCATTAAGTTCCTTTGTTGCAGGTCTAGGATAAAGTGAAGAACAGTGTTCCGGGAGCAGAAGCTGCGCGACTGCCAGTAACCACTGCGTCTTCGAATTCTGCTACTGTATATACAATAACAAAATGATGATAGTGATATGTGATACAAAAATGAGCACTCACACGTCACATGGATGTCTTTGACTCTCCAACCTTGGTGCTGCTCCGGGATTCGCAATGCCTCACTTGAAGTCCTACATAGTTACTACATAGTCAAGTTCATGCTGGACTGAGTGTGTTTTTTGTGTTTTGTTATTTTTGTTCTGCGGTTTCAGCAAGTGCAAAAGCCTTTGCTTTGCCCCCTTGAAGGTTCCAAGGGTGCTCGCACGCCGTGACGAACCCAGCTGCTCTTGCAAGACCTTCATTATGCATTGACAGGTGGAATGAGGCTGTCTGAACCAGCTCATTCGCGTATATCAACACTAACAGTCACTAACAGTCACTAACACTTCATAACACTTCTATCTCTGAGCTTCCTTTTGTGTAGATGTCAATGGTTCTCTGAGCTGAACGCTGATGTCTCGAGACAGGGACTGCACAATCATTCGTAGAACCAACACGCAGCAGTTCTGAAACACGTGGTTACAGACGTAGGCTTCGGACATAGTACCCCTGTGTGGGCCTGCGTGGCCCCTTCATCTTCTATCCAATCTTGGGTGTCCACTTGGGTTTTCATGATCTTTCATGGACAAGAGGCATATGTTTAGGGGGAGATGGTTGTGCTGTGGACGTGGACTTTGATCCGGTGAAGTGCCATGGGAGTCGTTTGCCTCCATGGCAGAGGGTAAGGCACCCGCGGCGCCGGCGCCTGCGCCTGCTGGGGCTGCACCCGCAGATGCTGCACCTGCGACGAATCCGAACAATGCCAGAGTGACTTAGAATATCTTAGAATACTTAGATCTGCAGCTGGAGTGGCGCTGCAGATTGTCACAGATCGTCATGGACTGTCACTGATCGTCACAGATTTTCACAGCCAGATCAGTCCAGGCAAGAAGGCCCAAGAAAAAGACCGCACCAAAGATAGTGAGATGTATGGACTGTGTCTTGGAGTAGAACTGCTGAGGATTACTTCGCTGCTTGTTTTCTTTTTTCCTGCACAATCGTGACATTCGGAGGGAGTGCCCAGGTGGCTGTCCAATTCAAACCATTCTGCTTCCTGGAGGGGTGTCACAGCTGCACATTTATGGATTTGTTGCAGCCGGAATTGGGAGCTAAAGCAATGCTGGGAATCCTGTGCTGGCAGACCTGTGCTGGCAGACCTGTGCTGGCAGATGATTTAATCAGATTTGATTTGATAGCTTCGGATAGTTTAGGCAGAAAGTCAGGAGTAGCAACAAGTCTTCCCGCACACTGCAGGGCTTTGCAGAAGGGTGTGAAGAATGTTGGAAAGACGCAGGCTACAAGGGGACTCCACCTTGCAATGTGCAGAAGAGCCGGCGATTTAGCTGCACTGAATATGTTCGAAAGGCCACACCTCAAGACACTCTGGTGCCCACGACACATCAACATTCACCAACTCCCTTCAATTCGTGGAGGTCCCTGTTTTGTAGTACAACAATACTCTGTGTATATTTTTGACTGGAAAGTAACTATTCCCTCGACTCATTCCCTCACCGGCTTTGTTGACTCAAAAGCATCTCAAGGACTGGGAAGTAATGCTGAGAACACAAAGTCACTTGATATCCTGGTACGTCTTGATACGTCTTGATACGTCTTGATACGTCTTGATACGTCTTGATACGTCTTGACGTCTTGACGTCTTGACGTCTTGATACTGTACCGAGGTATGCAGAGAAGGCCCAAAAGCAGCTGTGCCTCGACCAGAGTCGCTCAGGGATGGTCAAATTAAGCTCCAGCTGCACCTCTGAAGGAACGGCCCAAGCGCGAAGTTTTGATGTTCTGAATCTGACTACGCGGGTTCTCACCAAATTGGTCAATTTCAGAGTTTGCGCTACTTCTTTCAACATGTACCTGTTCGGCCCCTTCCACTGCAAAACCAAATTGGGCCAATTGGACACGATGATTTCATGCCCCAACTCCTGAATTGCCCTGTTCCATCAAACATGCATTTTCGTTTCAAATGCATTCAGAGCAGACAGGAACGGTCATTGTACATCCATGGTACAGATCTTTGAAATCCTCTACTTTGCAAGTCTTGCATTAGAGTAGCACAGTATAGCACAGTACATTATAGATGTGGATACAAAAGTACACAATAGGCCCAATCACACAAATTCAAGGGACCAGAGCAACAAACATCATTTTTCTTGTGAAGCTTTCAATTCCAGGGACCAGACAAGTTTCCACTGCCTACAAGTCAATGCAGACTATTGCAGAGACCTTAGGTTGGCAAACTAATACACTGCAGACCAGCTGCCATTTCGCTGAGGGAAAAGGCACAAAAAAGAAAGGATCAGAAAACTCCAGCCGAGGTGGAGGCAGGATCTCCGCATTTCGCACAATTTCGCACAATTTCGCATAATTTCGCATAATTTCGCATGGCATTTGCCGCATGTGGCCAGACTGGGATCACCTTGATCACCTTGATCACCTTGCACACTCAAAATATCTCAAAATCAACAAGTCTTGTCCTTGCAGTCATTGCACGAAACTGACGGCATTTCTGCCTGATTGAGCTGCGTTGCTTGAGCTCCTTTAGTGAAGAGCTATAACTAAGTCAACATTTGCTGCATTGACAGCATTAGGCAGAGAGACGGCAGGCAGCGCGTCAGGAGTTACTTGAACAGTTTGTGTGATGTCACTGGCCGTTGGACTGGGAAATGATAGCAAAAGACTGCACAACATAATACCTCGTACCTCTTCCACCCTTCACAAAGTTGGTTGCAAATGAAATATATTGGTGGCCAGGAAGAGTGTATGGACCTGGGTGACTTTAAGCCAAATTTCCTGAGATTATTCGACATTGTACTGATATCATCGACAGCGGACAAGGGCCAATATGCAGTTGACTGAATTGTTCATACCTTTCACTGCTGTGCGCGGGAAGCAGAGTGACTGAATGGTGTGATCGCAGCTTTGCTTTTATCAGCCTCTAACCAACATTTCTCCAAGGAAGCTGGAAGAGATCAGAGCTAAATCGCCCTTGAAGCAAGCACTTTTCAGCTTCTTGGAATAAACCTGGATCTCCTTGCACTCATTGCAGTTCGCTGAGTCATCTGAGTTTGACTTGATGAAGTCGCGAGCCTCCAAGGCCTGATTCAACACATTGAGGCAAGCGGACACGGTGAGAAATGTTTGGTGCTTCACAAGAGTTAGTCGCGACATCGTTCCAATGATTTCCACTGTATAGACTTGAAGGCAAACAAATCATGGGCAGCTGCGCATGGACTGCATGGACTGCATGGACTGCATGGACTGCATGGACTGCACTGTCTGGACGACCAGGACCAAGGACTCTCTGAGCTCGAACTTTTCCATGAGATCGATCAGGCCATGTATGTAAATGTACAGTGAGGGCGAGATTGGACAATTTCCATTGCATGTCGAAGTTGTCGAAGTTGTCGAAGTAACTTTTTGACAATTCGCTTCTCCCGCTTCTCTCCTTTTCCGTTTCTGCCATTGCTGCCCGCAGAATGGTGATGGCATTCTCACCAGAAGTGAAATGGCAGCCGCCTTGAGGCGTGGAGACATGCATAAACACCACTGCAAGACTTCAGTTTGATCTCCAATTGTCATAATTGTCACGAGAGAATTAGAGGACCGTTTTTGCCGTTGACAGATGGCTGACAATTTCTGTTTATGCAAACAGTGACCAGCGCGAAGAAGTCGTCGAATGTACAACATCAGAACACTTGGATACACTTTGTTGATGTAATTTGCCACCATTCAGGTCTTGCCCACTTGCCAGTTTCATTTCTGCAGCGAAGGCGCTTGGGCTGTCCCCTGTCACCGGCAGAGCTGGATGGTGTGCTACGCTGCTTTGATGCTGATGGTTCTGGGAGCATTGACTTCGGGGAGCGAAGGGTTTCACTTTGCAGATGAACACAGAAATGCATGGACAAACGTGTAGATCCCGTACAATGTATTTCTTGAAAGTCCTTCCAAGCTTATGAATTGCCGGTCAGATTGATGCGCTATGCAGGACGAAATAGTCGCAGAGTTCTGGACAATTCGCTTTTCCTGCTTGTACGCCTACTGTAGGTTGTTGACTCCTGTACTTATAGCATCTTATAGCCTAGTAGCGTAGTTTGAGTGTCTCAAAGAAACATAAAGAAACTCTCTCAACTCTCTTCATTTTGTCGCAGCAAAATTACAATGCCGCTGTGGATCGCTGTGGGTTGCAGGAGTTCTACCAGATTCTGAAGGATGAGTGTGACAGCATGGAGATGACACATGGATACACATGGCACAAATCTTTTTTTTTTTTAATGCTCTTTTTCACTTTTCAGTGCTTCGATCTTCCAGTTTTTCTTTATGTAAACTGTTGAATGCAGTGTTTTATAAATTTTATAATGTTTTACATGTTTCTTGTTCGTCAGGAAGGAAGCAGAACAAGACGACCCGCGACTTTGTGGCTTTGAAATTGGGGACCGAGTACGGCTAAAAGGCCGCCTGCTTTCAGATGCTCGACAGACTCGACAAACTATTTGTAACTGCTGGATGTACTTCCAAGTCACAATGACTCACCATGACGTACCATCGACAGTATCTTCTGTGGCAGCTTGTCGCATTCTGAGTTCTGTAATATTTCTTGACTCTTGATTGTGAAGATAGAACTAAGGAGTTGTCAGGTGCGTCTTTGTTAAAGGATGCCCCTTGGAAGCAAGTTGCAAGAGCGTGAAGGCCAGTCAACTATCTCAAGGTAAAGAATGCTTACAGATGGAGAGAATGCTCACAGGTTAGATCAATCCCTTCATGATTTGTGCTTCACATTCTCGGAGACTCAGGATTTGGACGTAACGACCGGGAAGGTGATGGGACCAGGTGCATTTTGCAATGATTTCTTGCGAAAGTCAATAAGGAACCATAAGGAACTCACATACTTTGATTAACTTGGATCCTCAAGACTGTACTTTGCAAGTGTGAGTCTGTGTTCGGGTCCTGGTGAATTGCTAGAGATTCAGATGTTGCAGAAGTGATGCATGACATTGATTGACATTGTATACACGGCACGGAGTTGTCAGGGAAGAAGCAGGGCATCATTATGATAGCACTGGAAAAGAATGGTGAAGAGATGACCGTCAAGGCCGGGAGCTGCAGTTTTGGGTATTGGTGCTGCATCGAGGGAGGATCCACCTCAGTTGGAGGGAATTTCTCAAGGGTAGCTCCGAGTTGTTTAAAATGTGGCGTTGACCAAGGCTAAACACATAAGTATTGGGTAATTAAGTACTTGGCGAAATAACAGAGCCACATCCAAAAGAGCGTTTGTGTTCCGCAGTGTCAAGCCCTACAATGTTTTGTGCTTTTTGTTCCTCGTATGTGTTTGAACCATAAGAGATTCTTACCGTCCTAGATGAAGACTTCCGTGTACGAGCACGTCCGTGTACTGAATCAGCAATGCTGTTTATTCAATTCAAGCAAGATTCCGCACGAGGCCTCCCTACTGCAAAAGCTCTCGGCAACCAAAGGCCATCATCACGGATGTGTCTGAAGCTGCAGAGACAAGGGATCGAGCATCTTTGCATGGCTCCTTTCATACTATCACTTACTATCATGTCTTTGTCCTCTTGACTGACAGTTTCCGAGCTCTGAAAACACATCCGTAATTTGAAAACCTTTCAAAGCTCTACCGCGCGCAAAGTTGAGGTATGTGTGAGGTGTGCTTCCTCGAGTGCTATGGAACCGATTACTATGGGTTTGCTCCAGATGATCAGGACCCTTTGAAATGGCCATCAAACAAATCATTCCAGATACTGTCACAAGCGGCCATAGATTCCATAGATGTCAGGAGAACCCTTATTTGCCCCAGCAGGTGCCGTCACCGGCCTCTCGTCCGAGGAAATCTAAGATGATGAAACAGGATGAAACAGGATGAAACATCTGGTCAGGCCATGTCAAGGCTTCCTTTGCGATCAATGATATAATTTGATATAATATAATATAACATGATATAAAATGTAATAATAATAATACTAATAATAATAATACTACTACTAATAATACTAATAGCAATAATAATAATAATAATAACAATAATAATGATAATAATACTATATATATATAGATATATTATCATAGACATATAGATCAAAAGACGTTCAAGCCACTGCTCGGTGATGCTCCAACGGAGGCGAGCCCAAGATCCGCAGCCAGTCCAAGATCTGGCGACAGCCCAGTATCGAGTCCAAGATCTTTTGCAGCTGGGCAGCGACTGATGCCAACCGTTGCAATACGTTGCAATCTGATGCAATACTATGCAATATCGTATCATAATGGATACGATTATATATAATTATATATATACAGTATATATATGCATGATGCTAATTATATGATTATATATGATTATGATTGATTATGTTGGGGGAAGTTACTTGTCCGGAAAGAGTTCCTGCAAACCTTGCTGAGCACGACCGTCTTTCAACGTAGCAGCCTGACTGGATGTTCAGGGTTCCTCTGCACTTGAACTGGCTCAAACTGCCCAATTTTGCTTTGACTCTGCCACCAATGTTTCCGCGCTGAGGGAGGGAGCTCGCCGAAGCAAAAGAGAAATCGCTGAAATCGCTGAAATCGCTAAAATCGGTGAAATCGCTGAAGCCTTCCAGCTCTGAGTGAACTGAGCTACTTCCATCGCAAAGCCGATTTTTTGCTCTGTTTTTCTCAAGAGCCAGGAAAATTGAGAAGTCTAGATGTAGTCAGCTTTTGAGGGCCGTCAGCTTTTTAGGGCCTGCAGCCTTCACAGATATCAAAGCTGTGTACAGTTAATGTCTTTCCATTTGGCGCCCAATGTTTGCGACCAAGACATAATGACCTCACAACATGCTTAAGGCATGTTGCGGCATCCGTTCTGGAAAACAATCGGATGCAAGATGATGTTTCACATACTGTAGGCTGTTGAGTTTCAACGATTGCATTCACCTTCACTGCAGCCTCTTGACTGCATAACTGATCATAGCTGCCTGGTTTGGGACTGAGGTGTCACCAGGATGCGTATGGTCACAATGTAGTGGCCCAGCTCGCTGGTGAGAAATGCTGGTGCCTTCCCCGCCTTCCCATGTCGTGAAAGACTTGTGAAAGCTCGGGCGGAGAATATTTCGGAGCAGAGTTGATAAAGTTCTTGAAACTTGCTTGCTTTCCGATAGACTTAAGAATGCAACGGTACAAACCCTGCAGGAAAGGTTTCAGATGATTTCAGCGTTTGGAATGGGTTCGCTTTTCTGCGAAAATCATCATCGTCAGTTGGCCAGGTTGTTGTTTGAACCAGACAGCAAATGGCTCGGTGCCCATCGTCTTCCTTTCGAGGACTGACTTGGATGCCTCTGAGGATGCCTTAACTTAAGATGCACGCATCAACTTTCCTTCATTGGCCTTCACTGTAGAAATCAAACATGTGTTCCAGTCTGCTGCAAGGAGAAATGCGCGTTGGCCCGTGCTGACATTCAAAAATAGTAGGTTTCGGTTGTATCAAGCTACTCTCCTTGCTAATTTGTTTTGAGTGCAGGACTCCTCCACTTTTACAGATGTGGACCCTTTTCATGCAGAACTACCTGAGCCGGCGCCTTATGCGCAAATGGAGCAACTGCAGCAACTGTATGTGATGTCTTGATGTCTCGGACAGTATCGAGTGGTATCGAGTGGTATCGAGTGCAGCGGTATCCCAGGTGTGGGCTGCATGTGGTGCTATGCCCTGGAGTAGCCTCCCTACAAAACCTCAGAGATCTCAGAGATCTCAGAGAGTCCTAGAGGGCCTGATGGATCCTGATGGATCCTGATGGCTGGCGCACAGCTGGGCGTGGCTGGCGTAGCTTTGCTAAGGACGTTCTCGTGGTTCCCCGCCACTGGTTTCATGCCGCCATGGCCTCAGCTGGCCAACCCACAGCTTCATGTAGCTGACCTATATCTTCTCTATATCTTTATATATCTTTAACATTAACACTCTTTATGATTCTTTATGATTCTTTATGATTCTTTATGATTCTTTATGATTCTTTATGATTCTTTATGCACATTTCACATTTATAACATTTATAACACATTTATAACATTTACAAATTGCTATTGACATTCAGAGAGAATTAGGAGCAGCATGCGGCTAGTAGCCTAGAGAAATTATTGGCTCTTCCGTGTGACTGAGCAGTACGATGTGCAACTTTTCTTAAGGTTGAGTGCATCTCAGAGTGGTCAATGTCTCAGGAACAGTCTGTAAAAATGCTACAAGCTTGCCCAAATCCAGACACCTTCAGCATTTTAGGAACATGGTTGCACTTGCTGAGCGGGTCGTTTTGGCTTTTTCAGCAAGCCCTTGCGGAAGCAAAAGCTGACACCTTGTTCTTATCTTACTTACTGCCTGTGTTTGCTATTTGCATTTGCTATCAGCTTCAATATTTTCCTCTGATTACATCCATTCACTCTGTCTACGATTGGAGACTAGACTAGATGGAGTTCTTGCATCATTCATTGGCAGCCACAACTTGAGGTCATTGTCACTGAACCAGTGGCTTGATGCCCCAGGAGACACAGAGGAAAGGGTGCCTTTGGCAAGCTTACGCAAGCTTTGAACTTCAGTCTGGCAGAGCTTTGTATATCTCTACTCGTCACATGGGGCCCCATACGCAGTCCAGGGTGAGGTTGTTGACACGTCGGACAATTTGCGTCAATTTGCCATCCCAAGCCGCAGACGCTTCAATCCTTGCAGGTTCATGAAGCCATAGCACGCTGCCTGGCCTCGCCATTTCTTGAAGCAAGGCAACCCGCTCTAAGGAGATGAAGATGAGGAAGAATTACCTTACAGTAAATAGAATGAAGAATTGATTCCAGTAGACACATGCCATCAGTTGCCAGCAGTTGCCATCAGCAGCCTTTCCTGCCCTTGCCTGTGATGGTGCTCACTTGATGTTAGCTGAAGCACATTGGTGTCAGGCCTGAAGCGTGGTGGCTCAATCCAGACGAGGACTTGTTGAGTGGTTGTGTGAAAGCCAGACAGACCTTTGTGGTGAAAAGTATATTGTAATGGGCAACGAATTGCAGGCTGAACTGATTTTATGCACTGCTTTTTTTTTTTTTTGTGTAAGTGTAAATGCAGAGCATGAAACTGTTGCAGAGCTTGGGCTGAACGGATCTCATCGACTGTTTGCTTTTGTGATACGCATATCATTTTTGCTCAAAATTTGCTCAAACTGGCGCAGAGCTCGTGCCAAGACTATGGTGTGATATGCGAGAACGTGTCAAAATGATATCGCCACCCCCATGAAACTTCAAAGTGACTATCAGTGTCCAAATGAATATCATGGTATCAAATCGCCAACCCAACTTTCAAAGTGACCATCAGTGTCCACAAGATTAACATGGTGACAGTTTCCAAAGTTTCAAAACCCAGGCTTTAAGTTTCACAATCCATTTTCAATGATTTTCAATCCTAGCTTTACAAACCCACCTCACCGTTTCACAATACGACTCCCAAGTTTCAGAATTCAATCTTCAAGTTCCCCAATAGAACGTTGACCCTGAAAGTAGTTGCCAGGTTTTCATCTGATCCTTCAGGAGCTTCTAGACACCAGCGAGAACATCGAGTACCTCACGTCTGCACTTGAGGCAGTTTTGAGTGCAGCTTGCAGAAGACGACAGAGTCAACAGTTGATGACCGTCGTTCCTTGGAACCTTTGAGACATCTCACAGGTGCACTTGGGATGTGAGGCAGGCAGTGCAGCTTGTTGAAGCAAAGAGAAACACGAAAGGTTTTCCTGCCCAACCAAACAGAGCAAGCACGTAGAGCATGATAGACTTCTCGGACAATTTGATACAATTTGATACAATTTGCTTGAGTTTTGACCATCTTGACCTCTCTTCCATTCTCTTCCATTCTCTTCCATTCTCTTCCATTCTCTTCCTATGTTTCAGCGATTTTCACCGTGGATTGAGTGCCAGGTTCCTTCTGTGGCAGCACATGCTGCCCTGCTCCGCGCTGCCACGCGGCCTGAGGCCTCCTCAATGTCCGCTTCATATTCAAAGACTCGAGATGCGACGGAATGACGCATCATGACCCAAATTTTGAAAACTTACTGTATAGACGTGTATAGTGATTTCATGTGATTTCAATTGATTTCAATACTTTGAAAACACATTTGGTGTGAATAGACTGGACATTCCATTTTTGACGCTCCTTTTCGAGTTTGTGAGCTGACGGTGCACAAGTTCAACTTCCAGCTCCATGGATTTTGTCATTTCCCGCTTGGTGCGACCTACCATTTCCATTTCCACGTAAAGACACGCGGAGATCTGCGGAAACCCGATGGAACGCATTGCAGGTCATTTCGACGATCGCAGGACTAGCTGTGGCCTCAGGGCGTAGCCAGGCGTCTAGTGTCAGGAGAGTCTTGTACTGCGCAGTTTGTACATTTTGAGGTCAGAAGTGAGCTGGAGTCAAAATGAGTCAAAAGACAGCACCTTCACGGGTTGGCACGAAGGGAACCGATTTACGAGTGTCAGAAGCGTCAGAACCCTCCAATGCTCTCTAGCTTTTTGAACTCAAAGCCGGAAAGGGAAACGATTGGGCCCTGAGTCATACTGGGTGTCCGCTTGTATGTTGTGTTCGACTTGATAAACAGTAACAGCTCAACACTATTAAGTAATTCTAATCTACAATTCTACGACAAGACTCATCAGTTGAAACTTCTCATTCTTGGGATGCTGTTGCAGCATTTGGTCTGAGACCGAGATAGCGAATGGTGTTGTGCACATTTCTTCCTTGCAAACGCTATGCACCGTGTTCGGTGCGACATGCACCACCTCTGCCGCAGAGTTAGATCACTTCCATACCAAGAGACAGAAGTCACTACAAGCCAATGCCGTTTTTTAAATGCATATTACAGCATATTGAAAATTGCTGATGCCACGTTTGTAGCATTTTGCGCATGCTGTGAACACTTGTGGGAATAGAATTCTTTCCCTCAATGATTGTAGATTCAGTGTCATGCACTCACTGTAGGAGATCTACGCACCCCCACACCCCAACATTGGGAATCCTCAACAAAGGTTGGATGGCTATCCCTTATTGAAGGAATTCTGACCGTCATATTTCCTCTTCTTATGTGAACCCTTTCCCTGACCCTACTATAAGCTGTTGCATCGCAATATTCTAGAACGAGTTCATATAATTCACTGGACCTTGTGGCCGGAGCTTGTGGCGCAAATGTACTGCGATCGGTCCAACACTGAGTTTGACCTCAAACAGATTCAAACAGACTCAGGCATGTCAATGTTAGACGAGAGCAGACTGGCCGCTGCTGATGTTCGAAATCGGTATGAACTGATGAACTGGAATGGGAGGACTGTTCAGAGAACGGTGCAACTTAGGTCATTGCCATCATTGCGGAATGCCGAGCATGGATACCAACCAGGCCACATATGGACCCAGTCCAGCAGTTGTGAAGACGAATACTTGAATGAGAAAGGCTTGCAAAGACTGACTGAGCACTGCTTGAAACCCATAGTGTCTTTCCAGGAGTAGTTGCTTGGCTTCGCAGTGTATCACATCTTCGCCGAACCAACGCTTCTTTTTCAGGATTTGGCTGCCTCGTTCTTAGCGGTGCTCATTTGGCCAAGTACTGTCCAAACATGCTGGCAAACTCTGCGGGCCTTTGCACATCGCACATTTGTGCGCTTGAGGTCAGCCGCTGTACTCTGGGCTTGTTGCTGCAGCAGTTGCGGGCGGAAGGCCCCCTGAGAATCATTTATACTAAGGCAGACGTGTCACAGAAACTTGGCGTTCGTGAGCCAGTCCAAATCAGTCCTAGCATGTCCAAGCCATCCAAGCGCGTATTGGACCGTCGCACAAGCTGCGCTTCTCGAAGCCCGCCATGAATTGAGGCGAATCTGCCGTCGAAGGCATCATGGAAAATCCAGGCCTGGAGGGCAGAGACACCTTGACACGCGACATCATGTGATCATGTCCTGAGATGGAAAAACAAAAAACGGAAAAGGCCTCAGGGCATTGTGATTGTTTGGCCATGGCTGGTGCAACTTTGAGGCTTCAGATGTTTTCTACGATTTTGGAAGCCCCCCATCAGCGTACTGCCACAGAGGCCGTCGGGACTTGAGACTTTAATCATAAAAGAATATAAAAGAGGGAAAGAGGATGAAGTAAGAACTTAAGAATCTTAAGAGCTGTTGAGTCGATATAGAGCTACTAAGCGTCAATGAAGAATCGAGCTAATGACCCTCCATTTTCTCGTTCATATATACATGTTCTGTTTAGTTTGTTGTCATTTGTGGTGTTCTTTGTGGTGTCAAGTTGAATGAAAGTCGAATGTGTGGATTGCGCTATCTAAAAGATTCAGGCGGCAAAAGGTCCGTGGCAACCGCAATCTTTCAGGTATTTGTTGACTTCGACACTCTTGTGAGATGGCTGGTCGACATGGAACGCCGGCGAGGACTGGGCGGATGTTCTGCGAAATCCAACAAACTCACCAATCCGCAAAGTCTTTCAGGGCAGAATTATTTTCAAAAATGTCATAACAGAGAGAGCTTCAAAAAAAACAACACACATTATATAGTAAGAGAAGAAGCAAAGACAGGCAGGCGAAGGCAACATGAGCACATGGCGGAGTGAAGGCCGGTAAAGGCAAGATGCACAACATGATCAGGGCCATGATCAGTGTAATTGTACTCGTACATACTCGTGCCATCTCATACCAGTAATATGTGACGCTGAATTTGTATCAAGGCAAGAATGTTCCGAGAACGTATCGCAGTTTGGACCGCCGCGTCAAGAGTTTGATGCGGAGGCAGAGGGCTGCTGCCGGATGTAAAGGGTAAGTTCCAACCAAAGGATCTATCTATTATCTATATGACATGAACAGATGCCTATCATGTGAGCGAACGATGAAGTACAAAGATGGGCTAAAAGTCAGATATGTCTGTGGCTCAGTATCAATCTGGAGCAATCAATGCTCTTTCCCTTTGCTAAGCCTGGAGATCAGAGCTGGAAGCTGGTAATCTGTGAAACTCGACGGCGCTGAAAGGGAATTGGACTACATTGGCGCTGGCCTCCAAATTCTGTTGTGTTGGAGTTATGTTTCATGGTGCAGGTTGCGAGCAAGAGGTGTGGAGCTGTGCTTCATCGTTGTCTGAATCCCAGACTGTGACAGGGCTCTGAGGATTGCTCTCACCTAATCTCAAGTTAAACAGAGCATTGATGAAGAAACATTATCTTTTTTTTAATTCTTTTTTTCATTCTGTCTTTGGTGAGGCAAATGAAGCAGCACCTTGCTGTAGCGAACCTGAGGCTGAACATGGGTCGTTTCCTCCCACTGCATCGAAAACATGCTGCCACATGCCACAGTGCAACCAGCATTGACCACTGATGACCACTGTATTTCAGCGTGATAATGCCACCTTCCCAGAAGCTTCTTGGGACCTGACAGGATGCTCACCTGTGGCTGGCAGAGGATGTTGGGATGAGGGGTTCCATCATCCTAGACCATCCAAGCTTTGAAAAGGATTTGGCTCTGGTCACTTAGCCTTCCCGTGGCATTTGCGAATAAACATCCCCAGCCTGATTTCAGGTTTTCCATCACTTTGATTCCTGTAGCAACCCGGGGATTGCGGCCAATTTTAGGGAATGGCATAGATGTCTGGCAGGAGCAGATCAGAGCATCTTTGGGAAGAGCTGGTTGCTGCTGGAAACGATGTGGTGATGGTTCCAGACGCTTGTATGCACAAGAAGTTAATGCGTTTCTCTGCACAAACAGAGTGTGCTCGATACATCTCGATACCATGACGGAGGGTATCGGTGAAAAAGCACTTCACTTGAAATAGCAGCCGCCCTTGCACTCTTTCGAAACAACCGCCATATGCTTATCGACTTATCGTATAATATCTTATATATAATCAGTACGTCCGGTTGATAGCGTTGCCCAGCCAATTCGATTTGTGCTGAATGCTCAGTTTGGGATATCCATAGGCCATAGTCTGAAATTTATTCAGGCAGGCAGCTAAGCAATTAGGCAGTATGCATTTCTGCCTGCGTATGATGAACGCTTAGTCATCCTTCTTCCACTACTTGCTTGTTGTATGCCTTCTGCGTGCAGTCCTTCCTCCCAAATACTCCAAGATCTGGTTTGGTTGCGGATCAAACTTGATCACGCTTCTGCGTTGTATGGGAGGTTCCTAAAACTTGACTACCCAAAACCATTGGTTTTCCCGTGGATATTAACCTATTTTGGATGATTTTGGGGTCCACATTTTAGGAACCCCCCATATCCATGCTTCGCATCCCGACTTCCCAAAGCGTATATTGGCATCTATTTTAAAGATGTAACTTGATGTAACTGATGTAACACATCGTGCGACTTCAGGTCCCTCAGATGTGCTGAGCAGGCGGTTTTTCCTATACCTCTCTGTGTAACAAGCAGCAACGTGTTCATGCCAGAGTGGCAGGAAATCTTTGGATTTGCTGAGATTTTGGGAGGCTTGTGCAAAATGATCCAGACATTGCCGCAGTGTGAGGAGCTGAGGGCAGGCTGAGGGAAGTTCGGATCAGCCACAGGGACGATTGTTCAGACGTATTTTCATCATAACTCATCATATCTCAATCTCATCATTTACTGTTTAAGTTTTAATTCACATTTTTTTCCGCGTCACCGTTAGTTAGTTTGGCTTCAGAGCGGATTCCTTCAGCTGTGGCCATGTGTAGCGCAATTCCGCGACCGCGCTTAGTGTTGCGGTCGGCTTGGCCGCAAGCTTGGCGAAAGGCTTGGCGTTTGCATTTTGCTCTGGCAGTGGCAGTGGCCTTGCTTTGCTGTGGCCCATTTGGCCCATTTGGCCCATTTGGCCCATTTGGCTCCTACGTTGCAACCTTCGCCAGCGGCTCCTCAGAGAGTCGCCGAGAAGTCTTGGGTGCACTTCTGGGAGCCGGGCTCACGCCGACACCAGCAAGGGCAGAGAGTGTCATTAAACAGATGGCCAGCGAATCCCGAAAGCTATCTGATGAACTTCAGTTTGAAAGTTTGGCAAAAAGTTTGAGAAACAGACCATGTAAATCACATACTGTAGATATACTTCCCCCTCTTCAGACAGCTGTGGTAGACCATATTATTGATGCAACCCTTTCCTTTCTTTTTTTGGGCCTTTGTGTCATGACCACCATTGTTACATTTTTTAGGGCACACAGCTCTCTTCCAGGCCTTTGATCACGATTGCATGTTCCGAGCACCTATGACTAAATTTGGATGAAAGATGAAAGATGGTGTAAGCAATTTTCAATAAGTTTAGATGATTAACGTGTCTTGAAACCGGGTCTAGTCTTGTGATGTCTTGTGTGCACTTCGACACTCAGGCCTTGAAGTCAGGAAAGCCGGTGATTGTAGATTTTGCGGCTGATTGGTGTCCTGATTGCCAGCAGATGGCACCAGTTCTTCTCGACCTCAAGCAGCAAGTTGGGAACGCCGTCGAGTTTGTGACCTTGGATGTAACCTACGCCGCTCCAGGCTAGGGGCACCAAATGGGTCAGGGTGGGTCAGGGTGGGTCAGTGACAGTCAGAGGTCTGGCCTGTAATGGCCTGTATGTTTTCTGCAGCGCGGACCATGGTCAACCCTGAGGTTCTACACTTCCAAGGATTCTGGAGAACGATATTTGGGCCAAGAGGTTCGGTGTTGATGGCTTGCCCCACGTAGCCTTTATCGATTCGCAACGCCATGTGCAAACAGCTCTGGTGGGAGATGCATCTTGGACGAATTGCGTCCAGAGTTAGAAGCTGTGTAAATGCCTCTTGCAGTGGTATACTGTTCTGGAGAACCGGGAGCACTATCCTTATTTCATTTATTTTCTTGTTTTACACGGTATTGCACAGTTAATATTTCCTTGGAGAACTCCAGTGGGCGAGGCCCTGTTCAAACACTTCCAAGGTGCCTCCCAACGTCGTGCGTGCCGATGTTGAGGCGTTAGTGAAAGGAACTGACCTTCCTTTCATCATGTATGATGCGTTCGAAGGGCAGAGCAATACCTTGGAATAAGCAGCATTGACCCTTGGCAAAGCGCATTTGAACAAATTCTACAGGACTGACGAACGAGATGAAGCGTTCGGTCATGTTCCATGATGGCGAAGATGAAGTCGGCGAAGGGGCACCCTTGAGCTCACAGCACTGCTCGTCAGCTGAATCCAACACGAAATGCCGAACAAATGTGCGTGAAGGAGGCACCCTTCCCTGCGCATAGCCCTGGTGGATCTTGCTCGTGTCTGTGCCTCGTGCTGCAAAAATGACAGGCCTGCTGCGCGTGCACCTGCGGCTTGAAGAATCTGTCCAGTCAACAAACTTGGTCCACTTTGGTTCTTTGGACCACTCCCGATTTTGCACAAGGTAGTTGGCCAGACATGCAGATTCCTGCAGACGCCCGAGGTTTGGAGTGGACAGTGCGCAATTATCTCCTGCAGCAATTGAGTGGGTGGTCGGTCAAGGTTGGGACTCCAAGGATCGATGGTGCGAAAATGAGAACAGACATTGCAGCATATTGCAGCCACCTTGGCTGAACTGCAGGGAGTTTTGAGTCGATACGTTTGTTGTGTAAGTTGTGTGTTACCTTGTGCTTGTGAGGCACAGCTGACGTCCAAAATGAAGAAGCTTTGCAGAGGCAGCGTAATATTTTCACACTCCACGTGCTCTTTTTCAGAGTCTTCGGGACGAATACTCTTCTCTTCTGCTTTTGGCCTGGCTGTTGTGGGTCTCTGTTTTCATGGTCATTTAGCAGTGGTTCAACATCATCATCATCATCATCATCATCATCGTCGTCGTCATCATCATCATCATCATCATCATCATCATCATCATCATCATCATCATCATCATCATCATCATCATCGTCATCATCATCGTCGTCGTCGTCGTCATCATCATCATCATCATCATCATCATCATCATGGTCATCGTCATCGTCATCGTCATCGTGATCGTCACCCTCATCGTCATCATGATCGCCATCGTCATCGTCATCGTCATCGTCATCGTCCTCCTCCTCCTCCTCATCATCATTATCATCATCATCATCATAATCATCATAATCATCGTCATTGTGATTGTGATCAAGATCGTGATCGTGATCGTGATCGTCGTCCTCCTCCTCCTCCTCCTCATCATCATCATCATCGTCACCATCATCATCATCATCGTCATCATCATTGTCATCATCATCATCATCATCATCATCATCATCATCATCATCATCATCATCATCATCATCATCATCATCGCCATCGCCATCGTCATTGTCATCGTCCTCGTCGTCGTTGTCGTCGTCATCATCATCATCATCATCAGCAGCATCAGCATCAGCATTATCGTCATCGTCATCGTCGTCGTCATCATCATCATCATCATCAGCATCATCGTCATCGTCATCGTTATCGTCATCGTCATCGTCATCATCATCATCATCATCATCATCGTCACCATCATCATCATCATCATCATCGTCATCGTATTTAATATCCTGTGTATTGTCCTTTGCAGCTGACTAGGAAAAATTGCATGTCTCAGGCTAGCTATTCTGGTTAATGCCGGGCGCTTGGCATGGAATGGAATGCTGCTACGTTCTGGGTTGGTTTTGGCTTTGGTCCGTTTAAAAGGTGCCAGCGCGAGTGAGTTTTGTTCCTTGTGACCTTTGATGCTTTCCGCGCTGCCCAGCCTTGCTGACTCTTATCGGACGTGTCCGACAGCCTACGTGAACTCGGTATGATTCTTTCTGTTTCATGTTTCGGTCTACTTTCACCAAATCCTATAGAGTCGATCGCGTTTCTGAGGAGACCCCTCAGCGTGGGCAATTCCCAATACGTTCTGGAGAGTGCAAGGTGACATGGCAAAAAATACCGGGGCCATTGTTGTCACATGCTTGGCCGTTCCAAGCTTCACCTTCATTGAACAATGAAGGATGAAAATATTGAACAATGTGAAAACCACTGGAGGTCAATGTTTTTTCATGTCTTTTCTCTGGTTTCGTTTCCGGATTCTCATGTTGGTCATCTCATGAAAAACCAGGTTTTATTTAGTTTCTCTTTCAACGCATGGCCTGGCGCAGGCTGCAACTCTGGAGGATGGATGCTTTGTTGATGCAGGCACGATTTTCATCAAATTGTAACAAACTAAAATCAAAGGTTTTCGTCTCTTCTTGTCGCTTGATGAACGCTTTGCACGAACAATGGGGGAAGGATGGGCTGCACTTTCCAACATTTCGGTGCTTCATCTTCTGTTCGTGGTTATAGAATCTAGAGAGTCTGACTTTGGTTTATGGCCCGCCTTTGTCTTGAAACTGGCTTGCCCAGAGGCAATATCAGAGTGAGGGTTCAGCAAGCGCTTGTGAATTGGGCCTCACACCCCATCAACTCGATGCTTGTGAATGTTGGAGATAGATGTACACATTGCGCCAGCAGGGTATTGCCTCACCTTTCTCACTGCAGAGTTGCAAACGGCCTGAAAGTTGTTTGTTTTTTATCTTGTTTTGAGTTTGACAACTTGGCCAGGCCTGGCATTTCATTGGCGGCAATCGCAAGGCCGTGGATATTTCAGCAGGTCTGACTTCAGCGCCGATTTCTGCAGCGCGTCTGCGCCAGGATCATCTGGCATGGAGGCTATGGAAGGATGTCTTTTGGAGTTTGCGACTTGGGACTACAACTCCATTCTGCTGCAATATGTTGCAGTACTGACATACTATGATGTAGTATGGCTATGACGGCTATGACTATGACTATGACTATGACAATGACTATGACTATGACTATGACTATGAAAACAATTGGGAATGTGCATTGAAACTTTTAGCCAGCTCCTCTGACCGTTGAAGGGCTCTTGTGCAACATCTTAGAGTGTGTTTGCGTGCGTGCTTGCGTGGGTGTAGGGAACCTGTCCTTTTCATGCGATTTAGACCAACCAAATTTGGCGCAGCCAGACCTGATCAGTTTTGCAGCACCCCCTTCCCGAACCATGACCATTGTCCGGGTCTTCATGAACCTGAGGAACCCTTTGTTTGATCTTTACCTAGAAGGGCACGGAAACAAACCCACTTTAGAAAGAGTGTGTGTGAGAGTTTTGTAACTCATGTCAACAGTGTACTCGTAGCAGAGCTGCCCATAATTTTTTGTGCGCAAGATGAGGCTTACATCGTTTCTGCGGCAACAACCTCTGCAGGATCAAATATGCCGTTTACCAATGCAGGCCTGGGAACATTCGTCCGCATTCCACTGTCAACTGCATGCAGGCAACACTTAACTCTTGTCACACCCTCTTTGGAAAGGCCAGGGCGTGGCTTTTGGTATTGTCCCTAGCCAGACGTCTTGCCGTTTCATTCTCTGCTTTCGCAGTAGTGACTTCAGCATTTTCGTTTGCTGTGTTGCTTCGTTGAACGTTCATTGGTCATTGGACTGGAGTCCTTCACTAGCCGCCAAGGAGCGTGCATTACGGACTGCTGGCCTCAGTGACAACTGGCTCGAAGAGTGGGTCAGGGGCAAAGATTTGAAGACCATTTAGGGCAAGTCAAAGTCAGAGAGATGAACGGGATAAAAATGTCTTGCAGTGTTTCGTGGACATGCTATATAGAAATATGATGAAATATGGCAAAATTAGATAAACATAATAAACATTACGCTATATTGATATAGAATTCGGTGCGTCTCATCAGTCTTTCAATATTCGTGCAGGCGGAACTGCCTGAGAAGCTAGTGATGCGCTTTGACGCTGGGACCGATTGTCACGCGCTTAGCACAGAATCCTGCAAAAGAAGCACAGAAGGAAACGACATCTTGAAACATCCGTCAAGTGTTTGAATAATATGATATTAGTTTTTTTTTGATTTGGTATTTAATTTTGATTGATAGATCGTTGATGTGTCAAAAAATGCAAACCCTTCGAAGGACTCTAGGACAGGGACTTTGATTGACAGACATGAGAACCTTAAAACAGGGCACCTGTTCCAAACTTTGGCAGCGCACCAAGCGAAGGTTGCACTTATTGCAATATGAATGCGTATGAGATGGCATTGGAGAGTACATGAGTACAATATGTGCACTGAGGCGATAAGTTTCAGATCCAGGAGCACGGCCTGGCAGCTGCAGCCACTTTCCTCTTGGCTCGCTCCGCTCCGCTCATGGAGGAGGCCATGGCCATGGCAGAAGCGGCCATCGATGCTGGACCTTTCTGTTCCACTCTGTTCCTTTCGAAATGTTCGATTTCCTTCAGCCATCTTCGGCTTCAGCCATCTTCGGCCATCTTCGGCCGGTCCATTTCCATCTAGATCTGCTTTGTTTTTAGCATCGCGTGGGTTTGCAAACTGCGTTTGGTGTTTGTTCAAATGTTTGTTGTAGCTGTAGATGGAGCTTTTGTGGGTGCCAATGTCCAAGTCCCACACTGGCCACACTTGTGATGTTGTCAATGTTGCTGCCAGTCTTACAGTACTGTGTCGTCATGTGGAGTATGTGTTTGTGAAGTTTCGGAGTTTTGCTGTGTGGTGTTTGCGAGCTGCCGAACTGGGGCTTATAAAAGTTACACCGGAAGCTCTTGGATCCTGCCTCCCCAAGAAGCTGTAGCAAGCTTATCAGAATTTCAAGCGTTGATAGTTCCGGATTATCCTCCCTGTTTTTTTATTGTTTTTCTTCTTTCCTGTGCTTCTTGTGCTTTTTGCTTGTGCTGAAGTTGCCTCCGGTTCCTAGTTTGTGTGTTTACAGCAGATTCTGAGTGCTTCGGTTTCTTCGGTTCACAGGAACTAGAGGCCTTGGCATGGACGCTCGAACTGATGAGGCCGAGGTACGCATCAAAGATGGCCATGATTCGAAACCCCGAATCCCCGAACACATGGGAACACGATGGAACACCTTGTGCTATCTTGTGCTTTGTCCGAAAGTTTTGAGAATCAAATCATTGTGCAATGGTGCAGTGTGGCTAGGATGCAGAACTTGTCAATGACTTTAAGGGCCAAACAAAACCCATTTGTGATATATAAATTATAATATATATATATATTATAAATTATCTTTAATATTTAATTATGTACAAAATATGATATGTATTATATATATTATACTATTTAATATATTATCTGTATTATATGTATTACACATATATTTTACATATTATATATATATATTATACATATGATATATAATATAACATCTATAATATATGTATATATACTATATACAGTATACTATAATATAATATAATATAATGTAATATAATATAGTATAATAAAGACTACATATAATATCTATAATATATATGCTATACATATATAATATAATATATATGATATACATGCATAATATAATATAGATAATATACATATATAATATATACAATACATATATAATATATACATATATAATATATATAATATATATAATATATATGTAATATAAATAATATATATAATAGATAATATATATAATATATAATATATAATATATAATATATATAATATTTTATATATAATATATATAATATATTATATATAAAATATTATATATATATAATATATTATATATTTAATATTTTATATATAATATAATATATATATAATATAATATAATATATAATATAATATAATATAGTATAATATATAATAATATATATATATATATATTAAAAATAATATAATATAATATAATATATAATATATAATATAATATAATATATAATATAATATATAATATAATATATAATATGATATAAAATATAATATATAATATATATAATAGAATATATATAATATAAACATAACATATATAATATAATATAACTGATATAATATATAATATAAAATATATAAAATATAATATATATATAACATTATATATATTATATAATATATAATGTATAATATAATATATAATATAATATATAATATATAATATATAATATATAATATATAATATTTAATATATAATATATATAAATATATAAAATATAACACATATATAATATATATAATATATAATATATACAATATATATAATATATATTATATATAATATATATTTAATAGATATAATGTATATAATATATATTTAATATAATATTATATATATTACATATTTGAAATAGATATAATGTATAATATATATATAAATATAATATATATATAGTATATTTAATATATACATTACATATACATAATACTTAATATATATGCAGTATATATCTATATATGTAACGTACATAATTTTTAATGTATAAACAATCTACAAAGATACATTGTATATATATAATATGATATATATATAATATGTATAGATATAAAATGTATAATATATAATACATATAATGTATAGTATATACAATGTATAATACATACAATATAATATATAGATATATATGTATATTGTATATAATATAGACTATATATAGTTTATATAATTTATGATATATATATATATAATAATACGTATATAATAAAATATATAATATATGTACTTGTTTTCCTTCCCAATTTAATTGATAACATATATGATTATATCTCTTATATTTAATATTACGCACAGGCCCCGTGGTTTGCCCGGACTGCAACATTGAGGATGCCCTGTTGTCGAACATGAGAAGAGAAATTGCAAAAAATACTACGTACGTTTAGGATTCAGAGTTTTCAGGGTTTTAGGGTTTAGGCTTTAGGTTTTTAGGGTTTTAGGGTTTAGGGTTTTGGGGTTTTAGGGTTTAGGGCTTTAGGGCAGGTTTTTGAGCATGTCGAAGGATCATATTGATATTTGAATTCCATGTTAACCTTGCGAGCCAACCATAGGGTCTTGCCGTAATATTAAAAATAGTAATATGTATATATATATGTAATCAATGCAATGCATGTGTGTGTATATACGTATATATATATATACACGCATCTTTGATGATGCCCAGGCGGCAGCCGACCGCATTCAGCAACTCCATGATGGCTTCCCTGGATAAAATCTTAGCAGAGGCATGATCTGTCAGGATACCTGGGCAACGTTGCCAAGTCAGGGAGAAGTGGATTGGCGTCATTCACACTTTCCAAACTGCATGAACATCAGCTAGGACAAAGACACTGGAAGTGTGAACGACCTGCATTTAATAGTGATGTATTAAATTGTAAAAACATGTTTACCGGCTGCAACCTCATCATCAACAAAGAAGAGCGTTTGCAACTTGTTTTACTCGGATAGCTTGGCTCCAACGAACGTGACTTCAGTTTGATGAGCCTGAACTTGATGAGCGTGCTGCAGCAGTTGCAATTGCCTTTCAGGACTGGCTGTGTTAGATACAATTTCTTTCTTTATGTGACATTTATTGCCCTATGACGTGGAGAGGTGGAGACAATGGAAGCGCAATGGATTGGACCTCGTTGGTCGCGTGTTGCTTGTAGGACATTTTGCGAGGCTTTCTCTATCTTGGACACACCATGGCGCTCCGGGAGCTCATCTCTTAGGGACACGACAGACGACGAAACAGAACGATTCCCATGGTGGTTGACGAAGTCAGGACATTCACAATAGCCACCTGAATCACCTGAGCTGATCGCGCATCCTCACAAAGGCCATGGCTAATGGAGCCTCGTGACTGCTTTGACAACGTCCTTTTCCGGAAACTGCTTTTGGCCAAACGCTTATTGCATGCCAGCGACGGATTCGACGTGTCAAACGGGCAATCCAAGCAACTGCAATCAGTTCAAATCTTTGTTCGACTGTCAGTGATGCTGAGCTAATGGCTATACAATAGTTGGGGCAAATTATTTTCCTATGTATTGGAGGATTCGAGGATGAACACCCATTTCGGGTACCAGGGTTTGATCCATGGCCACTGAGACAGGGCCCACGCTTGCTGAAAGAATATACGCTTAGCCGCCCAAATTTTCGTGCCATACTTCGCTTCTCAACCTGTGTAAGCAGTGCCTGGATGTCCTGGGGCATGCTGTCGAGATCCCAAGGCCTTGCAGTCAGGAGCCGACCTGCGCCAAAGACTTGGAGGTCGTGGGTTGCGCCATCCAGGTCGCAGGGGTGCCAAGGTTTTGCATGGTCACACTTGACAGGACAAGTGCATAAATATCCTGCAGCCGTTTACAGTGAGACGCGACAAATTGGATAACTTATATACTGCACTAAAGTGTGGCTCGAAAGGAAACCAAAGACAAGTCACAAAGGGACACATAAACCGTTCTTTCCAAAGACAAGTCACAAACGCGAAGGGTTCCAAAAGATACTATCCATGAATGTCCATGATAGAAACGCATGGTGTGATGTTGGTGATGATAATGATAGTGATGATGGTGATGATGGTGATGATCCAAAAACTTTCACACACACAAAATAGCCACACAAGACGCTTTTGCACAAACACTTTTATACAAGAATTCTCTACAGCAAGGCGTCTACACGCAAAACCTTTTTCACACACAGACACGCACGCTTTTACACCAGCGGCTTTTACACACACACAGACAGATGCCTTTACACAGAGTCGTTTCTATATACACAGAATATCCTCTGATATAGGGGCGCCTTTACACACAGTCCCTTCAAACCCAAAGCTTTTAAACACACAGAAGCTTTTACGCAGAGAAGCTTTTACTTACAGATGGTTTACACAGACAATTTTGTGCACAGGCGCTGCGCACAGAGAAAACTCACAATCACAAAGCTTTTACGCAAAGGTACTTTTACACAGCGCCGCTTTTACCCGCAGAAGCTTTTTCGCACAGAAGCTTTGACAGACAGAAAACCATTACGCACAGTTTTCAACCTCGCTTGCGCTGCTCCTGGAGCGGCGCAATCTCAAACAACACAAATATGATTTCAACATGTTTCAAATATTGCCATACTTAGCTTCAATGCAGGGCATGCCTCTACATTTCTGCAACACGGGGGCATCTTTGGCAGCCCACCATTTTTTTCCTATCATGCAGAAAGCATTGACGACATTTCTGTGCGTGAACTTCAGTTTTGTCTAGTTTTGACCTTTTCCTGCTGTGGCTCTTGCAACATTTCAGCTTTTACCACAAGTTTGCTGCCTTTTTTTTCAATCCCAGGTTCAAAACGAACCTCATGCACATGTTTAACTTGGAGGGATTTGCTTTGGTGCCTGGTTTCCCGCTTTTTTTAATTGTTTTCATGTTTTCACAGGAACTCCGCCAGCTCCAAAGCGCACGCGCCACTCTAACACCCTGAAGCAGCACCTTGCGGATCTTGTGGCACTGTGCAGCGGCACCAGCAGGCCATCTCCAAACCGCGCAGCAATCTGACAGCACCCCGAAGACCAGCTCCAAAGCGCACACCCCACCCTGACAGCAGCACAGCACCCTGCAGCGGCAGGCCAGTCTGACAGCAGCACCCTGAAGCAGCACCCTGCAGCCACACCAGCATGCCAGCTCCAAAATGCAAACGTGCATGCAACCCATCCTTGCCAACAGCTTCGCTATCTGGGGAAAAACGCTAGGCATGACTTAGGCGTAGCATTGTTGTTTCCTTGTGCTTGGACCTCCAAGCGCTGCAAAGTTGGGTCTCCCAACGCGACTTCTCTGTTTGGGCGTTTTCAACTTTTGTTGTAAATTAGCAGTAGCCCCACTCAATTGTTAAGTTGCTCCCGGAGGGTTTGCCAGTGATCCACCAACGTTCCAAAGAAGCGTTTTGTGTATTCAAGAGAGAGTACAAAAACACTTCTTGCATTTTTCCCTTCAAATGTTGCCAAAAAAAACTTCTTTCAAAATTGCCACCAAAAGAAGCGTTTTCTGTTTTTTGTTGAAATTTGTACGTTTTACAGTGAAATCCGGTTCAATTTGGTGAAGTTCCAAAAGCTGGTGAAAACCTGGTGAATTTCCAAAACATGGTGAAAACATGGTGAATGTCAAAACCTGGTGAATTCACCAGGTTTTCGCCAGGTTTTCACCAAACAAACGAAAGAAGAGTTTTGCGCACTGAAGGATTCTGGCAAAACGCTTCTTCCATTCCACACCCGAAGTAGTATAGTGAAAGCGCGTGTTGCCTGCCAAAATAAACAAATAAGCAACTTAACACACTCAATGCCGTTGGCCGAAAGAACATCCAAAAATCTAGATCTCCACACCCGCCAAACAGGTCAAGCCTGGTATGAGCTCTCAGCGGGTATCTATCAAAAGGTCCACCCATGTATCCATCCTAAACCCAAACCCAGCGTTTATGGGTCAATACCAGTTGAACGTCACAACATGTAGGAAAGAAGTGCCTGGCTCAACCGTTTCTCCTGGAGGTTTCCCCAAACGCAGGCCTTGGACATACACCTGCAACCACCTGCAACTACACACCTCAAGGCGTAAGCGTCTTGTGCGACCAAAGATGCAGATATTGTAGTTGAAGTTGTAGACAAAGACGACGATGATGACGATGACGACGACGACGCCGACCCCGACGCCGACGCTGACACTGACACCAACCCTGATGACGCTGATGACGCCAACGCCGACGATGACAACGCTGACACCGACGCCAACGACGACGCTGACACCGACGCCAGCGCTGACGCCAACGCCGACGCCAACAGCGAGGACGACAACGATGCCCGCGCCCACGCCGACGACGACAAGGACAATGACGCTGGTGGCGGCGGCGATGACACCGGCGACGGCCATGGTGGCGACGGCGATGGCGACGACGACGACGACGACGACGACGACGATGATGATGATGATGGTGAAGACGGATGGAAGGGATGGAAGGGATGGAAGGGATGGAAGGGATGGAAGGGATGGAAGGGATGGGATGGGATGGGAGGGAGGGAGGATGATGGATGGATGGATGGATGGATGGATGGATGGATGGATGGAGGGGGGGTGGGTGGGTGGTGGGGTGGGTGGGGTGGGTGGGGGGTTGGGTGTGGTGGGTGTGGGGGGTGGGGGTGGGGGGTGGTGGTGGATGGATGGATGGATGGATGATGATGCTGCTGATGGTGATGAGGATGAGGATGAGGATGATGATGATGATGATGATTATGATGGTGACTAATGGCCGCTGATGACTGGTGACCGATGATGATGTTGTTGTTGATGATGATGATGCTGTTGTAAAATGGCAACCGCTTTTTGGAAGGAACCCTGCACACACGTTTTTGGGAATCAGAGGTTGGTTTGCGCAATTGTCGTCTTCATAACCCTGCGGGAGTTGCCATAGTTTGAGCATTTTGGCATACAAGACAATCCATTGACGCAAACATGTTGCTTCAAGGATCATAAGGAATTACTCAGAATCATTTACCATGCTCAGAAACCGGTTTTGCATGTTAGAACAAGTGCTTGGCGCATCACAAGCAGTCTCAAAATTGTCCGGAAATTCAGGAACCCTCTCAAAAAACCCTCCCCAGAGATCTGTTCGTACCGTTCAGAGTGGTATGGCCTGCAACCACCTCTGAGGCAAGGCCGGTTCGAGCGGAGCAGAAGGAGGTTCTGGAAATTCTGGCCTGGCAGCTACCCGGGGGGCTAGATTGGCAAGGCTGCTGACGACGGCAGGGCGGCCCAGATATTTGGAAATTTGCGAGGATCAAAGCGCACTTTTTTTTTCCGAAGCGCTATGCAGCTCCGATTGAGCCACACGTCCGCAGCAGTGCACCCAAAAGTGGTTGACTACGTCAATTTCGGGGTGAGAAGAAGCGTGTAAGAAAAGTAGAGGATAATAACTCTTTTGGGAAACGCTGCTAACTTACACCTTATACGCGGAACCGGATGGAATGGGCAAGGTGCGACACATCCATCGAGGGCGTTGAGAAAACAATTCACGATAACCACGGCGATTTGTCGGTGGAGTTAGTTTGAAGTCTATGATTGCGGGCTGTTTCGGACCGTCTAAGATTCTGATGTGAAGGGTTGACCACAAGTCTGACTTTGAGGAGGCAAATTATACTGGAAGGAAAGAATGATCTTTTAGAAGGACTGTGGTCTCCCGGCAAGCCTCTGGCGGCCCCTGCCCGCTTTGGCTGTTCATGGACTAAAATGGGACTGTCCGGTAAAGGGGTGGTACTGCCTTTGGCTCCTATTGGGGATCTGAAGCTGTGATTCATCCCTAGGCCCGTAGGCCTACGCTGAAAACACGAGCAAATATTGCCAGTAGGCTACATCGGTGAAACAGGCGCAAACTGAAATAAGGTGCGTCAGGTCATTGTTGGTGTAGGGGTCCATGCCAAGAAAGATGTCCTTGAAGAGGAATGAGTTGTTGATGAAGTTGGTAAGCTCATCCACCATGTAGTCGAACTGGAGGATATTGGTCAACTCAAATGAAGAACCTAGGATCTGCTGGTAAGAGTTCCTCTTGTCCTTGCTGAAGTGGAGGTGGTAGTCACAAAGGGGGCGTGGTCTTTGTACAATTAGATTGTTGCAGCTGAATAGTTATGGTCCAAGTGCTACTCTGGGTCTTTGTTCTTCATGTAGAAGCATATTCCAGTCGAGGTTGTTCATTTTACTGTAAATCCTGTAGCTGGTAGTCCTCGAAGTAGGAGTGCTTTGTTGTCAATCGTGGATTCCAATGTCTTCAATCTGGTACTCGTATCCATGGCGTCGATCTGAATGTGAGTGTTGTACTGCTCGAGGATGCTCAAGTGTTGGAGTTTCGACCTCTTGAAGGTCAGTGAAAGGTCGCGTCTTGGTTAGCTGGAGTTTGCCTTGTCAGGGCCGAAGTGAAGTGCTTCTGGAGAGGTGAGCTTGAGGGCAAGGAAGTCTGCTCTGGCTTGAGGTGAAGATCGAAGTTCCTGTTGGAGTCCAAAGTCCAAGTCTGAGAGCTCTACATCCTTAGCTGATAGTGCAGTGAGAAACTCTTCCTATCCTTGGTCTGTTCTGGGTTTCTTTGCAGGAGAAGACTCTCTGGTAGTAGCTCGATGTTGCCTGATAAGTTCAAGTTCTTCGGGAGTGAGGGTCTCAGTGGCAGCAGGTGATGTAGTCGATGTGGCTTGAGGAGGGTGAGGTGGAGAAGCTTCAGGTAGTTCTTGAGATTCTTGAGGTTCTGGCTGCTGAATATCCATGGCTTCAATTAGGAACTGCTTCAATAAATGTGTTTGTAAATGAAACATAGTAACAAGTGAGGGCACAGCCCAAGCAACATGTGGTCCGTGAAAGTAAACATTGAAGGGGAGGGAAACATAAAAGGGCATGAAACTTGGGGCATGCAGTACCAATTGGCATGACAGCATTGCTGACTGTGTGGCAAAAGCTAAAGCTTGCTTGTGCCAGATGCCTATCAAAACGCATTAGAATCCAAAAAGCACGCGGGAAAACAACGGCTAAGCCGTACCGGGGTCCAATCCGAAATCCTGAAACTTCATTTCATTGATTTGGAGTTTTGACGACAGCTAGCTTCTGCTAGCTGAACTCCCTCTTGCTTTAGCAAGGTATGGGGGGCTGGAATCTCCAATCGCATGAAACTTCATAGTTAACTACCCCCGCTGGCTCACAAGCAGTTTGGCCGTGGCCCAATCCCCCCTGGGGACACCGTCAGCATCGGCGTCCTCTGCATCATTTGCGTTGTCAATAGGGCATGCCTCATTTCTTCAATTCACTGATGCAGCGGCGCTCATGATTGGCATCTTCATTCATGGGTAGCCTTCACCGCATGTTGGGCCCGCACATGTCACGAAAGCTAGCTTCTGCTACCTGGAGCCCTTCTCGGGGTACTAAGGGGATCTCCAATCGAATGAAAATTCATAGTTAACCCCCCCCCACCCCACCGGCTGGCTGGTTCACAAGCAGTTTGGCCGTGGCTCACTCCCACCCAGGGGGTCGCGGGATCGCTTGGAACCACGCGATTTGGATCGCTTAGAACCGCGCAATTGGCATCGCTTAGAACCACCCTGCAATCACGACCAACAGCAGCATCACCATCACCATCACCATCACCATCACCATCACCATCATCACCATCATCATCATCATCATCATCATCATCAGCAGCAGCAGCAGCATCAATCATCAGCATCAATCATCAGCATCAATCATCATCATCATCAGCATCATCATCTTCTTCTTCTTCATCATCATCATCATCATCACCATCATCGTTTTCACGTCTTTCCTTCTTCATCACCTACATCATCATCATCATCATCATCACCATCATCATCATCATCATCATCATAATGAAAATAGCCATCATCGTCAGGATCATCATCATCATCATCATCATCATCATCATCACCATCTTCATCATGAAAATAGCCATCATCATCATCATCTTCTTCATCATCATCGTCATCTTCATCACCATCATCATCATCACCATCATCACCATCATCGTTTTCACGTCTTTCCTTCTTCACCATCTACATCATCATCACCAGAATAATAATCATCATCCTCATCATCAGGATCGCCATCACCATCATCATCATTATCATCATCATCATCATCATGAAAATAGCCATCATCGTCAGGATCATCATCATCATCATCACCATCTTCATCGTCACCAGCATCATCATCATCATCATCTTCTTCTTCTTCTTCTTCTTCATCGTCATCGTCATCTCCATCATCATCATCATCATCATCATCATCACCATCATCGTTTTCACGTCTTTCCTTCTTCACCATCTACATCATCATCACCAGAATAATAATCATCATCCTCATCATCAGGATCGCCATCACCATCATCATCATTATCATCTTCATCATCAACATCAACATCATCATCATCATCATCATCATCTTCATCTTCATCTTCTGCTTCACCACCATCATCATCATCATCATCATCCGCATAGATGGATGAGTTGCCTAAGACTAAAAAGGTCCAGAATGGTGTACGACTAAAGGTCTCATTCCCTGGTGCTCTAATGTAATCCACCATGCTGGTCCCCTAAACCCTCCCCGTGTCGCAGCCCCGTGTCCCCAAATGTTACCCTAAAGGTCTCATTCCACCATGCCGGTCCCCTACCCTTCGGGTCTCATTCCACCATGCTGGTTCCCTTAAACCCACCCCATGTCCCAGCCCCGTGTCCCCAAGTGTTACCTTAAACTGGTCCCCCAAACCCACCCCATGTCCCAGCCCCGTGTCCCGACTTGTCCCCTAACCCACCCCAGCCCAGTGTCCCCGCTTGTCCCGTAAGCCCTCCCACATGTCCCAGCCCCGTGCCCCCCAGTGTTGCCCTGGGGGTCTCGTTCCACCATGCTGGTCCGCTAAGCCCGCCCACGTCCGCCCACGTCCCACCCCCTTGCCCCCACTTGTCCCGTAAACCCACCCCACGGCCCCTAAACCCCCCCCATGTCCCAGCCCCGTGTCCCCAAGTGTTACCTTAAAGGCCTCATTCCACCAGGCTGGTCCCCTAAACCCACCCCCCAAACCCACCCCATCGTGTCCCCAAGTGTTACCCATTCCACCATGCTAAACCCACCCCATGTCCCAGCCCCGTGTCCCCACTTGTCCCCTGAACCCACCCCGTGTCCCAGCCCCGTGTCCCCAAGTGAGACCTGAAGGTCTCATTCCACCAGGCCCCCTAAACCCACCCCACGCCCCAGCCCCGTGTCCCCACTTGTGCCCTAAATCCACCCCATGTCCCAGCCCCGTGTCCCCAAGTGTTACCCTAAAGGTTTCATTCCACCATGCTGGTTATAGCATCCTCAACCATCAACATCTGGACTCGAGGTTCTGGTGATCCTAATTTGGTGGTTCTAAGTGATGCTTTTTGGTTCTAAGTGATCCGGTGGTTCTAAGTGATCCCAATCTTGTGGTTCTAAGTGATCCTTGTGCCATCCAGGGACGCCGTCGGCATGTCACCTCCGGCAGCAAAATCGGGAGCATCCGCATTGGCATCGTCAATAATCACTAGCGCATGCTTCAAGTCGCTGGTGCAGCGTCGCTCCCTATCGGCATGTTCATGGCGAGCCCTAAAACGTAGCCTCATTTTCATTTGGAACCTCCACGTGCAGTTTCCAATAAGTTTCCACAATGGCAAACTTGTCTTGGAAATCATATTTCATAATACAGATGAGTTTCCACAGATCCGGAGCAATTGCAGCGGCATGCTTCCCTCATGACATCCTACCTAGCCGCGCTTCCAACATCTTCTTCTGTTGCAACTTCTAAGCCTTGAAAGGCCCACTCCGATGCTGAAGGTGGACCCTTGAATCTTCTTTGTGTTTAGTGACTGCCGCGGTACTGAGTGGGAGTTTCCTCATTATATATATATATACATATATTGGTGTAAATAAAAAACGTATTTATACTTATATATATATATATTTATACATATATATATATATATACATATATATACATATATATTTAAATATACATACATACATACATACATACATATATATATTCGTGTTCTCTTCATATGTGTCATTGATCCCCCTTCAATATGTCCCGGTTCATTCTATACCAAGACATGGAAAACCTTGTTTTGGACATAATATCTTTAAATACAGATGAATTTGTGAGTATACTGGGTGTTTTCATGCCAAGTTCCCTGCCAAACTAGCTTTCGTCACTTACCCCTGGGCCTCAAGTTGGAACTTATTTGAGAACCTGTAGCCAAAAAAGGCATTCATCAAGAAAATGAAGGAAAACCCGTTTGGAGCAACAAGACTCTTCCGTTTGCTGTGAACCCCCTTTGACAGACATCCCGAGAATGCTAAGAGGCTAAGGCCACATAGCTATGAATTGATATAAATTGGATTTAAGTTTTTAGTGGGCACAGCACAAACAAACATAAATAAACCACAGAGGAAGAAAGGCACACACAAAAACATTCAATTGAGGAAAGGGAAGGTCCACAACCAAACAGACACCGCAGGGCACTGCGAGCTGTTGGCTACAGGCTCTACCACTTGCTTCCGACGATGAGCAAGAAAAGCAAGACAAGTTGGCAGATCTGATCCAGAGGGAGCAGGACTGTGAAACTAAGTGAAACCATGTGAGGCATGTTCAATCACAGAGTAGTACACAGGGGATGCAATAGTCATGTTTTAGAAAAAAACCCTGGTTTACATCCTTCAATGATGCTCTTGCTGATCCAAGTTCGCCAAATAAGCTGAAACCGTCAATGAGGACCAGAGATATTGAATTGTACTGGGCCAATCTGGGTCACATGTCATCGCTTGGTGTATTGATTGACGCACGAATGGTCCGCCGTCGTTTGAAATTTTCAAAGTAGGGAAGACCCCGTCCCTTCCATTCGCAAACCGAAGTTGTGCAAGGCTCAGCACTTGAGATGGAAAGTGTACTCGAGAATGTATGAGCTGAATTGCAATTTGAGAATTTTCGGAGAGATGATGAGAACATATCCGACGCAAGGTTATATGTGGAGACGCTGATGGCTAGTGAGGATAATCCGGATGCCACCTACACCATAGTGTGGGGCACTGCAACCCTACGGCATTTAACATACCACGCTATCGAATGCATTGATTCACCGTCACGTCCAAGAGCACTTCTGTCATTTTCTGTCCGATTTTTAGTATCTTTCCATGCACCCTATTTCGCTTATTTACTCCGTTCCAAGGAATAGATTGAAACCAGGATGAAGCACGGTCTGACTGTTGATCTGACAAGATGCACAGCCAGGGTGCTGGAAGGTTTAGATTCGTTTGGACATGCTTGGATGAACTTGAACATGTTTAAAGATGTTTAAAGGCTGTATATGCCACCTGAAGTTGGAGCCAACTGTGGAAGAGCCAATTACATTTGATTAATTTTGATTACATCTGAGTACCCAAGGTCTATGCCGCTGGAATCATCGGCGCTTTATGGGTCTATGGCTTGCTACAGGAAAGAATCATGTCTCAGCCATACGACGGTGAAATGTTCCCAGATTCTGTGTTGCTGACCTGCACAAAGGGGCGAAGGCTGGGGAATGTGAAAGGTCACAGCTATAGCAGCTAGAGCAGTCGCTGTGACAAACTGTGGAAGGCGATCATTCTCTTTTTTTCTTTTCCACTGTCTACACTGGGGTGAAATGTGAATCAATTGGTTGGTCCAGGGTCCTTGACTCCGGGCTCAGCCTTCTCAGGAGATAAGACGGTTCATGTTTTTTCCATTTCCCACTCTAAAACATTTTCTGTGATTTTTGCAGATGTTGAGATGCTTAGAGATTCTGCTATTTCCATTTTGTTCTTGAGGTTCTTGGTCTTTTGCAACCGATTCTTCGCGATTTGGTGCCTTGGACATCGCTTGGAATACTTAGCGTGAGGTGCCATGCAATCATCAAGTTCATGAAGTGGACAGATGTTGGATGTCGGTGTTGTGTGACAGTGAATTCATCTAGTGCAAGTAGGGAAACCTCGGCGTCCTCACCTTCTCAGGTTCGGCCTGATCATGGTCAATGTCAAGGGTGAGGACTGGAAACTGAAGGCGCCTGTATGGCGATACATGGTAGTGTACTCTGGCAGCAAGAAGTTTCTGTGCGTATTGTGGGGAGAGTAAATTCTTGCGAAGTGTTGCAAAGGTGGGTGAGTCTGTGGTAGGTTCGTGCGCTGACTTAGAAACATACCAGCCACCAATTTTTCCGGCCGTGGGTTGAACTCCTCACACTTCAAGGTCTTTTCCTCTCCCCTGAACTGCCAGTGACTACTCAGTCGCCAGTGACTCCTCGCCCTCCGTGCGGGTCTCTCTGAGGTCTTTATCAAACGTCCTTGCAACCACTTGCCAATATGAGGCATTGAAATATGTGACTTCGATGCAAGCGCTGTCCATGTCCACAAGTCGCACGACAGCGGCGTTTCGAGTGTTCGACTGGGCAGCTGGCACCCTGTGTAGCCTTCTCTTCTTTTGATACCTTTTGACTCAGGTATCGTTTCCTGTGCAGATGCTGGGCAAGAGCTTTAAGATGATGCCGGTCATGCTGTGGGGCATCGTGATTTCGTTCCTTGGACTACTCGGCTCCATTATGGGAAAATTTGTCAGCTTTTCAAACAAGCAAGCACCATCAAAAGGACCCCTTGGTCATTTTCTGTGCCACTTTCAATGTAGGAACAAGATGGAACAAGACAGCAACTGTCGAGCTTTACCTCCAATCCATGAGATTGAACTTGACATAGCAAAAAAAAACATGGACATTAGCCACCAGTGGGCTAGAAATTGGCTGGAAATGTCTGCTTTATACTCACAAAAGTGACACAGAGCGTCCTGTGACCTTTGGAGATTGAACCAACATGAGAACAGTTTGGGGTGTTTCAGCGTTGTCAGCATTGATCTGCTGTATTTCAAGAGAGTAGGCAGGCACATTGTGTCATCCACGGCGTTCATCAGTGGCGTGTGAGGGTGTCGTGACTGCAGCTTCATTCGCTCAGGTCCAAGCAATACAAGCTCAAGGAGCCATGTCAAAAATTGTCAGCCCATTTTCTCTGCTGCTAGATGAACCTAGAAAGGACAGCTCCTCGTTTGGGAATTTGACCGAAACTCTTGTGAGTGCTCACGCAAGTTAAAGGAACAAAAGACCAGAACGACACTCATTGAGGTTTGAAGGATTTCCAGCAAGACAGAATCAATATGAATCTGTATGAATCCAATTCTGATTCTGAATCTGTATGGTTCTGTAGTGGAAGCTTCGCTCCTAACATTTCTGCAGGAGTGGGCAGTGGCCTTGGGCGTGACATGGGGTGTTACCATGTTCCTCCTCACTGGACCAATTGCAAGTCCGTCTGGGGAGAACGATGACACGACCAGCAATAGCTTTAAAGGCCCATCAATTGGGTTAGCGGAGTCAGCGGACTGGAATTGCAATGAATTGCATAGGACACAAAAGAATGACCTGTTTCAGCAGATTGAGATAGATTCAGTTTAAAATGGCTCAGCAGAGAACCTATTGAAAAGCCAAGGCCTCTTTGAAGCTCTAATTTCAGCCAAGCCCACAATCTCGGGAACTCTGGAAGTGTTTCCGCAAAGAGCAGAGAATGCACACTATCTAGCTTTGTTTTTATACGTTATATGATATGATACAATACATACATCCTATACTCATTCGCTATGAGCCAAAATTATGCACAACCCCCCTCTGAGCTATGGCACTTCCGGAAAGACCATTGACAAACAGATCTTGACCATTAGAAAGGGATCCCCGAGCCAACACTTTGCATGGGCTGTTCTGCATCTTTGGACCTGTCTATTCCAGCCTGTTGCGGCATGTGACCCACACACACACACACATCAACGCATCTCAACATGAAACAAACGCACAAAATTGCACAAGTTCCAGTTAGACATGAAGATCATGCAGGACAGATGCTGATAGATTCAGATGTTTGACCGCTAGACACTATAGAGAAACACACGACCTTAAACATCTTAAGGTACCTTACATTTTTTTGGCGCATAGTAGTTCTCAGTGTCCTGTGCTAATGGAGCAGCAGATCACATTGGGTTACACCGTGGGACCTGACCTGTCGCCAGGTTTGCTGCTCCTTCTGCTCTTCCTAGCCTTAGATGGCATCACCTCACCGATGCAAGAGAAACTCTTCAAGGAGTATGGCCTTTCCAAGTCCCTCGATGAATTACTCGACTTTCTCGACTATCTCGACTCGATCGACTCGATCCACTCTTAGACATTGACGATCTGGCACGATTTGCAAGTTACAAAGAATCAGTCACATAATTATGTCTAATGTCACATATTCAATATGTTTCAATATTATTCATGATAAATCCAAGAACACCTTTCTAATATTTCCTCTGTGGACCAATTGCTCAACGCTTTGTTCCAGACTGTAGAATTAGTTGCGATGTTTGCTGCTGGACACGTTCTCCGCCACAGGTACAACCAGATCTTGTGGGTTAATCTGTGCTCAGCCATCGTGTCCATGATCACCCTGTTGAGTGCCGGCCTCAAAAAAAGTCCGTTCAGATCATCCCGAGAGGCAAAGCAAGCTCTGACCTGCAATCTCCGTTGCGACTTTTGCAGTATGAATGTACGATACGTACGCTATGCTTGAGGAAAGTGAAGAGTTCCAGCTATCAGATCTATCAGTTGAATTCAGTTGATATATATATATATTATATATATAAATAATGCATATAAGTGGTCAGACAAGTGGTCAGAAAGTGTCAAAAAGCACAGAGGTGGCACAACCGATGGAACCCGGCTCCAGGCACTGGTTCCCTGATGGCGGCGCTCAGCTTCTGTAAGAGACATCCGCCTTTGCTTGGCGATGCTGTGACGCTGAGTGTTGCGCAGGACCGGCTTGGACAAACTGAGAAGATACCACAAGCACGTTGCCATTTGAGAGAATGATGAGAATGTGTCGAGTCAGGGTCGGCGCAAACTTTTTCGTAGTTCCAACTTGGTTTATGATCGCGCACATTTAACTTTGGAGAAATGCCACTCATGCTTTGAATCCAGAGTATAGTCAAGTTGAAGGATCTTTGACTGTAGTCGAGGCAACCGCTCAAAATCCATCCTTTCAAGTCCATGTTGACGCCCTGCGATTTTGACAGGTTTCCAGCCAATGGTTTATCTACTCGAGACTTGGTCGACAATTGTATTGGTTGGTTGAGCATGCAATGTGAAGATTGTTGAAGATGTTTGGTGAAGCAAACCGATTCCTGCAGTTTAATACAGTTTATAGTTTCAACCTCCAAGGCAGGTGAAAGAATTTGGTGCTGTGGTGTTTGCTGCGACAATGAATGTCCGACAGTTGCCTCTTGTCTTGTCAATGGGCTTCTGTCATTTCTGCAGCATGCCTTCACTTCTGTGCGAAGCTGACCGTGCTTCCTGCAGTTCAATCCAAATTCAAAAACAAGTTTGCCATTGCAAAGAATAATACTGCAGTATGAACCAGTCCATTCTTGCAAGATTGTTGCACACTCTTGACTGCACAGTGGTGGATCTAAGTACAGCTGGAAGCTACACTAACAGAGGTTGGATTCGGCTGGATCCACTTCCACCCTGAGGTTTTCCATCGTGACATCATACCTTGAGTACGGCCACTACATCACTGCGTTGCAAGTGCTATCTTTGTTTTTAGTCTTCGGAGCACTTTTTTTCAAGAGCTTCCTGGATGCATTGCAAGTTTCACCCAAGGGAGCTCTGCAGAGTGGACCTATGTGGACCTGTTCAATCATTGACAGTGTCAGACAGTGCAGACGTTGTGCACCGAGGTTACGATGGCTTGATGGCCACACCACGAGAAACAGAGCCTTTGGTGCCCAAGAGCGGTAGCTTGATTTTCATTCTGGTGCAGTCGGGGCTTGTGGTTATGATTTCACGTGTTTTCATCAACTTGCACCTAGAGAGTAAAGCAAGGGGATGCAAGGGGTATTGTCATGATTCAAACAGGCCTGGGCAGGTGCACTTGCATAAAACTGATTGTGATATACTTACGTACCAGTAGTACCGCACAAGGCGGTGGCGGAAGTTTCACGGATACGACACTATAGGAGAGGTGAGTTCTTGTGATGCATGGATTGCAGAGCGAATCCTTTGATGGACCGAAAGGTGGTTGGAGTTGTGCTTTTGGGAGTGGTTGCAATGGTTGCAGTGGTCACCTCACTCACAACTCCTGGATGTAGTGTGGTGTAGTGCAGTAGTTGTAGTTGTAGTGGGGTTGATGTTGTTGAAGTTGTAATGTTGTAGTTGTAGTTGTGGTTGCAGTTGTAGTTGTATAGTTGTAGTGTAGTTGAAGTTGTAATTTTCTTACTTG
>CAMXCT020001554.1:90000-145603 GCA_947184155.2 Cladocopium goreaui
CTGATCTTCTCTTCTCTTCTCTCTTCTCTCTTCTCTCTTCTCTCTTCTCTCTTCTCCTCTCTTCTCTCTTCTCTCTTCTCTCTTCTCTCTTCTCTCTTCTCTTTTCTTCTCTTCTCTTTTCTTCTCTTCTCTCTTCTCTTCTCTTCTCTTCTCTCTTCTCTCTTCTCTCTTCTCTCTTCTCTCCTCTCTCCTCTTCTCTTCTCTTCTCTTCTCTTCTCTGACTCTTGCCACCTCTGCTTTTCCATCTGTCCATATTCAATTGCCTTCGGCACGCCCGCCGGCCATAGAGAGGTGGCCCCAAGGGATTTTGATGTGCATTCTAGGTGGAAGCCAGAAGAGAAAAGAAGGAGAAGAAGAAGAAGAAGAATGAGAAGAATAAGACAGGAAGACAAAGCCGTAAAACGGAAGCGGCTTGTGTGGCAAGGTTTGCTGTAACAACCTATTGACCGTATACCAAATTAGTACCGCCCGCAGCAGAGTAGCGCCAGGTAATGGCTTGACAGCAGATCGCTGCGTGGAAGGAGACAGGGGAGAGAGATTTCCCCAAGGGAGGTTGACGTGCACGCTAGGTGGAAGCCTGAGAGAAGAAGAGACGAAGACAGAGCCGTAGATCAGAAGCAGCGTGAGTGCTTGAACAATCAATGGAACGCATACCAAATGAGTACTTGTAGTACCGTGTGCGTCCTGTGACGAGTACCTGTAGACAACGGTAATGCTGTAGGCAATGTGATTAGCTATCGGCACTGCGAGTGTAGTACTTGGGGAAGAAGGGGAAAAGGAGTGGAGGAGTAGAGGAGTAGAGGAGTAGAGGAGTCGGAGTAGGCGTCGGAGTAGGCGTAGGAGTAGGAGTAGGAGCGGTAGCAGTAGCAGTAGCAGCAGTAGCAGCAGTAGCAGCAGTAGCAGTAGTAGCAGTAGTAGCAGTAGCAGTAGCAGTAGAAGTAGCAGTAGCAGTAGCAGGAGCAGTAGCAGTAGGAGTAGTAGTAGGAGTAGGAGTGGGAGTAGTAGTGGGAGTAGTAGTGGGAGGAGGAGGAGGGGAGGAGGAGGAGGGGAGGAGGAGGAGTAGTGGTGGTAGTGGTAGTGGTAGTGGTAGTAGTGGTAGTAGTGGTAGTAGTGGTAGTAGTGGTGGTAGTGGTGGTAGTAGTAGTAGTAGTAGTAGTAATAGCAATAGCAGCACTTGTACTCGCACTTGTACTTGTACTAGTAGTGCTTGGAGGACGGGGGAGGGGGGGTGACCTTGATTCAGACGAAGCAAAAACGCGCAGCAAGAGAACAAAGGAACAAGTACAAACCAAGAACAGAAACAAGAAAAACACCTCCCAATCAGACACGCCGGCATGCCGGCGGATTGTCGAAAGTTTGACTTCTACATTTCCTTCGATTATTAACTTATTATGATATTTTATGATGCTTGGTTTGCCTGCAGGATCCAATGAATTCACAATGCCCATCTGTACAGCTCTTTGCACAAACCTGAGGTTCTGTAAGCCCGCCAGAGGTCAAGCAGTCACCGGAGGCAGGGTCCGAAATTTAGGGCTTTAGGCCGCCATGTTGGTAATGCTGGTCATGCCGGTCATGGCATTACTTTTTGGGAGGCCGAAGCAAAGGGGTATTGTAGTCCAAGTACGGGGCAGGGTTGACTCTTACATCCTTCTCCACTCCAGGCAAGCTCTACTTTTCCCAAGGACTGCCACACCAAACGTGTTGCCAGCGTCATAGGTGGCACAGACATGGCGGTCACGGATACCATTGCCCATGCGTCATGATGTCCGTATGTAGAGTGATGTAGAATGTAGATGTGCAATTATTCGAACATGATTTGCATAGATTTGCTGTTTATTGAAGATGACTATGATGACTGGCAACTAGCAGTCGCGAGACCGAATGCAGTCAGGAATCAAGGCCTTAAAGATCCTTGTGGGGCAAGGAAAGGGTCTCGTGCTCAGCTTCTCATGATGAATTCGAGTGTAGAGCCGTTCAATAAGTTAATGATCAGTTCCAGAAGAGTGTCATGACGCAGTGAGATCTCACAAACAATGCTGAACTCTGCTTCGATTGCTCGCAAAAAAAAACCTCTGGAACGGCAAACTGTGCAGGCCAGAAAAAAGACGCCGGCGCGCGGGTATTGTGAGCTGTGATGTTGGAATCTCGCAGAGAAAAACATTTGTGCCTGCCAACTTGCAAGGGTCTTGTTTATGCCTTCAACTGTACTGACTTTATTTGCACGTCAATAGTCTCCATGCTTGTGCAGGCTGGGAAAATGGCCATACATGTAAAAACGACACACACACAGTGTCTTTATTGGCCTACACTAGTCATTTTTTTATGGGGAATTTCTTTAGGTGTGTGATGACCCCCTCTACATATATATTTTTGATGATTTTTGACCCAGGTGCAGATGTGCAATCGTGAGCAGTGCGCTTTGGATCAGTGCTTGGGTCAATAGCAGCATACCTGCGATCCTTTTCTTTTGCGTGTTTGCCAGGAGATCAAAGATGATTGCTTTAACGATGAAGTCGAGGAGAGCATATGCGCAAATTTCTGTGACACATTTGCGAGAAGAAAGTAGAACACAGATCGACATCCTCAGAACGTGTCACCAGTGTCACCAGTGTCACAAAATCCAATGTTGTTCCAGATTCTTCAGGAGCCAAAGTTTTCAGCGTCTGCGTGGCGAGAAGGTTTCGAAAGCAGAGGTACCTAGACTCTAGACACTTCGTTGAAATTGAAATGCATGAAGCTTTAACTCTTAACACTTCCTGAATGAAACCCAAAGGAGCATGCATTGCATGCATTGATCAGTAAGATCACTATATGTTTGATGTGCATATGACATATGACTGTATGCCAAAATTTCACATATTTTCCGACTATTATATATGTATATATATATACAATATAATATGCTACTGGTAGTATTATCATATATGCATAGTCGTATATTTTGAGATCGCATGTATTTGATTATAGATTGTAGAAACATAGGCATATGTGCAATCCATGCATACAATAAACCTGTATCTAGACACTCTGCATACGTGCAACACACGACGACATCTAGACTCCAATGAAACTTACCGGTGCTGAGGAGTCACAGCTTCGATGCCACCTGCAAATGAGAAGCTGAATCAGTTGAAGCCTGATCAGGAAGCAACAGAAGCAACGGAAGCCGAAGAGAAGACACAGAAGACACAGAAGACACGCCGTCCAAACGCCGAAACTGCCTCACTTGCGAATGCAACTGGTGCGACTGATGGAAGTGGTGCAACTGGTCTGCGAAGTGCACAAAGGACACAAAGGCAGAAGAAAAAGCCACCGCGCGGTGCGATGTGGTTCGTACCTGGTGAGACTGAGACTGCATCCTCCAGGTCAAAGTCCAAGGTGATACAGGAGGAAACCGTAGAGACCATCCAGGAAGAAGCCACAGACACCGACCAAGAATTGACCCGAGCGTCGACTGATGATCCGTGGCAAACCTTGGAAGATAATCGCCAGTTGGCATGGGCGTTTGCCCAGGAGTCTGAATCTGAACCTGTAGATGTTTGGGACCAGGCGCCAGATGCAAACCTCAAAGCCATGGCGTGGGAGGAATTGGAAAAGGCGGAAATAGAATTGTCAAAGTTGAAAGAAGAGGGACTTGGTTTGCACCAAGAAGAAGAAACTCTAGAGCCTCTCACAACAGAGCCACCCCAGGAATTGCCCATTGAAGCCCTGCGCACAGATATCTTGGAGCGAGTGCGACAGCATCGGGCCACGATACTGGTTGGTGCGACTGGCTGTGGAAAGTCAACGCGCCTGCCACAGTACATCATGGAAGAGCCTGGCTCAAAGGTCTTAGTGACCCAGCCTCGACGAGTGGCAGCAGTTGAAATTGCAAAGCGTGTCGCAGCGGAACGTGGAGAAAGAGTTGGCAAAAATGTTGGCTATCGAATATCAGGAGAAATTGTGGCGGGGAATGGCAAGTTGCAGTTTGCCACCATAGGCCAGGCGGCCAGGATGCGAATGTGTGCCCTCATGCCAGTACTCTCCATTCTTGCTTTCCACCGAACTCTAGTGTAGATATCGCAGCGGTCCGCCATGCGACTTCTTCAAGTACGTGCTTGTTTCCTTTCCCGGTGCTGTGAGTACATGTGAAACCTAAGGGTTTTACTGCTTATTACTGCTTGCTCCTTTTTTCCCAAGCTTCACTCAGACAACTCCGGCCATGTCGGCAGGCTACGTCCTCACTTGGTTTCTGGCAAAGCCGGAGCAGTTTGCAAGTTTCAGCCACATCATCATCGACGAGGCACAACCGTGAACGTGTTGATTGAGACTACTGTGACTGTGACCATTGCATGTGGGAACCAGCAATGCTGTTGTGCTGTACTGTTTCCATCTATTTCCTAGTCTTGCAATGTCTTGCACCGAGCTAAGCAAACGATCTGCACTCTTCCAGGTCCATGAGCGTGGGGCAGACATGGAACTGTTCCTGCTGCTTACCAAGCTGTTGATGTATTTCTTCCCACGACCCAAGGCGGAGCAGCGGAGATGCTGCCGCGTTTGATTTTCCGACATTTCCCAATATTACCCTTCAATGTGCACATGACATCACAAGACATTGAAGTTCTGCTTGCAGGTGATCCTGATGTCAGCAACAATGCAGCCAGAAGAGTTTAGCAACTGGACCGGTTGCAACGTTTTCTCATTCTTAGCATTCTCTTTTTCGCATCTCAGTGTTTTGTGTGTTTGTTCTTGTGCAAACAATGGATACCCATCCACTTTGGAACCTTCAGGCAACTTGAGGCAACTTTGGCATACCTTTGACATATGAGTAACCGACAAAATTATTGTAATACAAATTCAGTTTTGCTTCGCCTTGGCATTTCTGAGGTTGAACAATCTTCATAACCGATAGGGGACGACCCTATACCGATACCTCATTTGTGATACTTCCGGGAATACTGAAATCCTCACAACCGATAGGGGACGACCCTAATTTGTGCATGGCATTAAGTTTATATAACATATAATATAATTTTGTCCGCTACTCATATGACAAATGATATGATATAACATATGCATATGCGTGGATCGGATTTTCTTGGGGTGACCAGAAATGAGCAAGTCAACAGCTGTAACTATAACAGCTTTATAATACATGTTGCATAAAGTAGATAAAGCTGCGTCTGGCACTGCTGAAACTGGATTGACCTGAATCACCCTCCCTGCTCCCAAGGCAGCTACTTCTCCGATTTTGAAGTTGGAGATCCCCTGACTGTGCATGTTCCTCAAAGTGATGAGCCAGTAGCTTTGAACCAGTAAAGTGAGAAAATGTGAGAAAATGTGAGAAGTGAAGGGCCAGCAATTCTGAGTCAGCGGCTTTGTGAAGCAAGAGAAGAAGAGAAGACTGCAGTCTGTCCAGTTCAATCTTGGCCACCAGTGTTGTGTAATTTTTCGTCATGGTTCAACAGTGAGAGGCCGGGGCGAACCTTCCCGGTGCAAGAAGTCTTTCTGGACAACTGGGTTGAGGGATGTTGTTGCAATTCGCTAGACAGTGCTGAATATTCAAGGCTATTGGGCCGGTACATCATAAAACATCACTGCCGTAAGATAAACTTCCGACTCTTGTCTTGAATTTGACATCCTTATATCAGACTTCTTTCTAAAGAGATGTAGTTTTCCACATTATGCATTAGGTGCAGCTGTTAAAGCACAGTAAAAACTTTTTCCAATGCAAGTGTCGCGGTCTGCTGCATTCTTGCAGGACAACCTTCTGACAGACTACGAACACATTTTGCCAACGTCAGTGCTGAGCATGGCAGAGGTAGGGCACCAAGACTGCAGGAAGACACTAACTGGGCTCTTCTCACTCTACTTATCTCATCTTATCTCTACTGTGCTTTCGTGGCCGTGCTTCATATGCCTGTAAATTGCTGTGCATGTTGCAGGAAGCAGTGGAAGAATTCGATCAGCTCTCAAAGAGCCAGGTTCACTCCATAGCACGCGTTTTAATGTGCGTTCCATTTGATTGTGGAGTCCAAGAATGTTCAAGAGATATCAAGAGAGCATGGCACTCTTCGACACTTTCTGCTTGGAAAACTGTGGCTGCAGCCTGCAGAGATTTTTGCATCAGGCTGAAATCCTTCAGGGGCTACCAGAGCTGGTTGGTGACCTACATCTTTAGGATTCTCTGAATGCTCTGTCAATCGGATGGTGTTTGGACATGTTTGGACATGCTTGGCCTTCAACATATTTGACGTACACGTGATTTGCCATGGCAAAGGCAGTGGAGTTGGTTCCCTATTTTGCCAAGAAAAACACTACTCTCCTCATCTTTCTGCCTGGGTGCCACCGGCCAATTTTGAGGGTTCAATGTTGCGTCATACAAATGCGCAGTTTGCGCATTTGATCGTACAACAGGGTCTTTCTCGGTTTAATTTTGTGCCTCAACCCCTGATCAACAATTCTTGCTGGAGGCTGGTGGAACTGAACAGGCTGTCAGACCTGTTTTCGTCTTCAGAGGCGCCTATATTTCATTATATTTCCTGTCAGTAGTGAATTGTATGATATATATTTTTTGCAGTGCGTGCAGGACAATAAACTCGTTTGTCTGCCAAGCCTATGCCACCTTTGATACAACGAATGTACAAAAGTTTACGGCGGAGATATACTGTCAAACATATTGTTCAGCAGGCCTTGAGCGCGTTGCCTAGCAGCAACAGGACCGGAATTTTGCTCGCCAATTGAGTGAACTGTGACACCCCTGCTCAGCCTCTCAAAGAATTTGGAATGTGGCAGTGTCAGCACTTCTTATTTTCAGAATATGATAAGTTCAGGCAGAATCGTTTATTTGTGATTCCGTTGTCAGATTTCGATTTCAGCTTGCATTAAGAGTAAGACCGATACGACCGGGCCGGCTTATTTCAGCATTGCCGAAGTCTGCCACTCTAGCCCCTCTGGCATTGTCTCTTTACTGCTTGGACAGGGAAGCACCAACGAACTACAAAGTGTTTGTGCTCCATTCCATGGCCAGGGCCATAGATTGCAGATGCCACAGCATGCTCATCCTGGCAAAACCTTGATTCGGTTTTACTTTGGTTCCTGTGAATGGCAGCCTAACAGACGCTGCCTGTCAGGTGCCAAGAGCTGAGCAGGAAGAAGTCTTCAAGCAACCAACAGGTGCTGATAGAAGCTGAAGTGGAGTCAACCGGAGACCACCTTGTGCAGTGATACAGCTCATATACGTTCATATATGTTACATATACACACAACATAACACTTACTGTAAATATATATATATATATAGATATATACACATGTGTATCAAATTAACAACATATGTACATACATGACAGAACAATACATTCCATTGTGTTGCATTACAGACAGACATATTACATACATACATTTATACCCATTCTTTACATACGTTACATATTGAATACATGCACATCATACACATACTGTACATTTACAAACACACACACACACATATAGATAGATAGATAGATAGATAGATAGATAGATAGATAGATAGATAGATAGATAGATAGATACGCACATGATTCATGCTTGTTTATTGCACTTGTATATATATATTATGTACATACATGTATCATATTATCAAGACAAAATTTGAAGAACAACTTTGCTGCACGATGCCACTGCCTGACCCTTGCTTGGTTTGCTTGCGCTCACGACGCCCGGTGAATGGTTGACAGCTAGCATTATGGAAAGGAATCCGAAAGGGAGAAAAAGGACTAGTTCTTGAATTCCTGCGGAGTGCTCCTATTGATCATCCATTTAAACATGTTTTTGATTCAATGTAATTTCGCATAGTTTCACTAGAAATCACTCAACGTACACTTGCAAGAAATGAAGGTGGATGTTGCCATATTGTGCTGGCTTCAAACATCGCGGAATCCTCGCTTACTTTGTGTGGACCTCAACAGTTTTGTGGGGGCGAGAGGGATCTCAGAGGTGGCTGCAACGATATTCCTCAAAGTCCGTAGGTTGCAATGAACATGTTCAAAGCACTCGACTGAATCATAAGAGTTCCTCAAGTGCTTATACGCTTAGCGATGTGCACATTTGGCATGCCTTATAGCAACATTTTCTGGCAACCTTCCTGCAATGCAGTGTTGATCGACACTGCGCCACTGCTGACACTGCTGAAAGAAACAATTCGTTCGTGGGGTTATGGACCATTCGATCCAATTGGAACACATTGGGACGTTGGCTGCAACCATTGCTCAAAGTAGCTTGCCCTTTGTGCCCATGACAGTTGACGACTCAAGCTGTTCCACAGAATTTGACAAACCTATGCTATATGAATCTATATGATATATCCTTAAATCAGATCAACATTTTGGAGCATTTGAAAGGAGAATTGTTCAAGATGATAAATCCGTCATGAGTCCCAGTTGCTTTTAGATTTAGATGCAAGTGCAGACTCAATGCTTCTGAACACAATGCTGTGACACTCCGATCTGCAGCATGCAAACTCTGGCGCACGCGACCTAGTTTTTATTTTAAACATATTTCCTTTTCGTCGCAGTTTGGAGGCAACCTGTTTATGTCATGTGGGGATGTCAACACTGAGGTCTGTGCCCTTGCTGAAGTTTAATCATGATCAGCCAACACTCTGCGAGGAGGGTCTGGCTGCAAACAACTCAGCAGCAAAGTCTGATATCACTTTTAGCAAAGTTAAGTTGTTGATATCAGTTGATTGACATTTAGAATTTCTTCGAGTGGCATTTGATTTGTACAGTGCTTTAGGTCATAGAGGCACTTCCTGGACCACTATGTCCAGTGGCCTTCGTTGGCGATGGTCGCAGTGGAAAGTCATACCTTGCCTCCAAAGTTGCTGCGTGGCAGAACTGGACAAACCAAACTGTACCAAACTGTACCAAATTCGCCAAACCTACAAAGCGCGTATATCATATATATTCATATGTATGACTCATCATGTTTCATGGCTATAGATGCTATAGGCTATAACTTTTTGAGAGACTTTGCTTTACTGTTTGGTTGCATTCAAGAGCAGTGATGCTTTCAAAACCAATCTGTCCAATTGAACATGACCATGCTGTGCACCCTCTCAAGGTGGGTGCAGGTGCATTCAAAGAGGAGGATTCCGACGAAGCTGTGACCGAAGGAAGCTTGCTCTGCAGAGAGTGTCGCTGCCAGGTAGAGATCAGCGGAGACAAGAAGAGACAGGCAGAAAGAAGCAGAGACGAGGAATTTTGTTGCCCCATCCTGCTATTCCTCAATGTGGCAAGGAAAGGATGGCACTCAAGCAAACTCCAGGGAATGGTAAGTCAGGAAAAACGGCCCAGAGAAGCGAAGGACCTATGATTCTTAGATCAATGTGTGGATCTTGAAAAATCTTCGCAATGGTCAACTCATCTTGGGAAATGATAATTTCTGGCAAACACGAGGGCACAGCTACAGTACCTTCAAGTCCTAGGACAGCAAGGTTCTGGCCGTGAAGACTTGCCTTAGTGGCTTTTCATACCATGGGTTATCAAACACTCTATATATGGTCTATATACCAATATACTCTAGGATCCACCCAAAAAGGTGAGCTTGAACTTGCGTACACAATTACAAATGTGCCAGCCATGCTATTTCCGGTGTCGTCCTACGCAAGGAATAGATGTGGTGGCAATTTCAAGCCACCCAGGGCATTTACTGGTCTTCGACTGCGAGGGCGGGAACAATGCAATGTCCAAGAGCCATTCGATTGTCACGGTGGCAAGAGCCTCAAAAGGTGGCACTTTCTTGTTGCTGTGCTCACCGTATCTCAATGTATCTCAATGTTACTTTCAGTTCCTCTCCCATTTTCCCCCCATACCTGGACTGCAGGTTGGAGCACTCTTTGCCACTGCGCTGATTTTTGTTACGGATGGAAAAGCTTCAGAAGCTGCAATAGAAGCCCTCGCAAGGATGCTTGAGGAGAGTGCGGAGGGACTTCCTTCGTGAGGTATTTGAGTTATTTGAATTATGTTTGAATTGTTTGCCTTTGCAATTTGAGGACTTACTGAATTTGATTGCTCCTTTCGCAAGGAGCGCTCTCTCATCAAATGCGATGGTACTGGGTCGTTGCAGGCAGCAACTCTGGAGAATTCCGATTTTCAATGATTTTGTTGTTTTTTCTTTTGGCCGGCCTGTTTCTGCATTCTTTCAATCGCACATTAGACAAACGGGGATAGTCTGCAGTTTAGTCTACAGTGGCAGAAACAAATAGGCCTGCCTTGCCGATTCTGCAAATAACACTCGGCAGGCACAGACCCTTCTTTTTGTGGTAAATCAGAGCAGGCCAGGACACTGTTGGCTGTACTGAAGTTACTGCTGTCATGTCGTTGGTTGTCGATGGTAATGCGGTTGACAGAGTCGGAAAATCAGTTTCTTCAAAAACTTGAGAAGTGACCGGTGCGAGGTTGCTTCATGTTGCTTCTAGGATTCTAGGATTCTAGTTGTGGCTAGGAATGTGGCTAGGGGTAAGCTTCCCTGTCTGCGAGGCTCAGATATGGTGAAGATGCGCTCGAAAAGATCCTATCTGCAGACCATGGAGAAGAACGTAAGGAGCATAGAAAAGTATCCCATTGATTCCCATTGTCATTTGATGTCCAGCGATGTGCAGGGTCCGTGTCAGCAATGCTGCCTTTGAAACCCCGCCGACATTTGACGCAGGAAGTTCGCTCCCTCATTAGCAAAGCCTACCCTGAACATCAGAGGGACTTCTTCACGGTGCCGGTCGACAACAAATCTGAATTTCAGGAGCTTCCCGCAGCAGGATAACAAGTATCGGCCTGGAGGTGTTTGTTCATTTTGCTCTAGCTGCTTTTGATTCCTGGTTGCTGTTTTCTACTTGGTTGTTTACTGGTTTTCTCAAGTGTAGTTAAGTTCTGTTCTGATTGCTTGTCCCCTATGAAATACTATGAAATTTCACATTGCCTGCAGTCTGGAGTCTTCCCGAACCAGAGGAGAGATGGGAAAAATTGCATGAAGCCATTAGAGCTGCAGCAGTTCCACTGAAGATGGGAAAGCTGTGGATGACAGGTCCACAGGCACGGGCGGCCGGACTCGAGTGAAATATTCTGGGCTTCGCTGTGCACTTCCTCTTCGCTTGTGATCACGCTGGGCATGGTAAGTTGAAAAAGCTGGACTCCATGTCGGAACATAACTTCCTTGATGGCTGTTCGCACAATCTGTTTTTTTGATGCATTTTTGTGATGATATTGCGCGCCTTAAGAAGGGCAGGGTTTATTGAACAAGACAGGAACATAGTGCGGTAGCTTTGTTCGACCAGTTTTGTGACAGATGTGACAGGTGGTTCAAATGCTGCGAAAAGTCGAACAAGAGCTACGCACCCGTGGCAAAGTAAGCTTGCCTTCTTTACATCGGCACGTCATCCTGGATGGCTGGTTGAAGCCTACTGTGGGTCAGGCAGGGACATCGGTGAGGCAGCGCTGTCTATGATGCAAAAATTATCAGTGACATACAAATAACATCAAAAAATAACATCAAATAACAATCAACAACTATGATCAACTAATAGACTATGTAGCAATGTCTTTACTTTCCCAAAGGTTTGATCGCGGCGCAGAGAGCCAAGATAGACAAAGGATTTTTGTAATTTTTTGTATGTGTTTAGTTTTCGTCGTAGCCAGCTTATCTTCAGTCAAGGAAGCCAATGCTCACATGGAGGGAAGACTGATGTATTCAATTAGATGAGGATAGACGAGGGGAGAGAAGGAATTCCGAAAAGAGGCCATACACATCCACACACCACACACACTGCCTTGTTCACTGAACAAGACAGGTGCTGCAGTCTCGCATGGACAAGCTCTGGGAAAACGTTTCGCAGGACTGTAATTTGTGCATCAATTCTTGCTGGTTGTTGGACTTGAAACACCATGAAGTACTTAATACTCTTTTAGGAAACTGAGGAACATTGCGGAAGATCTCTACTGGTGGAGTTGAATCTGGCCTTTTGCGAACCATCACAGAGCTGTGATACTTGCAACCAGCACCAGGAAGAGTTTTCTGCGCAGAAAGTTGGCAGTGTTGAAGGCCACTGCTCGGAATGCAAGAATTCAAAAAAAGGTTGGTTGGATCCAGATGTGGAGGAGTTCTTCTGCGAGGAGCGCAGAATTGCCACACTACGGCCATCATTTTATCGCTCGATTTTTTTTCTGGCTCTGTGATCAAAATGCAACGCAGGATTGCTGGCGGAAGTTTTCACCCAAGGCTGTACCACCTGAACAACCTGCTTCAATGCATTGCAGCTCCTGGTTTTCTCAGTTCTATATATAAGAATATTCAACGCTTTGCAACATGACATTCTATTGGCATGGGTATGCATATAGGTCTTCAAGACTCCGAGCGACGGTCCATGTACTGGGACTACCATGTGACTAGCATGAATTCGAATTCGCTGACTTCTTCGGGCAGGTGCTGAAATGCTGCTTTTGTGGCAACTTCTTTCCCTGGATGATAGGCCGCGTCGAACAAGTGACAAAGACTCTTGGGCTCAGATAGATTTGCTGATTTCAAAGCACGAAAAAGGGCAGGCCATTTGATTCTCACAAAATAGGTGTCGATACTTCTCATGCTTTGTTTGGTGTTTTGCATTTTTTTGTGATGTGTGCGTGTGTGATCATCAGTGTGTGCACGGGCGCGAATCTTTTGAGTTTGTGAGACTACCACTGAGGATGTGGCACTGTACTGACTGCCTGATGCAGTTGGGCATTGACATCACTGACTGACGCGGAAAAAAAAGATGCAATGCAATGCCATGAGTCATCCTTAGTCTTGTCAACTCCTAACAGTCGCAACAGTCCCAGCCCAGCTGCTGGACATGCCACAAATTGAGTCAGTGAAGATTTGCACAAGGCCGCAAGTGGCAGCCGTGATCGATTTTGGACTACATAGAGAGCCGGCTGGGCCTTCTTGTTTGGTGAAACACATCAATTCGCCTGAAAGGATTGCACATGACATGCTTTTGATGGCACATAAGACATAAGGTGCTGAAGACAGGATGGTGTTTCGACAAGTGAGTGTGTGTGTGTACACCGTTATAACAAACGGTTTTAGTTCTATATATTGCGCTTGTACAATTCTCAAAAGCAGGGGGCAGAGATACCCATGTCACTTTCTCTGCCAACGAAGCTGGGTGACATGTGGTAAGGATATAGATCAGGGACGCCTGATCTACGTACCTGCTATAGTTTCAACTGTTGACTTTCTGTTTTTGTTATGAGCTGTGCGTTGTTTCTTCGATCGCGAATCCGTGTCCGCTGAAAATCTACTGCCAGGCAACTCAGGAAATCAGGCGACGACTATGACATCATTCACACTTTATACTCACCATTACCCCACAGTGTGTCCTGGGTGTTTGACCTGACTTGGTCGCACCGTCGGTTGGTTTCGATCAATCAAAAAGTCATGAGCGGGCATTTTCCCGTATTCAGAGTGGAGTATGAATCTCCGAAGCCGTATGCACTTCGAGTGCATTTCAAGCGTCATATGACGAAGTCATGATTTTACACTGTAAAATCCAATCGAAGCAGCCATAAGGCGAAGAAGCCATAAGGCAGAAGTTTCGTCCAGTTCGGACAAAGCAGACATAAGTCGAAGTTCCCAGCACCACGGGTGCAATACAAGTGCTTTTTGGTCTGGTCGGAGTCTCAATGGCATTTTCACCTCACTCGTCATCGTCATCAGGTTCTTTTTAGGCCATGTATTCATTCTCTTAGGCAGGCTCCTTAGGTTTGTTTTACCAGGTATAGAACATGGTTCAACGTTTTGTTTCTCACATCACTCGTCATCGTCATCAGGTTCTTTTGAGGCCATGTATTCATTCTCTTAGGCAGGCTCCTTAGGTCAGATTTACTAGGTATAGAACATGGTTCAACGTTTTATTTCTCACCTCACTCATCATCGTCATCAGGTTCTGTTTAGGCCATGTATTCACTCTCTTAGGCAGGCTCCTTAGGTTACTATATAGCAAATGGTTTAGTTTTGATGAATCAATCATGTTTTGATACAGCAGGGAATTTTTTGTTATGCAGATTGAGCCGAACCTTGTCGGAACCTTTTCGGTCAAGAGCTCAGCAACAACTCAAGCTCATTCTGCAGTTCCGGAACTCAGAATTTCCACTTGCCAATGTACCTGTGCGATTATTTGTTCTTGACGACGAGATGGAATTACAAATGAGGTCTTGGCTGAAAGGCTTTATCGTACAGTCTTGTGCATCGTTTTCATTTTGAACTCAAACGTACAGCATTTGCATACGCATTTTCTTTACTGTTAAGATTTACGACCTATAGAACACGGTTTAACTTTTTGCTTTTCACATCACTCGTCATCGTCATCAGGTTCTTTTAGGCCAGGTGTTCATTCTCTTAGGCAGGCTCTTTAGGTCAGTTTTCTTAGGTAAAAACTAGGCGGTTTGCGGTTTTGCCCCATTTCGGGGCCCTTGTGTGTGTGTGTGCACCGTTATAACAAACGGTTTTAGTTCTATTTATTGCGCTTGTACAATTCTCAAAAGCAGGGGGCAGAGATACCCATGTCACTTTCTCTGCCAACGAAGCTGGGTGACATGTGGTAAGGATATAGATCAGGGACGCCTGATCTACGTACCTGCTATAGTTTCAACTGTTGACTTTCTGTTTTTGTTTTTGAGCTGTGCGTTGTTTCTTCGATCGCGAATCCGTGTCCGCTGAAAATCTACTGCCAGGCAACTCAGGAAATCAGGCGACGACTATGACATCATTCACACTTTATACTCACCATTACCCCACAGTGTGTGTGAACATTCAGAATTCGCACAACTTGACTTCGTGATGGTAGACGAACACACTCCCATCTGCTGCCGCGGCTTGCTGCCTTTGCTTTTAGCGTGCAGCCGTTTTGGCTATGGTTCTTGTGGCTGCTACTCTTCTTTCTTGGTTTTGCCGTTTTTGCATGGTTGTCGCGTTCCAACCTGCTGGAAGTTGGAAGCTATTTTTTTTACATTGCCACCATGCACCACAACAAAACGGCTCAGGTTGAAATAGCATAAGTAGCACATGTCGCAACATGGAACGCAGGTGCCAATGGATGCCAGGTCTTTGACCCAAAGCAAGGCTTGAACTGCCTGTCTACAACTTGGTGCTCCCACGCGTCTGTGAGGCAGGAACCAGAACGATTTTGAACCAGGTCCAACAAAAGCATCTCAGACCTGGCCAAGAAGCATATGACATCATATAACTGTAACATACTAAAACATACTAAAACATACTATGGCATGCTATAACATACTATAACAATGTTTCCCAACTTTCAAACAAATGCATATATATCTCTCACTCTCTCTATATATACACATAATATTTATACAATATGTGACATAAATCAATTTATCAGTGAACGAACATGATGCGCATAAGCAGAATCAAGCAGCTCAGAATGATGCCAGGCAACGCGGTGGACGCGCGGGACGCACTCAGATGCTTGGCAAAAGATTTCTTGAATCGCACACAGAAGAACTGCTGAAGCACGTCCCAATTGCCTGTGAAATATGTGAAATGCTTCTCATTGTAGAACTTTGTAGAGAGATTTAGAGCAGCTGAGAGCAACTGAGAGCAACTGAGAGCAACTGAGAGCAACTGAGAGTCTGGATTCAAGCTATCAGGCCTGGAATAGCTATTCGCCTTTTCACAAGACACATCTACGAGGACTACTCTTGTTATACAGTATACGTTGTGCAATGACAAAGTTGATCGCAGATCTGACAAGACTCAACCCTTCTTTCAGCTTTGAGGAGGTGATGGCAGAGTTTGACACGCCTGAGATTTTGCGGACATCTTTTTCTAGACTGTTCCTGCGGGCCAAAAAGCTTTCGGAGGTTGGGAGCTCGAGACAATCTCTATGAGGATGACTCGCATGACCAATCAATCCAAATCCTGTGAAGGTCTTACAAAAGACAGCTGCACGATTTTCTGCGTGGCACGCTGAGATTGCCGAGCTGCGTTGCCGAGCTGCGTGTCAAAATGTGTCAACCCGATGTCATCTTTTGAAAGATTTTGAATGGGAGGATTTGGTTTCCAACAAGAACCGAGAAATACTCAGATCTGATCTGTACTTTCTTTCAAGACAAGAAACTCCTGTCTAACCAACATTTTGGGCGTGCCACTTTGCAAAAACTGAGGCAGTGTCCCTTGGACTTGAGCAGTGCGCGTTCATTGCTAGGCCCAACGCCGAGTCCAAATTTCCACAAGATTCCAGACCGTCGAGCAACGAGCTTCAACGAGCTTCAACGAGCTTCAATGAGCTTCAATGAGCTTCAACGAGTCAGAATTGGCAGCCCATCACATCCCATCACAGGCTCCTTGCCACAACCTCCGAACACAGCTCTGGTGAAGTCGGCAGTGGCAGCCTTGGTCTGTCAGTGGAGCTGGAGGACCGTGGCTTCGCTTCGTTTTGCGGCAGGTGGCAGAGTTGGCCAATTCGGGTGCTTTGACAGCACCGGATGAAGCTGCAGAGATCACCTCCCTAGGCCGCTGATCGTTTGCCAATTTGCATGACGATGACGACAATATATTATATTATTATATAAACATTAGACATCATTAGACATATATATATATAATATGACAAAATATGAGAATATTGTATTGTCCTTATTTTTGTTGTGTATGGCCCAGCAAATCCAAAAACACATATTATTATGATATGCAGGTCAGCAAGTCACTGCCGCAACACAGCAGCCTTTTCGGCGCACGACGTAGAACCAAACTCGCAGAACATGTTGAACGAATTGGCAGACAGTGAACGTTACTGAACCAATGAACCTTTCCATACCTTTCCCATTCTCACCCTTCTCGAGTGCCATTCTGTGAGTTCAATAAAGATGTGACTTTGCACAGCCTACTTAGATGATCTTAGATGTAGGATTAGCACAGTGTAAGTTTCTCTTTAGCTCTTCCGACCCACAAGTTTGAGCTGCCAACAAGCAATCTCCACAGTGTGCTTTTATCATCAAGATCTTCAAACCTGTTTCTGAACGGAACCATGGTGGAAGTAGAGAAGTCGGGCGCTTTGAACTCACACAGTCGAATGGTGCCTCGGAACTGAAACACGACACAGTCATACACAGTATCGACGGTATACACACTTCTGGAGAAAGAGCTTCTGTCTTCTTGATTCTTCTTGCTTTGGTGCATGTGCTTCAATATAAGTCTGCCATACTCCGCCTATACATGCCTATACAGCGTTTCTCTGGGGGTCAAACCAATGAGAAGTTTGCTGGCTGCAGCTGTGGCTTGGGAAAAAATCCAGTATGCCAAATTCTTTCGTGCCAGCGCTAAGGACAAACTGATGTCGGAAATCGAAGCACTCCGAAGCTCCAGCCGGCTGCAACCCCATGCCCAAGTCGCCGAGGCAGGGACTCAGCGGGGGTAAAAACAATTATATCAATTATATAATTGAATATCATATAATTTCATGTAAAATCTCAACTTGAAGATCTTGAAGGAGATCGTGCTTCCTATCCAAATCAATACGCGAAAATCAGCTCAGTCCTGCTTTGTCTCATTGGACTGAGCTGCTAGTGTGTAGATTACTGTAGATTGGATAGGCGGATCCAAGTAAGACAAGGTCTTTGCTTGGTTGAAATCAGCTGGAAAAAGTTTGTTTGTTTGGCCGTCTGTCCACCAGTCTTGCATTGTCACAGAGTCACAGACTTACAGAGTCACATAGAGTCACAGTCTAGTTACAGAGCATTCAATTTACATTCAGTTTGCTTTGTGCCCCTCAGCCCCTCAGTTTCGCGAGTTGCCGACTTTGCCTTTTTGCATAAAGTCTACAGTTGTAGCATGTTGTAGCATGTTGTAGCATGTTGTAGCATGTTGTAGCATGTTGTAGCATGTTGTAGCATGTTGTAGCATGTTGTAGCTGTTTCCTTTGTTTCGGTTGTTAGCCCTTACATTGAATCCTTGGCTCCTGAAGTGTTGAACTTCTGTTGTCCTGTTTTTTCCTGTTTTTTCCTATTGCGGTGCCCAGGCAGGAGAGAATGGAGGCCGTAGAGCACGTGAAGAAACGACGATGGCCAGTCCAACTTTCGCGTCCTTTTGCGTCAGTCATGCATTGCACATGGCACGGTAGGGGTGACTGATGGTATTGTTGGGCCCTTCAGGATTGGAAGCTCATCTTCGATCTCATATCAGACCATATCAGACCATATCAGATTTCAAGACAACCTCAACTTGTCATTGACTCTATAGGCTTCTTACTTCTTACCTTGTAATCTACGTTTGCCGTCCGATTTCGGTGAAACATACGATACTCGTCGATACTACACCTTCTTCCCAAGTGTAGGGAGCGTTCTCTATCTCTTGCAGATGGCGTAACATATTGCTCGCAATCAAAAAGACCTGTTAAGATCAGGGTTCTGATGGTTCTGCGAACTTTTGGTCAGATCAAAGCTCAGGCGAAACGCGGTGAATGCAGATGTGTCAGAGGATCCCTTTTCAGAGGACTGCCTAGGTGTGCAAGCAATTGCAAGATATTGCAATTATACGTACACTACAGTGCACTTCCATCCATACACTCTGCAGAGATCAATTTGTGCCAGTTATCCTTTGGAGCTCGTGGCAATGGCCTCCCCAGATCCCTGAGTGCGTTCCACGGCAACAGACACAAACTACTACGCGTTGCTATATATATATAATTAAATATATTATATAATATATATATATATACATATAGAGAGATCTTGATCGATCATGTGCAGGACTCCATCATTTTCTCGTGTCCACCTCCTTGGAACGATGCGGGTGAAGTTGGTGCAGTCACTGTAACGGCTGCAAAACGGGCTGAATCTTCGATGGATACTGTGGCTTCTCGTCAGAAGTCTTGTGACGCATAGGCATTGTTTGGCTGCAGTGGGAGAGGCTTTTCCGATTGCCAATGGATCGAATGGCACTTGGTCAGGTAGACTCATTGGACTCATGGCTCCGTAACGTAAGTAGAAACCGTTCGAAACCCAGGAAGCACCAGCTGCTGCCTTTTTCGTCCCTTTCCCTGGCGAAGATACTGCCAAGCCGCGAGGCACCCTGGTCTTTTGAAAGCTTGAAGCATCTGAAGCATCTGAAGCATCTTAAAACATCGAAACAGATTGAAACAGATTGAAACAGATTGAAACAGATTGAAACACATTACATTGACATACATTGATATATTCTGACGTTCCGGGCATTTCTGAAATCTCTGAAGCATTTTCCTTTCCGTATCTTGCATTGCAGATATTGCAGGTTCCTGGCTCGGCCCAGCTCCATTTGACCAGGAGGCACTGATCACACTGGAAGTGTTGTTTGTCAATGTTTGTCATACTGGAGTTCAGAAAGAAGTGCAGTAAGCCTTAGTAAGCACAAGAATCACAAGAATCACAAGAGTCATTTGAAGAGAGTACTGTGCCATACTGTACCAACGATTGTGAATTAATGAAATAAGGATACACAGTGTTTGAAACCAACGATTGGATACACAGTGTTTGATAACGATTGGCAACACAGGATACACAGAGCTCCAACCTAGTTTCTGGAGGACATCCTGCCTATTGATGGAACAGCAGACCGAGCGGACCTTTTTGGGCAGCCAGAAAGACTGTTGGACGTCACGGGAAGCAGCAAATGTGAGGAGGCCGGAGGGTGTCGATGCACAGATGCGCGATATGTACCATGTATTATACTTGGCATTTCCATGTATTTTGTGCATTGTTTGGTAAGATAACTAGTAATATGATGTAATATGCTATTTCGGAGCTAGGGAAAGGTGTTGATTACGCTCTTGAAACTTCCGTGCACAGGAAGAAGGTTGCATCATTCCTGGCACAATAGATGCGCACAAAGAGGCCAGAGTTTTTTGCAAACAAGTAAGACATGCTGGACTGCCGGGAGCGAACATCACTTTATGGAATGCCATTGTATAAACGGAAACATAGAAATGCAGGTTGCAATCAAAGTTGAACACTCGGAAGGCCATCCTGCCAGAAGACAGAGAAGCTGCAAAGGCCTTCATTCTGCGTACAATACTTCTCTTTGAGGGCTTGCGACAACAAGTCAAAGCAATAGAGCGAAATAGTTTAAATACGCTTTGCGAGCATCAACAAAAGGAGCTTCAAAGACCTTGACACCAAATAAAATCTAACTCGCACATGGCTGCCTCATCGCTTCTATTTTCTAAGCTTTTCCATATAAAGGAGCTACACGCCCTGCCGCCGACCCCAGAGGCTGGCATTGGTTTGTGATTCAACCTTGGCAGAAGGGTTGCCTGCACTGTCGTGTTTGAAGCGAAAGTTAACTCGGCCTCGCCACAGCGAAGCACCATGCTACTGAAGGACAGACCAGGCCTTCGGCCAACGGCTGCCTGTGCCTAACGTTGCTTTCTGAACGGACAAGAAACTATAGCTTCAGCCTCTGGTACTGTAGCCTCTGGTATCATGCTTTCTAGCTTCTCGCGCTGGCACCTGCTTCTTGCTCGTCTTGCATGCTCTTGCCTTTTGCTTTCTAGCTGCCTCTGGTAGCCTCTGGCATATTGATCATATTGCTTTCTAGCTTCTCGCGCTGGCACCTGCTTCTTGCTCGTCTTGCATGCTCTTGCCTCTTGCTTTCTAGCTTGTCCCCTCTTCTCTAACGCGCTCCCCTCCCCCCTGCTGTCGCCAGGGGTCAGCGGATTTTTCTGCGCATTTTCGCTCATACATGACCGCAGCTCCAGCACAAGCACTGGCATGACTGGGTCCCGCATAGTAGGGCTACAAAAACTCATTAGGCTGCTTCACAAAAATGGAACATATCCTAACATTCAACGGAAGCGGAGTTTCGGGGGCAGATTCAACTTGCAGTTCCTGAATCCAGCTGCCAACTAAGAACTGCCTCCCAACCCCCAATCTCCTGGATTTCAAGGACAACCGTATATATCATATATTTCGAGTGATTCATAGATGGTTTAACATGCATTAACATTTTTTGTATACACCAGATGCATGGACGTGTTTTGTTTCCGAAAGACGTCAAAGGGCAGCGATCTTTGCCTTGCAAAGTGCAGACCGCAGACAGCATGCCCTGCAAGGAGTCAAAGGATGACTCCAAGTCTGCGCAAGCAGTTGGACACAGATGGACATGTCACTGTTATGAAATGCCGGTTTACCATGTTTTACCATGCTAATCCGTGAAATCCTGGAGGCTGAAGCAACTTTTGAGACTCCGATCACATCGATCACTTGGGAGAGAAGAGGTGATAGTGGCCACCTTTGTGAGGGAAAGGGGCAAGAAGTGCGAGACGTGCAAAATGCCAAGCCTTTCGGGGATTTGAAAAAAAACACGCAGGACGCTCTGACTGTACTTTCCTTGTGCATACTTTTGCTGCATATCACAGCCATAACCACGCCATTCAACACATCTCCTTACCCTGTTTTCCATGCGTATATTCCCGCAGTTTACATTCTGGGCCTAAGGTATTTGCTCGATCATTTTTTTGCAAGTGAGAGCTTTGTCCGACTTCCAGTTCCAAGACCTGCTATTGTTCTACTCTACTTTCAGTAAAGAAAGGATTGCAAAGCTTGAAAAATGCCGGACAGGCTTTCGTGTTGCCTTTTGTTTGTGTGCGTTTGCTCTATGACAATTCAGAAGTATGGCGGCAGGAAGCACGATAATCGCTATCGGAAGCTGTTGAAAAAAGAGTAGAAACAGAGGCACTTGAACCTGAAAGTGGCCTGACCAAGCAAGTGGAAGAAGAACAGGTTCAGGCCACTGAATTTGAAGAGTTTGGTAAGGGCATGTAAGGCAATGTAGGGGCAAAGTAAAGGTGGAAGTCATGAATTTTCTGTTGGCATTTTCAGGGCTGAGAAACGTGGTATATACACACATGTCTCAATACATACACGCACAAGTAAAGCTTTCGTCACTTTTCACAGATACATCCAATATCATCCAATATACACATGTATTGAACATGTTTGAGGCTATTGTGCAAAGCGGCGAAAACTTCTCAGGTTTTTGCAGTGTCACTTCAAAACACGTGGCTCATTTGCTTTAACAGCCACTTTGGATAAAACTTTGCTTATCGTGATTCTGCAATGCGTCACCGTTGTGTGCATGTCCATGTATGAAGCACTCCACATGAAATGGCAGGCAGAAGATATGTATACTTTTTCAAGTCAGTGAAAGTCAAGTGGAAGGAAGAAGCACAGAGAATTCAGAAGCCACTTGAACCTGAAAGTGGCCTGACCAAGCAAGTGGAAGAAGAACAGGTTCAGGCCACTGAATTTGAAGAGTTTGAGGGCATGTATAATAAGGCAATGTAGGGGCAAAGTAAAGGTGGAAGTCATGAATTTTCTGTTGGCATTTTCAGGGCTGAGAAACGTGGTATATACACACATGTCTCAATACATACACGCACAAGTAAAGCTTTCGTCACTTTTCACAGATACATCCAATATCATCCAATATACACATGTATTGAACATGTTTGAGGCTATTGTGCAAAGCGGCGAAAACTTCTCAGGTTTTTGCAGTGTCACTTCAAAACACGTGGCTCATTTGCTTTAACAGCCACTTTGGATAAAACTTTGCTTATCGTGATTCTGCAATGCGTCACCGTTGTGTGCATGTCCATGTATGAAGCACTCCACATGAAATGGCAGGCAGAAGATATGTATACTTTTTCAAGTCAGTGAAAGTCATTTTATTGTAGAGTGCAAGAAGAAATGTCGCTCGTTTGCAGGAAACAGGAGAAGCACCTTCGGAAGTGGTTGAGAATGGTGCAGAAGCAGAGGCACTTGAACCTGAAAGTGGCCTGACCAAGCAAGTGGAAGAAGAACAGGTTCAGGCCACTGAATTTGAAGAGTTTGAGGGCATGTATAATAAGGCAATGTAGGGGCAAAGTAAAGGTGGAAGTCATGAATTTTCTGTGGGCGTTTGAGAGCTGAGAAAAGTGATGTGTCTCCAAATTTTTCTCAATACACATTTGCAGAAAGATCGTTGCTGTTCTCACATACATACAGTAGGCACATGCATGGATGTCTTTGAGAGTATCTTTGAGAGTATCTGAAATTATGTCACACAACGGCGAAGCCTTTTCGGTTTTTTCCAGTGTCACTCCAAAGCACGGGGCTGATTTGTTTTAGTCAATGGGTGCAGAGGCCTGTAGTAGTCCTTGCTAATGCACTTGCAGTGCGTCACCGTTGTGTACATGTCCATGTATGAAGCACTCCACATGAAATAGCAGGCAGAAGATATGTATACTTTTTCAAGTCAGTGAAAGTCATTTTATTGTAGAGTGCAAGAAGAAATGTCGCTCATTTGCAGGAAACAGGAGAAGCACCTTCGGAAGTGGTTGAGAATGGTGCAGAAGCAGAGGCACTTGAACCTGCAAGTGGCCTGACCAAGCAAGTGGAAGAAGAACAGGTTCAGGCCACTGAATTTGAAGAGTTTGAGGGCATGTATAATAAGGCAATGTAGGGGCAAAGTAAAGGTGGAAGTCATGAATTTTCTGTTGGCGTTTGAGAGCTGAGAAAAGTGATGTGTCTACAAATTCTTCTCAATACACATTTGCAGAAAGAACATGGTTACTGTTCACAGATATCTCAGATACATACAGTAGGCACATGCATTGAATTGCTTTGAAAGTATCTTTGAGAGTATCTGAAATTATGTCACACAGCGGCGAAGCCTTTTCGGTTTTTTCCAGTGTCACTCCAAAGCACGGGGCTGATTTGTTTTAGTGGATGAGTGCAGAGGCCTGTAGTAGTCCTTGCTAATGCACTTGCAGTGCGTCACCGTTGTGTACATGTCCATGTATGAAGCACTCCACATGAAATGGCAGGCAGAAGATATGTATACTTTTTCAAGTCAGTGAAAGTCATTTTTCTGTAGAGTGCAAGAAGAAATGTCGCTCGTTTGCAGGAAACAGGAGAAGCACCTTCGGAAGTGGTTGAGAATGGTGCAGAAGCAGAGGCACTTGAACCTGAAAGTGGCCTGACCAAGCAAGTGGAAGAAGAACAGGTTCAGGCCACTGAATTTGAAGAGTTTGAGGGCATGTATAATAAGGCAATGTAGGGGCAAAGTAAAGGTGGAAGTCATGAATTTTCTGTTGGCGTTTGAGAGCTGAGAAAAGTGATGTGTCTACAAATTCTTCTCAATACACATTTGCAGAAAGACCGTCGTTACTGTTCACAGATATCTCAGATACATACAGTAGGCACATGCATTGAATTGCTTTGAAAGTATCTTTGAGAGTATCTGAAATTATGTCACACAGCGGCGAAGCCTTCTCAGGTTTTCCCCGTGTCACTCCAAAACACGGGGTTGATTTGTTTTAGTGAATGAGTGCAGATGCCTGTAGTAGTCCTTGCTAATGCACTTGCAGTGCGTCACCGTTGTGTACATGTCCATGTATGAAGCACTCCACATGAAATAGCAGGCAGAAGATATGTATACTTTTTCAAGTCAGTGAAAGTCATTTTGCTGTAGACTAAAGAGTGCAAGAAGAAATGTCGCTCATTTGCAGGAAACAGGAGAAGCACCTTCGGAAGTGGTTGAGAATGGTGCAGAAGCAGAGGCACTTGAACCTGAAAGTGGCCTGACCAAGCAAGTGGAAGAAGAACAGGTTCAGGCCACTGAATTTGAAGAGTTTGAGGGCATATATAATAAGGCAATGTAGGGGCAAAGTAAAGGTGGAAGTCATGAATTTTCTGTTGGCGTTTGAGAGCTGAGAAAAGTGATGTGTCTACAAATTCTTCTCAATACACATTTGCAGAAAGACCGTCGTTACTGTTCACAGATATCTCAGATACATACAGTAGGCACATGCATTGAATTGCTTTGAAAGTATCTTTGAGAGTATCTGAAATTATGTCACACAGCGGCGAAGCCTTCTCAGGTTTCCCCGTGTCATTCCAAAACACGGGGCTGATTTGTTTTAGTGAATGGGTACAGATGCCTGTAGTAGTCCTTGCTAATGCACTTGCAGTGCGTCACCGTTGTGTACATGTCCATGTATGAAGCACTCCACATGAAATGGCAGGCAGAAGATATGTATACTTTTTCAAGTCAGTGAAAGTCATTTTTCTGTAGAGTGCAAGAAGAAATGTCGCTCGTTTGCAGGAAACAGGAGAAGCACCTTCGGAAGTGGTTGAGAATGGTGCAGAAGCAGAGGCACTTGAACCTGAAAGTGGCCTGACCAAGCAAGTGGAAGAAGAACAGGTTCAGGCCACTGAATTTGAAGAGTTTGAGGGCATGTATAATAAGGCAATGTAGGGGCAAAGTAAAGGTGGAAGTCATGAATTTTCTGTTGGCGTTTGAGAGCTGAGAAAAGTGATGTGTCTCCAAATTTTTCTCAATACACATTTGCAGAAAGATCGTTGCTGTTCTCACATACATACAGTAGACACATGCATGGATGTCTTTGAGAGTATCTTTGAGAGTATCTGAAATTATGTCACACAGCGGCGAAGCCTTCTCAGGATTTCCCCGTGTCACTCCAAAACACGGGGCTGATTTGTTTTAGTCAATGGGTGCAGAGGCCTGTAGTAGTCCTTGCTAATGCACTTGCAGTGCGTCACCGTTGTGTACATGTCCATGTATGAAGCACTCCACATGAAATAGCAGGCAGAAGATATGTATACTTTTTCAAGTCAGTGAAAGTCATTTTGCTGTAGACTAAAGAGTGCAAGAAGAAATGTCGCTCATTTGCAGGAAACAGGAGAAGCACCTTCGGAAGTGGTTGAGAATGGTGCAGAAGCAGAGGCACTTGAACCTGAAAGTGGCCTGACCAAGCAAGTGGAAGAAGAACAGGTTCAGGCCACTGAATTTGAAGAGTTTGAGGGCATGTATAATAAGGCAATGTAGGGGCAAAGTAAAGGTGGAAGTCATGAATTTTCTGTTGGCGTTTGAGAGCTGAGAAAAGTGATGTGTCTACAAATTCTTCTCAATACACATTTGCAGAAAGACCGTCGTTACTGTTCACAGATATCTCAGATACATACAGTAGGCACATGCATTGAATTGCTTTGAAAGTATCTTTGAGAGTATCTGAAATTATGTCACACAGCGGCGAAGCCTTCTCAGGTTTTCCCCGTGTCATTCCAAAACACGGGGCTGATTTGTTTTAGTGAATGAGTGCAGATGCCTGTAGTAGTCCTTGCTAATGCACTTGCAGTGCGTCACCGTTGTGTACATGTCCATGTATGAAGCACTCCACATGAAATAGCAGGCAGAAGATATGTATACTTTTTCAAGTCAGTGAAAGTCATTTTTCTGTAGAGTGCAAGAAGAAATGTCGCTCGTTTGCAGGAAACAGGAGAAGCACCTTCGGAAGTGGTTGAGAATGGTGCAGAAGCAGAGGCACTTGAACCTGAAAGTGGCCTGACCAAGCAAGTGGAAGAAGAACAGGTTCAGGCCACTGAATTTGAAGAGTTTGAGGGCATGTATAATAAGGCAATGTAGGGGCAAAGTAAAGGTGGAAGTCATGAATTTTCTGTTGGCGTTTGAGAGCTGAGAAAAGTGATGTGTCTACAAATTCTTCTCAATACACATTTGCAGAAAGACCGTCGTTACTGTTCACAGATATCTCAGATACATACAGTAGGCACATGCATTGAATTGCTTTGAAAGTATCTTTGAGAGTATCTGAAATTATGTCACACAGCGGCGAAGCCTTCTCAGGTTTTCCCCGTGTCATTCCAAAACATGGGGCTGATTTGTTTTAGTGAATGAGTGCAGATGCCTGTAGTAGTCCTTGCTAATGCACTTGCAGTGCTTCACTGTTGTGTACATGTCCATGTCTGAAGCACTCCACATGAAATAGCAGACAGAAAATATGTATACTTTTTCAAGTCAGTGAAAGTCATTTTGCTGTAGAGTGCAAGAAGAAATGTCGCTCTTCTGCAGGAAACAGGAGAAGAACCTTCGGAAGTGGTTGAGAATGGAGCAGATGCACAGGCAGTTGAACCTGAAACCTGCCCCTGTTCAGAGCAAGTTGAAGCAACGCATGGGGAGTCTTTTGCAGAGCACTCCCAGCAGAACTGTTTGTGCTTTTGCTGCAGTTGTGAGTTGAACTACCAGGCCAATGCTTTGAACTTGTTTGCCTGTAAGGGATGATATTTGATGAGACGATGGTGGATGTGAATCTTTTTGGGTGAATGAGGGCTTTGATATTTTACCTAGAATGTAGGAGAAAGTGAACATGGTTGCCCAATTAAATCCAATTAAACCGATGTTCTAAAATTCTAAAACATTGAATAGATAATACATATACTTTATATATATACTAGTATATATACTGTATATATATATTATCATATATCCATGTACTGTATGATATTATAGTATATTATAATCTAAGAAAGCCATGGGACTCGAGTGTTCAAAGCGTCATGGCCTGCCAGGACCCAGATCCAGAAGCTGTGGCCACTGAGCCCACGCCTGAGGCCACAAAGGCAAGAGTCCGGCAGTGACAAATTTGGACAAACTGTGACAGACTTCACAAAATCACAAACTTGTGCATACTTGTGCTATCTACATTGTGTCTACATCTATCTACATCTGTCTACTCAGTTTATTGTGCTGTTTACTCTCAGTTTATTGAGTCTGCTGAGTTTGCTTTTACCATCTTTTGCCACAGATTTCTGAGTTGCCCCTTCTCAGAATTCTTCGAATTCATTGACAATTGGACCTTTTCAAAAGTAATCTTTGTCGATGTGTCGACTGCTCTGTGCGGTATAGGATTTACGTCAGCGCGTGGAGGGACTTGAAAAGCTCGTCTTGGATCTGCAGGCGCAAAAGCAAGACAACTAAACAGAGTGTGATGATTCTTGAGCCGCTTTTTCAACTTGAACTGCAGCTTGGAACACATGTCTAACAACAACAGCAACAACAACGACGACGACGACGACGACGACAACGACAACGACAACGACAACAACAAGAAGCACAAGAAACACAAGAAGCACAAGAAGCACAAGAAACACAAAAAAACACAACCAGCAGCACCACCACCACCACGATCACCACCACGACCACCACCACGACAACGACAACGACAACGACAACATCAACATGTCAAAATGTACTGATTGCATATAATTTCATATAATTTTGTGTAATTTCAGCATCTTGGACTACATCACGTTCAATCAATATGTTGAACGACCAATGTATTTCCGCATTTCATTGCCGCGAAATGCCCATATCGTTTCCAGGCTTCGCTGAAAGCCAAGGACCGTGCCTTGCAAGACTGGGAGGAGAGATCGAAGGCGGGACAAGACCGGCAATCTGTTGGAAAAAAGTCCATCACACAATCCGTTGTGCACGTGTTGTATGCCTACTTGTAGTGATGTGTGAGTGGCAACACTGGCAACAAACCCCATTGAGTGATCCAAATTGCAGCGTCAGTTCTGTTTGAGGTCAAAGAGTTGGAAAGCGATCAAAAGGAGGATGTAAAGTCATTTGCCCAGATTTGCACTTGACCAGTTTGCACCCTTATTTTCTACGAGTCAAATTGCCTTGAACAACTTTGATGCAGTGCATTCAGGAATAAGACTGCATTGTTTTTTAAAGGACCTGTTTCAACAGAGAATCAAAAGCAATATCAATATATCCGCATCATAGAACAACGACGCCAACAAAGCAACTATAACTTTAACATACTATAACTATAACATACTAAAACTATAATTATACCGCATACAATTAGCATCGGCAATAACAACACTAACATCCTCATTTCTTTCTGCCGATTTCCTTCATATCTCCTTCCATCTCCTTCGACCTTTCTCATATTTTCTCCTTTGAGGTTTAGCCATATATCAGTGAACCCAAAAGACCTTTGTTTGCTTTTGGATTCATCCTGTCCCGGATGCATTCTTGTTTACAGTTTTTGTTCACCCCGTGGGATTTCCAGAATCCAAGCCAAGCACCGTCCTGGGTTCTCTCTCTCCCTCTCTCTGTGTTTGCGCTTCAAGTGGGTTTTGCTGTTTGCATTCTTCAGGATGGTGAAGGCTAATCTTTAAACTTCCGTCATGTGTGTCTAGTAGGACGTAGATGCGGATCCGGCCTCTTCCAGCCTCTTCTTACCTCGCAATCCCAAGTTGATCAACGTGTCAGCCTTGAATGCACATGACTCACAAAGGTCAGACCCTGCCTCCATTACACAAGAGTTGGTAACTTTGCGACGTCGTGACATGACGCAGAAGGCCGGACCCAAGGCCTTTCTATGCCTTCCTGATATTTTTCAATTTTGCTTTGTTTATCTTTGTTCAATCGAATGTCCTGATCTGGAGATCTTTGAGTGTGTCAGGTGGGGAAGTAGATCTCCACTGCAAGCGTTTGCAGCCCACTTGATGATATGATCGTCCATGATCGGCGTCCATGAATCGGCTGCTGACAGAGTTCAGATAATCAGATAATCCCTGAAAGTTGTTGACTTCACAGGAGCTTTTGGGTCGGCTTCAAAGCAAATTGGAGGTGCAAAGTCGCAAGGCCTGCAACAAGATTGATCCGTTGGTACTCAACAGTGTCTGGCAACAAGAAAATTAAATGAAATAGGAATAATATACTTGGTATATCTTGGTATGTAATATGTAATTGCATGATACTGTGTGATATAGTCCAGTATCGGTTGATTCTTTTCCTCTCTCCACCCATATTGCTCTTTGTATACTGGACGATCAAGATGACTCTGCAGACTCCTTGAGAACAGAGCTCATGGGAGGCAGCGGAATGCGAAGCTGCTCTGGAAGAAGCAAACACCATGGAAAAACGAGACAAGGACTCAGCCATAGGTATCTACATGGGGCATCATGATGCATAATGCTTATGTAGGTGTCAACCACGAGAAAGGGGCAAAGGCAAAATTGCCAAAAACACAGGATATTTACCGTAAGGCTGGGAAAAAAATGGAAAAATGGGGGTTTCAGGGCGTGTATGTTGGTATGTTGCTTGTTATGATTCTGTGTTGGGGTTCAATGTTTCATCCTTGGTTTTGATGATTTTTCAGGTGGGGTTTTGGGGGTCATTTTGATGCTAAAGTGATGTGTCAATGTTTGGTTCAGATGAGGGTAGGATTTGTTTAGGCTGTTGGGGTTTGTGTTTTGGTTCAGATGAGGGAGATACTGTGGATAGTGTACTTGTGGTTGTCGTTTTTTATTGTCAAGGTATGTCTTGTCGTTTTTTGGGTATGATTTTATTGTGTTTCCTTATCATCAGTTTCAAGACAAAACATTCAACTTGATATCTTTCAAAAGGTTCCATGTCTTTCAACATCTTTCATTTTTTATTCTCTCATTCTCGTCTTTTTTGGTGGCGTTTTTTCTTGGTTGTGTTTTGATTTGAACGTCTTTCGCTTCGCCTCATTTTTTGCGGACTTCTTCATGGACTTTCTGGATTTCGTCGGGGGCGCCCAGATGAGATGTGCGCGCTGTTTCGTTTGCATGGAAGCATCACTTTTGAGGACATATTGCGTTTCTTGAGGCACTATGTACACTCTATGTACACATTGTGGCATTACACTACACCCAGAGATGTTGATTGCTTTCTCCCGCAGCAGACAGGCTCACAAATGCTCACAAGATAAGATGAGTTCTACTTGCGGCATGTGTTGCACTATGAACAAGTCAACGCATCAAGAAATCGTAAAGTGCTTGAGCTCCAGCACAGTCCCAGTTCTGGAGATTTCCGCCATGGGTATGTCGCGTTGCCTCATTGCCCGATGTTGTGGTTTTCGGCTTCTCATGTCAGGCCGACGAAACCACCGTTGCTTCTCAAACAACGCTCCAGAGAAGGAGCCGACCACGAAACAGCAGATTGGAAAGTGGTTGGTTGGTGGTGGTGGCTCGTTGGCCATCGTGACCTTTGGATGGGATATGTGGCAGCATCGTCAAGAACAAGAACGGCATCGTCAAGAACAAGAACGGCATCGTCAAGAACAAGAGCGAGCGAAGAATATCATTGTGAATGCCTCTTTCAAAGCACGCGAGCCACGTGTCAAGATTGAACGGAAGATAATCAAGGCGTCCAAGCACCACTTTTTTTTTGTTGTGTTTGCCTGTGTGTTTCTTGACAGAAGGGATTTGTTATTGAGATGGTGTTATTCCATGTCATCACGAAAGCCAGCCGCTAGGCTAGGCGAAGTTCTTTTTGCGAACAAAGTGAGTTAAGGGGGTCTGGGGGCAGAGCGGTCCTAACTGGCCAAAAATCGGGAAAATAGGTGGTAAAAAAGGTGGCCACAGGTAAAGTTTTTTAGGGTTATGTACCAGGTGGCAATTGGGTGACGGTGGGGTATCGATTCCCCCCTGGTCCGCCCTCCGAGGTGGACTTGGGGAGATTGCAATGGAGGGGAAAATGATGAGAAAAACAATGGAAAAAATGAGGGAATATGACATAAAACAATGGGAAAAAAATGGGAAAGGAGGGGAAAATGATGAGAAAAACAATGGAAAAAATGAGAGACTATGATATAAAACAATGGGAAAAAATGGGAAAGCAATGGAAAATTTGAGTAGAACGCTAATTGATACGCGAGGAAAAACGGTGGAAAGAATAGGGAGAGGGTAAAATGATGCCAAGTAAAATTGAGGCTCCGATGTGGGACCATTATCGCGTAATGGAAAAGCAATGGAAAAATTGCAGTTTCGATATGAGGAGATGACACACATGTGATGTGCAGAAGTTCAGTTTTTGCCCAAATTTTGGGATAAACAATGCCATATGTCTGAAATTTGGGATAAACAATGAACAAATGAGGGAATATGACGTAAAACAATGGGAAAAGAATGGGAAAGCAATGGCAAATTTGAGTAGAACGCTTGGAAAATTGATTACAACGGTGGAAACAATGAGGAGAGGGTAAAATGATGCCAAGTCACGTAAAGCACGCGTGAAACATTGGAAAAGCAATGGAAAAATGGCCGTTTTGATTAACACCATGTGATGTGCAGAAGTTCCATGATGGTACTTTTTAGCAAGATAAGTATGTGCAAGAAGAGTCTCTGGGTGAAAAGTATATGGGTGAAAAGTATGTGCAAGAAGAGTTTCTAGGTGAAGAGTCTCTGGGTGAAAAGTATATGGGTAAAAAGTATATGGGTGAAAAGTAAAATTGAGGCTCCGATGTGGGACCATTATATGTGCAAGAAGAGTTTCTGGGTGAAGAGTCTCTAGGTGAAAAGCATATGGGTGAAAAGTTTGTGCCAGAAGAGTTTCTGGGTGAAGAGTCTCTTGGTGAAAAGTCTGTGCAAGAAGAGTTTCTGGGTGAAGAGTCTCTGGGTGAAAAGATGTGAACAGTATATTGGTGAAAAGTATGTGCAAGAAGAGTTTCTGGGTGAAGAGTCTCTGGGTGAAAAGATGTGAACTGTGCAAGAAGAGTTTCTGGGTGAAGAATCTCTGGGTGAAAAGTATATGGGGGAAATGTATGTGCAAGAAAGTCTCTGGGTGAAGTATAGTTTCTGGGTGAAGAGTCTCTGGGTGAAAAGTATATGGGTGAAAAGTATGTGCAAGAAGAGTTTCTGGGTGAAGAGTCTCTGGGTGAAAAGTATATGGGTGAAAAGTATGTGCAAGAAGAGTTTCTGGGTAAAGAGTCTCTGGGTGAAAAATCTATGCAAGAAGAGTTTCTGGGTGAAGAGTCTCTGGGTGAAAAGTATATGGGTGAAAAGTATGTGCAAGAAGAGTTTCTGGGTGAAGAGTCTCTGCGTGAAAAGTATATGGGTGAAAAGTTTGTGCAAGAAGAGTTTCTGGGTGAAGAGTCTCTGGGTTAAAAGTATATGGGTGAAAAGCATGTGCAAGAAGAGTTTCTGGGTGAAGAGTCTCTGGGTGAAAAGTATATGGGTTAAAAGTATGTGCAAGAAGAGTTTCTGGGTGAAGAGTCTCTGGGTGAAAAGTATGTGCAAGAAGGGTTTCTGGGTGAAGAGTCTCTGGGTGAAAAGTATATGGGTGAAAAGTATGTGCAAGAAGAGTTTCTAGGTGAAGAGTCCCTGGGTGAAAAGTATATGGGTGAAAAGTATGTGCAAGAAGAGTTTCTGGGTGAAGAGTCTCTGGGTGAAAAGTATATGGGTGAAAAGTATGTGCAAGAAGAGTTTCTGGGTGAAGAGTCTCTGGGTGAAAAGTATATGGGTGAAAAGTATGTGCAAGAAGAGTTTCTTGGTGAAGAGTGTATGGGTGAAAAGTATGTGCAATAAGAGTTTCTGGGTGAAGAGTCTCTGGGTGAAAAGTATATGGGTGAAAAGTATGTGCAAGAAGAGTTTCTGGGTGAAGAGTCTGTGGGTGAAAAGTCTATGGGTGAAAAGTATGTGCAAGAAGAGTTTCTGGGTGAAGAGTCTCTGGGTGAAAAGTATATTGGTGAAAAGTATGTGCAAGAAGAGTTTCTGGGTGAAGAGTCTCTGGGTGAAAAGTATATGGGTGAAACGTATGTGCAAGAAGAGTTTCTGGGTGAAAAGTATATGGGTGAAAAGTATATTGGTGAAAAGTATGTGCAAGAAGAGTTTCTGGGTGAAGAGTCTCTGGGTGAAAAGATGTGAAAAGTATATGGGTGAAAAGTATGTGCAAGAAGAGTTTCTGGGTGAAAGTATATGGGTGAAAAATATGTGCAAGAAAAGTTTCTAGGTGAAGAGTCTCTGGGTGAAGAATCTCTGGGTGAAAAGTATGTGCAAGAAGAGTTTCTGGGTGGAGAGTCTCTGGGTGAAAAGTATATGGGTGAAAAGTATGTGCAAGAAGAGTCTCTGGGTGAAAAGTATATGGGTGAAAAGTATGTGCAAGAAGAGTTTCTAGGTGAGGAGTCTCTGGGTGAAAAGTATATGGGTAAAAAGTATATGGGTGAAGAGTAAAATTGAGGCTCCGATGTGGGACCATTATATGTGCAAGAAAAGTTTCTGGGTGAAGAGTCTCTAGGTGAAAAGTATATGGGGGAAAAGTTTGTGCAAGAAGAGTTTCTGGGTGAAGAGTCTCTGGGTGAAAAGTCTGTGCAAGAAGAGTTTCTGGGTGAAGAGTCTCTGGGTGAAAAGATGTGAACAGTATATTGGTGAAAAGTATGTGCAAGAAGAGTTTCTGGGTGAAGAGTCTCTGGGTGAAAAGTATATGGGTAAAAAGTATGTGCAAGAAGAGTCTCTGGGTGAAAAGTCTGTGCAAGGAGAGTTTCTAGGTGAAGAGTCTCTGGGTGAAAAGTATATGGGTAAAAAGTATGTGCAAGAAGAGTTTCTGGGTGAAAGTATATGGGTGAAAAATATGTGCAAGAAAATTTTCTAGGTGAAGAGTCTCTGGGTGAAACGTATATTGGTGAAAAGTATGTGCAAGAAGAGTTTCTGGGTGAAGAGTCTCTGGGTGAAAAGTATATGGGTGAAACGTATGTGCAAGAAGAGTCTCTGGGTGAAAAGTATATGGGTGAAAAGTATGTGCAAGAAGAGTTTCTGGGTGAAGAGTCTCTGGATGAAAAGTATATGGGTGAAAAGTATGTGCAAGAAGAGTTTCCGGGTGAAGGGTCTCTGGGTGACAAGTATATGGATGAAAAATATGTGCAAGAAGAGTTTCTGGGTGAAGAGTCTCTGGGTGAAAAGTATTTGGGTGAAAAGTATGTGCAAGAAGAGTTTCTGGGTGAAGAGTCTCTGGGTGAAAAGTATATTGGTGAAAAGTATTTGCAAGAAGAGTTTCTGGGTGAAGAGTCTCTGGGTGAAAAGTATATGGGTGAAAAGTATGTGCAAGAAGAGTTTCTGGGTGAAGAGTCTCTGGGTGAAAAGTATGTGCAAGAAGAGTTTCTGGGTGAAGAGTCTCTGGGTGAAAAGTATATGGGTGAAAAGTATGTGCAAGAAGAGTCTCTGGGTGAAAAGTCTGTGCAAGGAGAGTTTCTGGGTGAAGAATCTCTGTCTCTGGGTGAAAAGTGTATGGGTGAACTGATGTGCAAGAAGAGTTTCTGGGTGAAGAGTCTCTGGGTGAAAAGTATATGGGTGAAAAGTATGTGCAAGAAGAGTTTCTGGGTGAAGAGTCTGTGGGTGAAAAGTATATGAGTGAAAAGTATGTGCAAGAAGAGTTTCTGGGTGAAGAGTCTCTGGGTGAAAAGTATATGGGTGAAAAGCATGTGCAAGAAGAGTTTCTGGGTGAAGAGTCTCTGGGTGAAAAGTATATGGGTGAAAAGTATGTGCAAGAAGAGTTTCTGGGTGAAGAGTCTCTGGGTGGAAAGTATATGGGTGAAAAGTATGTGCAAGAAGAGTTTCTGGGTGAAGAGTCTCTGGGTAAAAAGTATATGGGTGAAAAGTATGTGCAAGAAGAGTTTCTGGATGAAGAGTCTCTGGGTGAAAAGTCTGTGCAAGAAGAGTTTCTGGGTGAAGAATCTCTGGGTGAAAAGTATATGGGTGAAATGTATGTGCAAGAAGAGTTTCTAGTTGAAGAGTCTCTGGGTGAAAAGTATGTGCAAGAAGAGTTTCTGGGTGAAAGTATATGGGTGAAAAATATGTGCAAGAAAAGTTTCTAGGTGAAGAGTCTCTGGGTGAAAAGTATATTGGTGAAAAGTATGTGCAAGAAGATTTTCTGGGTGAAGAGTCTCTGGGTGAAAAGTATATGGGTGAAAAGTATGTGCAAGAAGAGTCTCTGGGTGAAAAGTATATGGGTGAAAAGTATGCGCAACAAGAGTTTCTAGGTGAAGAGTCTCTGGGTGAAAAGTATATGGGTAAAAAGTATATGGGTGAAGAGTATGTGCACGAAGAGTTTCTGGGTGAAGAGTCTCTGGGTGAAAAGTCAGTGCAAGAAGAATTTCTGGGTGAAGAATCTCTGGGTGAAAAGTATATGGGTGACATGTATGTGCAAGAAGAGTTTCTGGGTGAAGAGTCTCTGGGTGAAAAGTCTGTGCAAGAAGAGTCTCTGGGTGAAAAGTATATGGGTGAAATGTATGTGCAAGAAAAAAAATTGGGTGAAGAGTCTCTTTGTGAAAAGTATATGGGTGAAAAGTCTGTGCAAGAAGAGTTTCTGGGTGAAAAATCTCTGGGTGAAAAGTATATTGGTGAAATGTATTGAAGAGTCTCTGGGTGAAAAGTTTGGTGGAAAATAGGGGTAGATGGGATGCTGGCTTTCGTTCCCCCCTTCTCAGGTATTGGCATTTTGAATTTGATGCACTATGCTCACTATGCACTGTGGCAGGACGAACTGCACCAGTTGTTGGACTTGGACGACCCCCGCCCAATCCTCATCTGGGGGAATCATGAAGTGGGCAAGAGCACCATCCTTTGGGAAGTGTTGCAGGAGAAACAGTGGAACAATGGAGTGCTCCACATCAAGCTCACGCAGAACAATCACTTGGCCACGGAAAAGGTGATGAGCGCGTTGGCAGTGCTCCATGAAGAGGAGGTGGTGCGTGGTTTGAGAGGTGCCAAGACAAGAATGGGACGAAAACCCATCATCATCCTTGAAGTTCCTCGTGGTGTCTTCGAGCCATCTGTGATGAGCAGCGTCTCCGCCTTTGCGAAGTCATGGGGCTTTGATGACGAGGTTGCCAAAGTGCTGGTGATGGTCAGTTCTGCAGTGTCAGCCATGGCTTTTGACGCAGACGGTCGTGAGCGCCGATTCTTCGTTCCACCACTGACGAGTGAAGAGCTCTCGCAGAAGGAGGCCATAATGAAGAGCTTCAGTTCATGTGGTAATTGTTCAGTCACCTTCAATCACTTTAGTGCTTTTTGTTGGTGCTACTTCTGGCATGGGTTGGGATGTTTGCAGATGGACGTCTCCTTGTCAGGTTGAGGAATTCCTACATCATCATGGCGGTGAAGAGGCCTCCAAGCACAAGAGCGACATGATTCAACTCACAGGTGGCAACATCGGTGTAATGGAGGACAAGGGTCATGAAACCATGGGACAACAACCCGAAACATCAACGAACGTTGAAACCTTGAAACTTGCCCACATCTCCTGCAGGACGTGGCGGAAAAGGCCAAAGAGACATCATGGGAAGAAGCAAAGTCCAAACGGCTTGTGGTGCAAAGAAGTCAGGTCCAGAAGTTCTTGGGCATTGACAACCAAGGTGGCTTTGGCCCAGAAAAGGTGAGGATGGCACGCACCTTGGCCAAGGCCGTGGCGCATAGCTCCTTCGAGCAGTGTGTTGATGTTGAGAGGTTCATGAAGCACTTCACGCCTGCGGACGTGGCGAGAGCGGTGCGGAACCGAAGCGCTCATTGCATCTATGTGGATGGGCGGGCAGAGGAGCGACGCTACTGCGCAGTGTCCCGCACAGTGCATGACCTTTTGAAGAAGGTCTGAAGGCGGAAGTGGCAGTGGCGTGTGAATGAGAGTGCTTTGTTCCTTGTAGGACCAGTAGGACTTTTGGATTGCAGGTCGGGAGCAATCCGTTATGCACTGAAGGTGCCATTCGTGATTCATGGATGGTGCAATCCGCATTGCGTCCAACCAGACTGGCAAAACGCAGAAAGGTGATGATTTTTATTGGGGTTGCACCTACCCTTCAATCCGGGATGCATTCTATCTGCGCTGCACAATGCACCGGTGGGACAGACTGCACAGTGTTCCAAGACTGGATGAGCAAAAGTGAAATGAAATGGCAGAGATTGAAGATTGGTTTGTTTCGCAGTTGTTGGATTGGCACTCTCAAATGTAGCATTCTTCAGGCCCAGAAGTTTGGTGATGATATCAACCACTTTTCACTGCTTTACTGTATCCAATTGCATCCAATTGCCCTCTTCCACTTGCCGAATGCGTCCGCGCCAAGGTTGTGAAGACATCCGGGACACCATCTATTAGAAGGTCAATCCCAGCATTTGTCATAATGCAAGATTTTGGAAACGGGTTCTATCAAAGCCTTGAAGCAGCGAACTATTCAAACAGCCTTCAAAACCTGATTGTTTCGAGGAAAATCCAACCAAATATTTGCTGGCATGACATTTCCAAGCAGTCTCCAGCACTTGACGTTGGGAGCATCCAACGGGTTGGCCTCATTTGCGAACACAGAACACCCCAAAGATACTTAAAGACAAGTCGCCTTATGTAATTAAGATTTGATATGCCCTGCTATTTAGTAATTGATGGTAAGAAGCAAGAAATGGATGAGGACATCTTTGACCAAATGGTTGAAGCACTCAATCCAGAAACAGTCCAAGAACCCCGAATCCAAACCTCTACAAGATGGAAACCCGATGGAACTTATGTCAGCAAACCATTAGACCCCGAATACTTCTCAAAATACTATCAAAAGAAACTCTCAACACCCTTCAAGTGTCCCGACTGCGGACGCACCATTTCGTCCAAATCCAATGTATCAAAACATCGTCAAACCAACATTTGTATTAACAGCAGATGTCATTGATGAACTGTTGAACTCAAACCTTCTCAATAACAAATGATGTTGTTGAGAACGTTTTATTCGCTACTTATTCCTGTTTGTTTGACACAATTTTTCGACCCTTGATGTATCGGAACATAATATTGAGACATTACACGCTTACAAAAAGGACACTCAATCTTTTCAAGGTGTTTCGCTAATATTTTGTCTCTATGTTTGTAGTAGTATTCCCGCGACGCCTCTTTTCTCTCTTCTTCCGTCCTATGCGGAACGACCTTATTGACTGACACAATCAGTGTTTTTGATGTAGTGTCCTTCTCGTCTCAATAGTTCTTCCTTACAATTACACGGGTAGTTCTCAATCAATTCAATCTTACAATTTTCAATACCGAACTCATCAAAGATATCAAACACTGAAATCTTGCTGTTTGTCTTTCCTGTCTTATAGTTGTTGTATTTTGCTCTATGCCTCTCAATTCTTTTACTCAAACTTTCGCAAGTGCTCCCTACATAGGCTTTGTTGTATCCAATGTCAGTTATTTTGTAAATCTTTCCGTTTTCATACCTGTTCTTACCTATATTTACTATAAGTTGCCATTTCTTTAAACCAGTTTTTCAAAACCAACCGTGAGGTTCTCGCGTTGGACTTCAACCCAGAACCAAATTACCTGAAAACTGAACGAGACCCGAAAACTACTTAAAGAAATGGCACCTTATATATTAAGGAGAGAATGGGAGAGGGTGTAAGGTTAAAAAGTGAAATTTTATCTCAAAACTTAATCCAACAACAACTTAATCCAACAACAATCCAATCCACCGCAACATCCTCAACAAACAATGGAAACTGAAAAACTACTTAAAGAAACATCCACTAATAATAATATAGAATATACTATAATGGACGCTTCACAGCAGATTGTTTTAGATTACCTTTTATCATCCGAACAGGGTGAGATATTGAAACGGAATGGACAGGAACTCAAGAAACTCAAGATTGGAGACAAGACCTACAACTTTGAAAGGGGAAAACCCATTTCACGGAGGTTGATTACCAAGTTCAACAAGATTAAGCAGACTATGGACTACAAAAAGTATGAACTGAAAGAGAAGAGAGGCATTAGATGGGTCAATCTTGACAAGAACAAAGCACTCACAGGCATCCAAATGAGATACAAAGCAACCACCACCAACGAACAATCTGCTTTCAAGGGTTATGTCAATTCATTTGCTATCACAAATGTCAGAGTTAGAGGCATCAAGGCGCTACAGTATCTCAAATACCAAGATTTAAGGTTGAAAGAGTATTTGATGAAACACAAGGGTATGAAAGTTATTTTACAGGTTTCCGCCACTATGAAGAGCAAGAAAACTAACGAAGAGATAAGGGAGAGCATCAGAAGTAGAAGATATAACATCACCAATGAAGATGAAATCCCCCAAAAGTTAAATCAAATGGCAACTGACATAGAGTTTCAGTTAGATAAGATGGAGATGTCGGAGAGTGGATTGGTGTTAAAACATATTGATAAGTTGAAATTCAACTATGACAAATACAATCCTACTCGTGGAGGTTCATACATTGAACTACCTGAATGGTTGAAACTGAAACGAGCCTGTATCAATATTCAAAATCAAGATGACAAATGTTTTATGTATTCCATTCAGTGTGGTGTTTGTAAAGTTTATGAGAAAGACCATCCAAACAGAATTTACAGATACAAAAATTTAAAGGACGACCTCAACTGGGATAATGTCAATTTTCCAGCATCAAATTTTGACATAGACATTTTAGAACAGAACAACGAAGGTAAAGTATCAGTCAATGTCTATTACATTGATGATGAAGATGGTAAGCAATCAATCCTACTGTATAAGAGGACTACAGTTGTCAAAGCAACTCACCACATAGACCTATTGAAAATAACTGATGGAGACAATCACCACTATGTTTATATCAAAGATTTTAACAAATTGATGTATCAACAGGCTGGTAAGCGGAAAGCAAAGAAGTTTATTTGTCATCATTGTTCGGGTGTGTTTCATTCAGAGGATGATTTAACCAATCATAAGGAAAAAGGATGTATGGCAGTGGAAGGGCAAACTATAGAGATGCCAAAGTTTGACCCAGAGAACCCTGACAAGTTCTTCGTTAAATTCAAGAACCACTTTAAGAAACTAAAAGCACCATTCGTTATATATGCTGATTTTGAATGTTTGACTACCAAAACAGGAACAGTAAGCACCAAACCAATCAAGACTGACAAATACCAACATCACAGACCCTGCGGTTTTATGATAAATGTTGTCAATTCAATTGATGCTTCAAATGAACCATTCCTATATAGGTGTGAGGATTGTATGGATGTCTTCGTGAAAAAGATGATTGAAGTAAAAGATAAGATAATGGAGAAGATGAAAGAAAACAAGGACATCATTATGAAGGACGAAGACTGGAGGGACTTTAAAGCCGCCACTAAATGTTTCATTTGTGGTGAGGACTTCAAGGAAGGAGACAAGAAGTGTAGAGACCATTGCCACTTTACAGGTAAGTATAGGGGGTGTGCCCACGACGATTGTAATTTACAGTTTTCAATGCGTTATTACAAAATTCCAGTCTTCCTTCATAACTTGAAGAACTATGACAGTCATTTAGTGATTGAAAGAGCCAATCAACTATCTGAAAATGCCAAGATAGATGTAATAGCACAGAACAGTGAGAAGTTCATAACCTTCGCATTCAAGAATATGTGTTTCAAAGACAGTTTTTCATTCTTATCGTCCTCATTGGACAAGTTGGTCAAGTTGAGCAAGTATGAAGATGGACAGAAGAAAGAAAACTGGCAAAACAACTTCAAGTTCAGCAAAAGAAACCCCTATGTAAGCAATGACAATGATTTAGACTTACTCACTGACAAAGGTGTCTATCCATACGATTACTTCACTTCATTTGACAAATTTAGAGAAAAACAATTACCACCGAAGAAAGCATTTTACAGTAATCTCACCGAAAGTCATATTGAAGATGATGAGTATGAAAGAGCACTTAAGATATGGGAACATTTCGGTATAAGAAATCTTGGACAATACCACGACTTGTATTTGAGAACTGATGTTCTTTTGCTCACTGATGTCTTTGAAAATTTTAGAGACCTTTGTTTAGAATACTACGGTTTAGACCCCGCACATTATTTTACACTTCCTAACTTCGCTTGGGATGCTATGCTTCTAAAAACTGGAGTGGTGTTAGAACCGATTACCGACCAAGAGATTTATGAAAGCAAGGTATAAGGATGATGTAAGACTGATATACACTGACACCGACAGTTATGTTATACAAACTTTCACCGAAGACATCTATGAAGACTGGAAAGGGATAAAGGATTATATGGACTTCAGCGGTTATGATAAAAACCACCCTTGCTATGATGCTACTAACAAAAAAGTCCTTGGCAAATTCAAGGACGAGATGGATGGAAAAATCATCACAAACTTCATAGCGTTGAGACCGAAGATGTATTGTCTAAAAGTATTCAACGAACAGAAAGCAGAAAAGAAAGCAAAAGGAGTTCCAAAACTGAAAGTTAAACGGGATTTAGATATGAAAGACTACGAAGCAACACTCCACGAACACATACCAAAGAATGTAAATTTCAATGCCATCAGAAGTAAGAACCACCAAATCTACTCAATAAATCAAAGTAAAGTTGGACTGACCAGTTATGACAATAAAAGGTATTGGTTCAACGATACTGACAGTCTCCCCTATGGGCACTACTCACTTTCCAATTAATAATATTATTTAACAATAATATTATCAATTGTTCATATCAAACTCCAATTACAGAGTTGTAGTTTCGGTAGTTGATATATCAGTTTGTTTTGTTTCTCCTTTTCCAGTTTCTCCACTCTTCCCACCAACTCTTTTACGCTCTTGATGAGTAAAACATCTGTTCGGGTCTTTTCGTCTTCATCTATCTTTTTGATTTGTTCAAGGTAGTCGTTTTCAACACTGCTGTTTGAATTGCCCATTACCTATATATATATGTGGTTTTAGATTTTTAATTCTTTGATTTGGATTTCGCCTTTGCTTTAGGCTTGACAAAATCTTTGATGAAGTTTTCAACTTCAAACAAGCGGGTTTCTAAATGCTCTATCTTTGTTTGTTGCTCTCTACATACCCCCCACAATATACCTGATAATTTTATATAACTTAACTTCTTAATGCCTTCATCATCAACCCTAACAATATCTTCCCATTCAGGAGGTATTACATTCATTAAATCATCAGCAATAAATCCAAAATGGTTTTTAGTTATTCCTATTTCTTTTTCTTCCTTCATTTTGAAAGTTTTAGGTTCAATTTGTTTAACTATGTCAGTGAAATTATGCTCAATACTTTTAATGTCATATTTTTTAGTAAAATCGGATGTATCTACTAAATCCCCTTCTAATGTATAAGGTGCTGGAACAGAAACTTTTGATGGCGTGACGAAAAGTCTTATGCTGTTATTAGCATAAAATCTTATGTCCCCGTTAGGGTCTTCATTGATGAACTTGAAATGATTAACACCTGCTGTATTTTCATTAAATATATAACTATTCTTACCAGTTTCTTTATGAAAATATGCCCTTTTGTCTTGATTTAACATATGACATCTACATTAAAATATGCCTGTGTGTTTGATAGTTGAAATCTTAAATATTGAGGAAATGGACTTCCTCCAACATAGAACCGATGTAATCCAGCAGAACCAAAAATACAATAATCATACGCGGCAGTGCCACTTCCTATATTGATAGAACGGATATAACCTTTACCAGTTCCTAAATTAATCGCACCTCCTAATGGAAATTCTATGGTTGCGTTAAAATAAGTAGCACCATTAACCGTTAAGTCATAAGTAGAAAATTGAGAACCACCACCTATGACCAAATCGCCTTCTATTGTTTGTAATGTTTCACCTGTATATTTTACTAAATTAGTATCATCAACACCGCCACCTCCAATAGCGGGTGATGTTGTTTTATGAAATGTTATTAAATCATTTGCTAATGTCATAACTAAATTAGAAGCAGTAGCGGGGTCGCCTACATAAAAGTCAATTTGACCTTTGACCTGTCTGTTCTTTCATTACAAAATTCAAAAAGTTTCCAGCGTTTAAAGTTTCATTTATATAACTGTCGGTATGTTGAAAAAGTAATTTACTATTCAATGGTATATCTAAACTTGATGCTAAAGCCAATGGTTTTCCTAAAACTAAACCACCGTTAGTATCGTAATCATAATCATATTCTAAATAAACAGCATTGTTGTGTTTAAACAGTATGTTAGACAGAATATTTTTACTATCAAAGTCATTACTCTTCAAAACGCCTGTTATTTCGGGATTGCTGACATTCAATTTATTGTTTAATAAACCATCGGTTTCAACTTTTGTATAGTAAGGGGTGAATAAACCATCGGTTTCAACTTTTGTATAGTAAGGGGTGAATAAACCATCGGTTTCAACTTTTGTGTAGTAAGGGGTAAATAAATCATCGGTTTCAACTTTTGTATAATAACTTGTGAATAAACCATCAACTTCACCACTATCATAATAAGGGGTGAATAGGTTGTTTGTTTCCGCTTTTGTATAGTAATTGGATAAATCAACACTACCACCCCCTCCACCACCACTTCCTGCGATGTCAAGAATGTTCCTTAACTGTCCGTTATTTGGGTCTATTGTTCTAAACTCGTATGCCTCCACGCTCCTATTTATATTATAATAATTTGCCATATACATTATTAGATGATAAAATAATTTTGTAGCATTATTATTCCACTTGAATTCTTTGATTGAGGTTTTTGTAAAACATTTTCTTCTTGTCGCTTTCCATCAAATCTATGTATAAAAAACCGTGCCTGTCATTCGTGGCAACTCGGTATATCTTGTCTAAAGTTTTCTTTGTCATACAACCCGCTCAATTCTTCCAAAATGGCATCTAAATCTTTTTGATTACGAAGCCTGAAGATGAAAAGTTGTGTGGCATTCTTCCGAACGACTGGCGATATTTGTGTGTAGGATTGCGATGTGATAAAAGTTGAGATATACCAATGCCGACCTTTGGTGAAGAGTTTGATTAACTCCTTGTTCTTCCTGACAACCTTTTCGTTGTCAGCCCAGTCGTCTATGATGATACAGATAGGTGTTTGTAATCCTTCTCCTTCATATACTTTATTATTCCTTCCTGCGTGTCTATCACGTTCTTCAAGTCCTTCTCCTCAAAGGTGTCAAAGTAAATGGGGTCTTCATCCGTGTCTTTGATGTCCATTTCTTTGTCAATGTATTTTTTCACAACCGTCCAGTTGTCATCAATGAAGATGGTTGGTGAAAAAATGTAGATTTTCTCAAAGAATCCCTTGTAGATGTCCAAGACCAAGTTTGTCAAAGCAACCGTTTTACCCGTTCCCGACGGAGCGTTCAGTAAAATCCTTGCTGGAAGACAAGCCATATACCCGTAGGATGACTGCTTACAATTATATTCTTTGTGTTTGTAAGGCTTTATATTTATCATATTAAAGGTATTTAGAAATAAATTTCCGATATATGATATTGAAAAGGAAACCTTTTTTACCTTGAAAGGGTGTCGGGTGAAAATGGGACAGTTGCTTTTCAGTCCGCATAAGACGTTAATTAGTTTTGAACTCTGCGTCCTTCTGACTGACAAAACGAAGCAATAGAAGATGAATTCGTTTGTGCATTTTCTTTTGACAAGTCTGTTTGATTGAACCCCCGACATTTTCGTTCTACCCACCCCCAGTAGAAATCGTCGTGTCGCAAAGAAAAGTCCTGTATAGTATAATTAGAATGTATGTTGATGATACTTTCTAATTATATATAATCAGGATGAACGAGTATGAAACCTACATTGATACAATAGAAGAGATCGAAAATAGGGTTGTTGATGACACGATATATCCAGTCGAGTCATCACCGACAAAAGGGTGAAGAGATGCTGTAGGCACACATTGGAACTGATTAAAATTGTTTTAAAATTTCTCAAATATAAAATAGATGCCGAAAAAGAAAACTAACCCAATCAAAAAACAACCAATCCCCGAGGATTTTGAACTTTCAGATGAAGAACCCGTTGTTGTCAATCTGAACGAGGAACAAAAACTGTCAAGTAAATTCATTACCTTTGATTGTCCCATTTGTAGGGGTAAATTACAATTGAGAAACGAAATTCTAATCAATCCGAAGGGCATAAAGTGTTCTTGTAATCCTTGCTCCTTCAAAATCACAAAAAACGATAAAACGATGAATGTAAGTAGAGATGACAACGGGGATATAAAATTGGACAGCGAAGACCACAGTATCTCGTTCAGTTGGAACAGACAAATCACACCCGAAGATAAGAAAGTAGAGAGCACTAACAAGATGATAAGCGATGTAATGAGCACTCCAAGAAGTAGCGGTAGAAAGTCAATGAATGATATGGATTAAAAGTTTCTCCCAAAATGGTGTAAAGAGTAGATTTTGCGTGAAAGCAAACTGATAAATAAATATCTAAATAAATATATATCTAAATAAATAATTATATATATATATAAATATATATAATAGTATGGTGGATGTTGAGAGCGACAACCCCGTAAAGCAATCAGAACTGGAAGAACTGAAGAACAAGGTGAGCAAAATGAATAAGAACCTCATAAACATAATGAACACTGTTAAGAACATAGAATATAACCTGAACAACAAGAAGGAAGAGAACAAAGAAAATACCAACGACAAAGACAAAGAAAGAATAAACAAAGCCTTTGAAAAGAAGCAGATAGGCAGACCCGTCGGTTCGTGGGAAGATAAAAGGAAACAATACTTTGAGTGGATTACAACGGGTAAAATCACTCAACCCAAAGAAGAGACTTTAACATACTACAAAATCAATAAAGACCCAACCAACAACTCCTATGTGTTGCTGTCGTAGTTTCATATTTTAAATCTATAGATTCATAATATGAAATTACTTGAACTGTTTTCTGGAACGGGTAGTGTAGGGAAGGTCGCCAAAGAGTTAGGTTATGATGTTGTCTCGTTGGACTTGAAGGATGCCAACATCAATACCGACATCCTCAATTGGAACTACAAAGTTTTCAAACAAAATGAGTTTAATATCATTTGGGTTTCTCCCCCTTGTGTTGAATATAGCATTGCCAAAACCACTGGTGTTAGAAAAATAGATTATGCCAACAGCATCGTAAAGAAAACCATTGAAATAATCAACTACTTCAACCCTTCGGTATGGTTCATAGAAAATCCACAGACTGGCTTATTGAAACATCAGGAGTTTATGAAAGACTTTGATTACTTTGACCTTGATTATTGTAAATACGGCTTTCCATACAGAAAAAGAACGAGGATATGGACGAACCTAAAAACTTGGAAGCCAAGACCACTATGTAAAAAAGACTGTGGAAACATCATCAGCAATAAACATAAAGAAACAGCCCAACGGATGCCGTCGGGTAAAAAGAGCGAATGGGGTGATAATCCTGTAATCCATCGTCAAGATGAATTATATAGAATACCCAGTCCTTTAATAGAAGAAATCTTCAACTCAATCATCCTCAATGAAGGTCAGGGAGAATGAACAATTCACATTGTTCAAATCAACCACATTACCATAACCATTGACTAATTTGAAGTGTAGTGTTCTCAACACTCTGTTTGAAACATTGATGTAATCTACGCTTATTATTTCGTTGTCATAGATGACTGAACCGAAAGGGGCGTTAATGGGGATTTTCTTAATGATGTTGTAAGTACCCGTAGAACCTAATTGTTTAGCATCGCTCAACTCACTACAAGTAAGGTATAAGTTTCTCAACGCTAATAATGTCAAATATCCGCTTTTCCAATCTGGATAGTTCAACGACGAGGTGTAATTTCCTAAAACCTGATTGATGGATTTTAGGTTATTTCTGTCATAAGATGCTCCCGTCCATTGGATGGTATTATATTGCATCTCATAGTCGGTCATTATCTTAAACGAAAAATCTACATAGTTCAAAGCGATTGTTATTTTGTTGGTGTCATAGTCGTAAGACACACTAAAATAGTCGTTGTTGGCTTGAAACCCATTTGTTGCTTCGTTCATCTTTGTTTGAAGGTTTGATGCCAATGTAGCACCGACATAGGAAGCACTCAACAGTTCAATTATAACATCCGTGGTGTTTGAAAAGTCCGTCAGTCTTAAGTATAGGTTGCTGTTCAACCCCGCTTGAACTGGATAGATGGAATTAGGTATGGTGATTTCGTGGATGTATAGTTTGGTGTCGTTCCCGCATTCTTGACTTTCGGGCAGGTAAATTTCAAAATCACTGCTACTGTTGGGGTTCTGGGTTCGGTGGTGGCTGTCTATGTATATATTTTTAAATCTACTCATTTTTTATGATATAATAACTTTAGAAAATATTTTTAATCTATACATTATTATATATGCTTCAAAAAAGGTTAATGGATGATATGAAAACACAGGGACGACTACAAAGAATAAATCCCTTTAAAGAGATTGACGGTAAAGAATACAACAAGAAACACAACAACAAACAGAAGGAATTGTTGGAAAAATTCAGTAAGGAGATACAACAGGGAAACAAATACTTGGAGGAGTTCAGCAACATCAACGACGAGACGGGACTGAAGAGGGCATACAATAACAGAACAGATTTAGGACTATACCACCACCCAGAGAACAAAACACTTTATATAGCGGGGACGAAAGATTTTCCAAGAGATATTTTGGATGACACACTCATTCCTTTTCATATGGTTCATAGGTCAAAGCGGTATAAGACAGCAAACGACTTCATCAGAAACAACATTGACAATGTTGATACTATCGTCAGTCATTCATTGGGTTCAGCAACAACGATGAAACTGAACCAAGACGATAACAAAAGATTTACTACCAGAACCTACGGAACACCAACTGTAAGTTATAATGACAACACCGACAGTAAGAACACCAGGTTCAGGGCAGTAGGCGACCCAGTCAGTATGTTTGACAGAGGCGTGGATATAACAGTCAATAAGAACAGTTATAACCCTTTATACAATCACGGTTTTCACGCCGTCCATTTTGGAGATATGGGAAAGTCAGAAAAGAATGTGGCAGAACCTATCAACAAGATAATGTGATTTTATTTTATATAAGTCATATTATATGGAAGACATCGTAAGGGATTATTTGAAGAACAACAGGCAGGAAATGAAGAAGTTGAAGAACGAGAATACCAAAGAGAAAAAACATCTAACATACAATGAAATCAAGAAGGTCATAGAGAGTGGAAAAGATGTAAAGAACAACGAAAATAAACCAATAGAAAACAAACCACAAAACAAAGGGAAGAAAACCAAAAATACATTTAAGAAATTTAATTTTGATATAACTTAATGAAATATAACCTAATCATCAAAAAAAATCTATATAGAATATATACAAGTATGGAAGCATTGGAAATCACAGATGTTCTCAATGAAAATGTCCTTCGGTATAGACTAAAAGGTGGAGCGTCCTACATTAGAGACAAGCGTATCAAAACATTCTACCCTTCTTCGGTCTCTACTTACTCATCCAACTCAAACAGTGTCATCCGCTTTAACCTAACGGGTGGAGCAAACGAATGGATAAATCTGCGAAGTCTTTTGATAGGTTTTACCCTCATCAATGCCGACAATGACGGAACAAAATAGTTGAGACCTGCCTATAAACCATCTTCATTTTTTCAACGAATGCGAGTGATGGCGGGTTCAAATGTTATTGCTGAAATTCCTGACTTAAACCGCTATGAAGCAATGATGGATATTTTACAAGATGACGGTTCAAGAAACTACACTGACAATCTTGGTTTTGGCGAGACCTTTTACAATGAAGGGAATAGATTTTTGACATATACGCAGTTGGCAACGAACCCAGTTTCAAACACAGTTCAGAATGTCATTGACCAAGCCAAACCTGACAAGTTCGGAGGGTTTAAAAACAAAAAGACCGTTTATTACCGACCTTCTTGTCCCTTCTTCAATGTATCAAACTTCATTCCTTTATCATACTGTCCGATTGTCATTGAACTAACTTTGGTCAGTGATGCTAATGAACCCCTTGTTAATTTAAGTGGTGATTTTACCACAACGAATACTTCATTCTTATGGAACAAAGAGCAACCCATCATCACCTGTGATATTCACCGACTTGATGATGGATTATTTGCGGAGTATGCTGAAATTTTGGAAAAGCAATCTTTACCTATAACCTTCAACAGCGTTTCCGTCCAAACCCAAACAACAAGTAGAAGCACCGACATCTTCACGACCATAGTTAGAAATGTCAGTAAAGCAGACAACATATTCATATCTTTCTATTCAAATTTTGGTTATAAGGGTGGTTTCCAAGAAGTGCTGAAACCTCATAATCTTCTTTATCATCCCCTTTCGTGGGAAAGCGGAACATCAATTGCTCAAAGATACTATGAAAATATTGATTTGTCCTTTCAGTTGAGTATTGGTAATACCGTCATACCCGAAATGCCAACGATGGGGGTTGCTGACAACTACAAGCATCTTCAAGAAACACGAAACAATCACGTTTCCATAAAACCTCATATGTATAGGACGAATTCCTTTTTAGCGGGGTTCAACCTCAAGAAACTCAACAGTGCCAATTACACTGGACTGAATTTGAAGAACAATTCAAATATGGTTGTCCGTGTAAAGCCTCTGTATGGAACAGACCTATATACAACAGACAACGGGACTGATACTGGACTGATGCCTGACAAAATGTATATCGTTATTGAACACGAATGTATCTTGGAGATAAAAGCCCAATCTGTCATTTTCTATGACTAAAAAAAGATAGGGGATAATTAATAAAATTATAATGAATAATTTTATTAATTATTTTGATTTTAATTTTGGATAGATGATTGACTTGTAAAGTTCCTTCGCTTCCTTTAGATGTTGTTTCTTTTCCTCTCCTTTGCTTGAATTCCATTTACCATATACCTCTTGAAACCTTTGATAGTCTCCTGTGTCTATGCTTTTGCTGTTGTTCATCTCTTCAAACTTCTCTCTTATCACTTGTATTCCTACCTTGCTTGGTGATATTGCCTTGTTCATTGCTGGTTTCCTGACTGGTGCTTTTGATGAAGATGACGCCCCTGTTTCTTCCTGTGCTGTCTCTGCTTCATCTACATTGGGTGTCTTGTTGTCTTTGGGGATGTTGATTGTTGCTCCTAATGCTTGTGGTTGTGGTTGCTTTCCTCTTACTCTTCTTGCTTTGGGTGGTTTGGTGGTTGTGGATGGGTCTTCCTGAAATTCTCTCTTCTCCTGCGTTGGCGGTTTTGGTTTCTGCCTCTTTGCTTTGGACTGTCTCACGCTTAAGGGTTTCCTCTTTTCTGCTGTTGGTATTGCCGAAGTGTCCATTGCTTCTGCGGTGTCGGGCACTACATCTACGTTCATTTTTGATTTTTCCTCCTTTGTCTTCTTTTGATGATTTACCTTTTTGACTTGTTTGTTGATTAGTTTTTGTGTTGGTTTTATCTTGGACGGTTTCTCTTCCTCGTCTTCATCGGGTATGATGGCGTCTGTCAGTTTTGATGCTATTAGTCCTCCTATTGACCCTCCCTTTGCTGTTCCTCCTGCTGTGGCGACTGCTTTGATGACTGGTTTGGATGATTTAAGGAAGTTCTTTAAGATGCTTCTACTGCTTGAAGGCGGTTCTTCGTCTTCTTGTATCCCTGCCGATGCTGTTGCTCCAACGGCGTCGTATGTTCCTTTGTTTGCCATATAGTGGTCTTGTGAATGACTTAAATTTGCCTGTTCTGCTACTCTCCTTTCGTTCTCTTCCCTCAACTCTGCCTCTCTGTCAAAGGACATCTCAAAGTCGCTGATGGCGTCGTCCCTCAAGTCGGTCATATCTTCAAAGTCAAGGTTGGGTGTTTCTTCTTCCTTCCTTGCGGTCGCTTCCTCTGCCATCTTTTTGAAGTTCATTTGCTGTAAGTCTGCTGGGTGGATGTTGTTTGTGTTCAGTGCTTGACCCTGCGGACTTTCGTGAAAATACCAAGCGTTCCTATCAAAGATTTTTCTGATGTCATTGGTTTTGAACTTTTCCCTGTCTATTTCCTTGATGAGTTCTGCGTAAGTGGGTATTCGTGTCAATCCCTGTTTTGCGTTGATTACTTCTGCTGTCATTGCTATATATTAATACTTTAGATTTTATATTAATCTTGTGTATCGCCTCTCAACCACTGCTTATACTCATCAATTCTCTGTTTCATATTCTGGACGTTCGCCCCGTAATCTTCCAATCTGTGATTTTTCCTCACCTCCCTCAACCTTGTCATTTCGTTCTGTAGCATCTCATTCTCTTCCTTCATCCTCTGCTTTACTTGTAAGACCTTGCAGTCGTGCTCGGTGTTGTGATATTCAAGAAGACGCTTTAGGTAAAGATGATGGTTGTGAGTTGGCATCCTTGCCGTGTTGCTGTCGTTGTGGTAGTAGTGGTCATAACTACTATACACTTTTTTTCTTCTGTCTGGCATTTCGGGCGTTCCGCTCCTGTAGTTGGCACTTTTGTTTGAATGGACGGTTTGTCTTCTGTTGATGTCCTTGCGGACGTTTTCGTAGATGTCAGTTTTGTTGAGTTCCGTTTTCTGTTCCTTGATTATCATTTTTATATATAATACTTTACAAAATTTTTGATGCTAAAGATTTCAATTTCTCTCTCGTCGCTATGTTCTTTTCCTCTTTGGCTTTGTTGTAGGTGTCTCTGGCGGTCATTGCACTCTGTAGTTCTTCCTTCAGTTGCTTTACAAGGTCGTTTTTGAATGCTTCTGGGTCAAAAGGTGGTTTCGCCCTTGACGGTCTTACCCTTTTGGGCTTTGGGACTACCGTTGCTTGTTGCGGTTTCTCTTGAACTGGTGTTTCAATTATTTCTTCTGGTTTCTCCTCTTCCTTCGGTGCTTCTTCCTGTATTGGTTCTGGTATTGTTTCTTCCTTTGGTTCTTCATTATCAATCTCTTTTACGACTACCTCTGTCATATATTAATATTATAGATATTTTTTTTTATACTTTCAAAATCTCGTGCCTCAAATACGGTTTGTTCAATCCTTCCAGTTTGAAGGTTCTGTTTCCGACGTCGTCGTATTCTATCTTGACGATTTTGTAGGATTGATTGCTCCACTTTGAGTTATACTCCTTCCTCTCGGTGTAGTTGTCTTTTTTCTTCTCAAAGACCTTGACCATATCATTCACTTTGACCTCTGGATATTTGCGAGTGTTCTTTTCCCTCCTTGTCAAATTCACCCTGACGTCCATATGGTTCTTGTCGTCGTGGGCATCCTTGGGTTTCATTTTTGTAGATGAATGGACGGTGTCGTTGTATTTATCCAACGCTTTGGACAACATCACAGTCCAACTACCACGATTAAACCTCACCCTGTCGTGCATCATATTCTTCATTGTCCTTATGAAACGCTCCACAACATTGGCGTGAGTTAGGGTGACAACGTGAGTGATGCCTTCTTTCTCAAAGAACTCTTTTACCCCTGCTTGGAAGGCACGGTCATTATCACTATAAACGGACATTGGAAAACCCATTTTGTTGAAACTCTCTTTCATCGCCGACAATGTGATTGGTCCGGATTTTTCTTTCATAGGGACGACGTTTGCCAACTTGCTGAAGATGTCAATGACCACCAACCCATATCTCGGTTCATCGTTCTTGATGGGAATTTTCGTCTCTGGTTCTTTGGTAAGGGGTTTCATATCCATTATGTCAATCTGATATTCAAACCTTGCGAAGGGTGCGGTGTAGGAGTTTGACCCCCTGTATTTTCTAATTTGTTTGTTGGGCTGTTTCCTCATAAAGTTTTCCACATCCACCCTGTTGATGGTCTGGTCTTGCTCCTTGGCTTTCTTAAGGGTCTCATTGATTGAACCGAAGCCCGTTTCAAGATTATAATAGACATTGCTTATGATGTCATCTCTTGATAGTCTCCTTGCCATATATTATAATATTAGATTTTTAAAATTATCAACAATAAAAAATATACTTAAAGAAAAAATACCTATATATAGTAAGACTAAATAAGATGACTAAATTTGACTGTGGATGTCGTATAATGACAGATGTTATAACCCTGAACGATAGAAACCAACCTAATTGGGAGTACTTGCTCCAAACCTTCGTGAATGTTTGTGGCAAGTGCTACAAGAAGCAAATGAAATTCCAATATATGGAAAACAAACTTATGGAGATGGAAAAGCAACGAATGGAAATGTTTTTGGAAAATGAGGATGAAGAGGAAGACACATACTTTGACCTGACAGAGTTGAAGGAACATCTCAAAACCCTCCCACCCAATGAAAGACACAAAGTGAAGGATTTTGAGAGGTTAAGAAACCTCGCCAATGGACAAGACCCCAACGAAGGAATGAGTGAAATAGATATGGTCATAAGAGAACTGGAAGAGGAGGAAAGGGAAAATAAAAACCAACCCGAACCCGAAAACTGAACGAGCCCCCAAAAACTACTTAAAAAAAATGACTATATACAGTAAGAGGATGCTATTTACTTATAAAAACTGTGGATGTTGTAAAAAAGAAATGACTGACATTAAGGTTTTATTGAACAACATTTTTCCTGCTGGAATTTGTGATGAGATATGTGATTACAACCTTCACTGTTCAAAATGTAAAGAGTTGAATGATAAGGAACGCAGATATATAACATTCAGCTATCATTTCGACCATTTTGAAGAGAAAGAACTAACAAGAGTTGAAAAACAAATACATTTCTTTAAAACAAGGATGGAAAAATCACCTATCTATTTATCCAACACCGACCGAACAAATTTAAGAGTAATGAAGAGAAAAATAGATGCTTTATTGGACACCTATAAACTGAAGGTAGAATTTCAAAAGGATAAGATATATCTTCAAGCGATTAAGTCTTATGTCAAAAACCATTGGAAATACACTTATCATATTCTAAAGAACTTTCACGACCTTAATTTCATCAATTACAGTAAGCAACGAAGATGCTGGTGGTTTCCTAATGTTGAACGAACTTTTATGTTTAGAAACAGGGAGTTCAAGATAAAAGACATTTTGGAAATTTTCTTGCGTGAATATGTTGAAGAACTGTTCAACGGTTATGAGAAATATTTGAACATAGAAGAAATAAAAGAGCACCTACAAAAAGTGATAAATACTTAAAGAAAAACATATCTATATATAGTAAGAGAAAATGAGTAGAGCAAAAATTGAGGTTATAGATACAGGGAATATTGGTATATATGCTGACTTTGGTAGTGATAGTGAGGACGATGATTGGGAAAGAAAACAAATAGAAAAAGAAGATGAAGAGAGTAGAGACTTTGTAAAGTGCCATCCTATGCCTTCACCAGATGATGAGGAAGGAGAAAAGTTTTGGAAGAAAGTAATTGATAGGATGAGAGAAGCAGAAGGAGTAAATGGAATGATAATATATTCATTCGTAAGATTTGATATAATGAAAAAGATGTATGAAAACCTCACTGATAAAAAAGTCATCATTGATTGTGGAAAGGAACTCAACCGAGATGGAGAATTCAACGCTATGATTATCAACCTAACGCTTTTATCAATAGCAATGGATGAACTAAATGATACAAACAAACCTTGCTTAACACAAATGAGAGTGATTGAACACTGGTGGGATGGAATAGGAAAGTGGAAAGCATAAATGATTAATTCATAATATCTTAACAACACATATTATGAAGTAATCACCCACCCAAACACAAACAAAAACCCCAACAGCCTAAACAAATCCTACCCCCCTTCAATCCAAACATTGACACATCACTTTAGCAACAAAATTACCCCCAAAACCCCACCTGAAAAAACATCAAAGGCGAAGATGAAACATTGAACCCCAACACAAAATCATAACAAGCAACATACAAACATATACGCCCTGAAACCCCCATTTTTCCATTTTTTTCTGGGGCATTTATCAACTTGCTTTCCCCATCTTTCCCCAGACACAGGTCAAAATTTATTGATTCATGGATGCCAGACTCTTTTTTTGGACGGCCATTTGGCAACAACATAATGACATAATACAGGTTTAATACAGGTTTCAAGGTCAACCCAATTTTTGAGTTCTGATGAGAGATGGATTTTTTTGGCACAAGGTCGCAAGCTGCATAAGACTAGTGCTTGTATATATAAGATATTTAAAATGACTGAGGAATGCAGGTATAATTAGTCGGCATTGCAGTTGAT
>CAMXCT020001555.1:0-89860 GCA_947184155.2 Cladocopium goreaui
GGCAGGTGCATGTATTCATGGGTGGGGTGGGGTGGGGTGGGATAATAGCGTCCATGGCTCTCTCTTTCATAGGTCATGCTACGCTACTCTATGACTCTATGTTCTCTTAAGCTTTGCATTCATGGGTCATGCTACGGTACTATATGTTCTCTTCAACTTTGCACTTATGGGTCATGCTACGGTACTTTCTGTTCTCTTGAACTTTGCATTTCTTGAATTTTTTGCACTCATGCGTCATGCTACGCTATCGTATGTTCTCTTGAACTTTGCACTCATGCGTCATGCTACGCTATTGTATGTTCTCTGGAACTTTTGCACTCAAGCGTCATGCTACGCTATTGTATGTTCTCTTGAACATGCGTCATTCTACGCTATTGTAGGTTCTCGTGGACTTTGCACTCATGCGTCATGCTCCGCTATTGTATGTTCTCTTGAACTGTTTGCTACGGTACTGCGTGTTCTCTTGAACTTTGCATTCATGGGTCATTCTACGCACCCCTCCGTGACACAATATGTGCTCATGTGGTGCTGGCGTTCAAGCTTACAGCGTCCAGATCCTCAATGGTTCATGGAAGATCTGGATGCGCTGCTCTGACCAAGAAAGGGCTAATAACATGTGACGACAAATGTGTTTCAAGTTGGCCAGAACACCCAAAGATGGCAGTTTCGTGTAGGCGAAATGACTGTTTTCGTTCTACTGCTTGTGAATCAGGGGTTAACGACCTTAAAAATAAAAACGCATAAATTCCTATTGGTGCGGGCACATCAAACATGATCAACAACATCCCATTAATCAAAAAAAAACGGCCATCTAAAGGCCGTGCTCCTAGTTAGATAGATAGGTAGATAGATAGACTAGATAGATAGATGAGATGGACGAGAAAGAAATAAATAAATAAAGAAAGATAGATAGATACCTAGATAGGTAGATAGATAGATAGATACCTAGGTACCTAGATAGATAGATGCCTAGATAGATACCTAGATAGATAGATACCTAGATAGATAGATACCTAGATAGATAGCTAGCTAGCTAGCTAGATAGATAGATAGATAGAATAGACAGGCAGATAGATAGATAGATAGGTAGATAGATAGATAGGTAGATAGATAGATTATAGATAGATACATAGATAGATAGATAGATAGATAGTTAGATGGATAGATAGATAGATAGATAGATAGATACATAGATAGATAGATACATAGATACATAGATGGATAGCTAGATAGGTAGATAGATAGATAGATAGATAGATACCTAGATAGGTAGATACCTAGATAGATAGATACCTAGATAGATAGATACCTAGATAGATAGATACCTAGATAAATAGATACCTAGATAGATAGATAGACAGATAGATAGATAGCTAGATAGATAGATAGCTAGATAGATAGATATATAGATAGATAGATAGCTAGATAGGTAGATAGGTAGGTAGATAGATTCTTTTATATATGGGCCATCGTTGGGGGGGTTTACGAGACCAAGTGGGGTACTTCAAAAAAGTTGAAGGGTTGCATAACACGAAACAAAATTCACCAGGATCAGTGGTGCGCAGGGTCTTGAAATTTGACCCATACTCACTTTAGGTGAAAAGCCAGACAAGTAGTGCATAGCACATGTACCAAATTGTTTCAAATATATGTCAAAACCGTAAATATCACAAAAAGGGTACAAAGGGCCTCTATCTATATATATATATATATGTTTATATTTTTTTTATATATTTGGGTTACTGGGTGTTTGTAAAGCTTCTGCATGGCCAGTCCAATAAGTGGGGTCTAACAGGTTCTAACTCGTTTTCACATGTTTTAACATTCTATAAGTAAGATTTGGCGGGACGCATTCCAGTTTCTAGCCGTGCTGTACTCTGCCAAACCTGAAGCGACAAGCCATCTGCATTTTAACAAGAGAAAATGTTGCCTTCACACCGTCTCCAACCGGACGATTGTGGTTGTTGTTGTTGTTGTTGTTGTTGTTGTTGTTGTTGTGTTTTTTTGCTTACGCCCCCTCCTGGAACATATGAATGATCCAGGTCGGTACTATCATGAAAATCTCAATCGCTCAATTTTCCTATGGTTTGATTGAGTTTCAGGCTTTGTTCATGCAATCGGGAGATACGGCTTGGTGATTGGTTATTGGATGGGCTCCAGTTTTTTAGCATTTTTTTGGGGGAATGAGTGCCCATGAGAAATGAGAAGCCAATTTTTTGTTTGGGGGGTAAATCTGAGGTTGACCATTGCTGTTGGAGATGTGGTGGGGAAGCACGGGGATATCAACCAGCAAAAATGATCAAAAAAGGAGGTGTCATGGTATATCATTCGCTAGGCCCCCCTACAGACAGGAAAGCAAACATTATCAATGCATTTTGGGTGACATAGCGCATGTTTCTGCATGGAACCCGTGTAATAGTAGTCAGTGCCTTCCATAAAAGATCGCGTTTTTTTTCCGCTGTGGAACGCTTAGGCGCTTTCAAGCCAAACTAAAGCATGCAAAGAGGATGGTTTGATGCCACATGTCTACAACATAAAGATTCATTTTGACCAGAGATGTCCCCATGTTTGATTGCCGGAGGGTAGCCATCTACAAGATTCTACAAGCCAGAAAGAATGGGTATTATGTTGAATGCATGTGAGTCAACCCAATGATGCTTGCCACCCAGGCAGCGTTTCCACGCTGTTCAAGAAATGTGAGCTGCATGTTTGGAGGCGAAGCTATGGCATTCGAAAACCCACCCAGGCCTTGGGGAGTGGGGAGAGCAAGGAGGCCAGGTTCCGTTTTATTGCCAGTACTGTCCTGCCATGCAGATCATACATGTATATAGTATGTACATCCAATATATATATATACATATACATCTATGTATGTATGTATAGCATTCAACTGCGCGTTTGTTCGTTTGAGAAAGCACTTGCCAGCACCTAGGTGCAGGTAGAACATCGTTCCTTGCAAACGTGTCCTTATATATGTTGGAGCCTCAAGTCCATGGATGTGATGCACGTTAGGTTTCCTAATAGCTTAACGGCAAGATTTGCCTGGCCCAAATACATTAAAAATATTAAAACATGTGTTTAGAATAGTTTGCTCTCAGAAAAAGATAAATACAGGATGCAACATTTCAAAGTTTTTTGCTGACATTTTTGGGGTTCAGGCTTTAGCCACCCCCAGTTTCACAGCTGAGCGACCCCAAATTCTACATGGATATGTTATTTCATATCTGCTTGCATTCACCCGGAATCTTGACAAGTTGTTTTTGGCAAGATGATGCTCCTTTCATGTTCCGGCCTTAGTTCATCAAATGCTTTGGGGACCGTCTCAGAGAACCCAAGCTTGGCATGCAAAAGCTCTTGCAAAAGACCGAACCGCGGCCCCCAAAATCAAAAAAAAAAATGCGGAAGACAATAACTATAGGAATTATGGTACGCGCTATAATCAAACTAGTCAATGTTGACCAGCAAACATTTTAATTACTAGAGTAAGCGGCGCCGCCTTGAACGGCGAAATGCATTTCCACTAAAAAATCCGTTAATTCCTCTCATATGTTTGATGAAACATCTCCATCACTAAGCCATTTCTTATTATTGCAAATGATGGTAATAATTTTTAAAATCAATGTTCGTGATAAACTAGTTGGACATATCCTTGCTATTGGTCCAAGGTTGTGCTCCCCCCAGCTAAAACTTGGTTGGAAAACACTGGTAAATAATTCGATATATCCACCATGAACCCAGGAGAATTTGAGTTTTGTTTACCAAGTTAGCTACCATAAATCATCTGTACGGCTATATATACCATTAAATCATATTATTTTTTCCACCATTTTTGTTGGTTAAATCCTTATTTATGGGGCACCACTTTGTCAGGTTCGGCTTGCAATACATCTTGGCCTCGCGCGGGCTGGATGGCACCACCCAGCCATTGCAGCTGCATAGCGATTGCATTGGCAACGGAGAGGACCCCTTGGCCAAGACCTTTCAGCAGGTGAGCCCAGGTTTTGATTGGCGATGGAGATTTACCATGTACTTAGATGGGCTGTGGTTTTAGTAACTACTTGCTACAGATAAGTAAGTTATTATTGCTTTACTAACTAGATCTTAACTATATGCTAAGTACCTCCTAATTGATTACTAATCCTTGTAACCTACCTAATGTTTTAAACATAGTTACTATGTTTTTATAATTGTTAGCTAACCATCTTAAAGATCTTAAGAGAACATTAACTACTTAGTGAAGTTAGCTAAGCACTTAGACTAAACCAGCTAATTAGTTAGCTGAGTTAGTTAGATTAAAAACATGTTGAAAATAAAAACTATTTTCTTGTATTTTATAGCTTGCAAATTAGCCTTTTGGGCTCATGTTTGTGCAAATTCACAAATTAGCCATGTGGGCTGATGTTTTTTTGCATTCACACATTAGCCATTTGGGCTCTTGGTTTTGTGATTTAGCAAAGAAGCCATGAGGCTCATCATTGTTGCATACCTTGAGAATTTGATTTTGCTTGGTTCCTGATGTGGATTGTGTCTGGATGAATTTTCAATTTGTGCATTCCATGCACAGCATTTTTGGCTCTGCCTACCTCATGATGGAAGAAGCTTACCAAGTGGACATTGAAACCTCCTATAGCATCCGCTTTGACAAGGGGAAGCTGTTGAGTATTCCAGCTGCTCTGCTGGTGGAGGACATGGGTTAATGCCCAAATAGCCACCACCTAGTTTGAAAGCATGGTTTGAAATTTTCCCATGTTTGGATTTGTGACCTTGCAGGATCAGAAAGGAGACACTTTCCTCAAGCTGTCTGCGACCAACTTCACCATCAATAGCCTGATCTGTGGCAAAGCTGCCAGGAATGCTTCTCTTGCTGGTGGCCCGAAGATGCAAGAGCTGAAGAATTTGAGAAATTCCAAGCTGTCCCACACTCCTGCAGAAGTTCAAGATGAAGAACCTCCTGCAAAGAGGAGAAGGAGCATGGAGACAGTTGTGGAGGTGGATGTACATGGAACTTTAGTTTCCTTGCTGTGCCCCTCCAAAAGGCCACAGGTGGCAGATGTGATGGTGAAGATGGATCCACAGATGCTGTCAGCTGTCTTCAAGTTCCTGTTGCCTGACTGCTTGGAAGAAACTGCCTCCAGATCTTACAAAAAGAGTGGAGCCTTTGCCAAGGACAAGCAGAAGGAAGACTGAAAGCAGAGCTGAGAAAGTGGTATGAAAACCTGCTGCTTTCAGCAAATTAGCCTGCATGGCTGAAAGATCTCTGTGCTGAAATTCATTAGCCCATGGGGCTCAAACCCAATGTAACTGGATGCCTCTGCAGCACATTAGCCTTCATGGCTCAAACTTCTAGTTTTGGTTTGAAATATAGCCCAAGGGCTTTAACCTTATATAGGACATTAGCCTATACATGGCTCATGATGCTGTTGCCTTGGCATTTGAAGCACATTAGCCAGCAGGCTCCAAAGGCTCAAACATGTTGGTTCATTGTGCACATGACATCAAATAGCACTCCTGGGCAATAAATCAATGTTTCTTTGCAGCCATGAGGCTGCTAGTGGCCTTAGAAAGGGATGCAATAGCACCAACAGGAACAATATGGGTGTCAAGGCACAAGGCTTTTTCTGCAAAGTAAATGTGGAACAGAAGATATTCCAGGTTTCAATCATGAATATTTCGGAATGGTGTCCCTTGGGCATTGCTACAAACTGTATAGCTCTGTGTGCCATGGAACCCCAAGTACAAAAGGATATGGAAACCTTGCTCCAGTCCCAGCAAGGGGTCAATGTGAAGCTGAGCAAGATTTTGGACCTTCTGACCCAAAATGGCTTGGCATACCAATCTTGCCTGAAGGTGACAGATTTGCTTTGTCATCCTGACAACAGAGGAGGCAGTATGGTTCAAGCACATGACTGTTGGAAGAAAGGGTCCCTGATCCTTGCCAGTGGATTGAAAGAGTCTTTGCTGCATGCAAGTTCCATGTGCATTGAGATGGGCAAAGCTGCCAAAAAGAAAGTGCAAGTGGAGAAGAACATTGCCTTGATGCAGAGCTCAGAGAACCTCTTGGGCCATGTGACACATAGTGAAAGGTACCTGACCTTGGGAAACTCACACTTCTGCATGTTCCTGAGGGCATGCGAACAAGGGTGTGTGTCAGCAGCTGGGGAGAAATTGGCTTTGGGAGAAGACTTAACAAAGCTGATTGCCAATGGATGGGTCTGGGCTGTTGTGAAAGCAGAGGTGGAGGAAGCTTTTCCTGCCTTTCCAGGATGGGCTGCCAGTACCATGAACTCTGCCAACTCCAACACCAAGATGACTTCTGAGTTGGAAGCCATGCTGGAGATTGCCAGCCTTTTGAAGCAAGGCAGAAAGTTAGATGAATGTGTGAAGGCTGTCAAAGAAGGTTTGCCTACCTGTGGGGAATACATGGATGACATTGCATACTTTGTGAAGCTGTATTCTGGTGGGGATGCATTCCCAGTTCTCCTCCTCCTGAAGGATTTTTGCTTCTTGGATCAGAACTAAATGATGTTGCAGGTGTTTTTGGCATAACTTGCAAGCTTAAATAAAACAGAGCAGCCTTCAGGCTCAAATAAAACACATTAGCCTTGAGGCTCCCGCTGTAGAGCACATAAGCCTTCAAGGCTCAAACAAAACACATTAGCTTGCAGGCTTCACATAAACTCATTAGCCTTCAGGCTTCAAATGCAGACAATATAGCCTTTGACTGGCTCCAGCAGCCTGCAAGGGCTCAAATATTCTCTGTAATTTGCTGCAAACTGCAATAGATTTGAGGCTCCAAGTATGGCCCCAGCATTTTGGCTGGCTCAGAGATGATGTTCCAGCTCAGCCACTTCGATTTCAAGATCAAGGAGAACAAGTTGCCTATGACCAGGGCAGCCTTGCTTTGCACAATTTTGACTTCAAAGAGACATGCTGATGGCATTAGCAAGCTGGTGTTCAAAGCAGATTTGGACAAAATGAAAGGAAGCTTGAAGGACAAGACTGTGAAAATGGAAGGGCTGCTGAAAGAAGGATGGAAGCAGGTGCAGCAGCACACTGGTGCTCAAGCCTTCAAGGCCATGTGCTTTGGGAAATTGTGTGTGAGATTGGTTTTGCACCTCTTGTCCAAGGAGAAGCATTCCAGAGATCATCCCTTTGAAAGTGCGCAGGCGATTGTTGATGAGTTTGCAAATGACTTGCTTAATGGGAACATGCAAGCTTCTTCAAGTGTGGCAGCTGCAGCAAAGGCCAAGGCAGGCCCAGCTTCAGCAAATGAGGTGAAAGACTTGCTGAATGCCAGTGCAAAAGCTATGGCACAGCTGGAGTGCCCCCACCTGCTGCTGGATTGTTTCTATGTGAACCCTACTTTGCATGAGGAAAAGGTCTTCAAGCTGAAGAGCTGGACTGAAAGTGCTGTGGAATTCATCCACACACCCATCTTTGGACCTGAGGAGTCTGAGTTGTGTGAGTTCAGCAAGCTGAATTCTTGGAAGGCAACCAAAAAGGCATGCCCCAGCGATGTACCCAAGAGATGGCTTTGCTGAAAGCTGTTCACACCTCTGAATGTTTCAGGGCAGACTTGAAGAAAGCAGAAGTCCAGAGCTTGCTGTTGAAGGCTTACAAAGACCATGTGGGCACTGTGCACAATAGCTTAGTCTTTGCCCATATGCCTGCACCAGCTCTGTTTTGCGATGTGAAAGTGAAGAAGGGTGCATTGACTTTGTATCCTGCTGGCACCATTCAAAGCCTGAAGGGAAAGGACTTGAAGAAGGTCAAAGGAGTTGTGGTGGAATATCAAAGTGAGCACTTCTTGGTGCAGCCCTACAAGGCCTTCAAGTACTTTGATGATGATTCAGCAGATGGTGCACTCATTCCTTACAATTTTGTTGGAAAGACATCTGAGGAAATGGATGTGACCATGGTGGTCAAGATGGTAACCTATGATGGATTGAAAATTCCTGTGCTCACAAATGACAAGGCTTTGACAGCAGAGTCCCAACTGCTGCAGGCAGAACCTTTGGATGATGAAGCCTTAAAGGCTCCTGCCTCTAAAAAGAGGAAGCAGGGCTGAGAAGACTTGCCTGCCTTGAAAATGGGAGCATGGCTTCTACTTGTCTCTGCTCTTGCTTCTATAGCCTTCAGGGCTGAAGCAGATTGTCTTGAACACTTCATTGTTATATCTTCTGTCTTTTCAAACTAGCCCCCATGAGGCTCAAGTAACTATCTTCTGTCTTTTCAAACTAGCCCCCATGAGGCTCAAGTAACTCTTGGGTCCTCTGCACTTGTGTTTTTGACATTAGCCTGTGGGGCTACTTCACATTAGCCTATTTGGCTGAAAAGGTCATGGCCTTGCAGACTAGCCCCTGAGGCTCCATGCAAATTAGCCCCTGAGGCTCACACATATCTATTGTTTCTAGTGTTTGCAAACTAGTCCTTGGGGCTCAAACACAGGCTACTGTTTCATGTTTATTAAAGCTTGTGTCTATTTTTTCAACTCAAGGGAGTTTGCCTGCAATGAAGAGGCATGCCGAAATCTCCATACAAACCTTGCGGGATTCTACCTCTCAGGAGGACAGCCATGGCACTGAGCTGGATGCCTTGATAGAGCAGGATGGGGTTTTGTTTTTCCATGTATTTTCCAATGTATTTTCCAATGTATTGCTGAAATATGTTTATTTACCACTGCTCCATGTAACCATTGGTGTTTGTGTTGAATAAAATTTAGTTAGTGTTTGCATGCATCTGGGTCTTGCACTGCTCCAGAACGAAGCTGCTCTGGCAGAGTGTCTGCAAGATCCTCCTGAAGATGCTGGGCAAGAGAGGGTGGCTATGCGAGGCTTTTTTGAGGACCTTATCACAAGAGATGACAAGTCAGAGGAATATGATCCTTTCAAGGAAGAGCCTGCACTCACAAGAGATGACAAGTCAGAGGAATATGATCCTTTCAAGGAAGAGCCTGCACTCACAAGAGATGACAAGTCAGAGGAATATGATCCTTTCAAGGAAGAGCCTGCACCTAGTGGAAGTGCAGATGATGTTGCAGAGCAGCCTGAACTTGAGCAAGGTGGTGGCTGCCATGAAGAAGAATGGGAAGAAGTTGCTGTAGAGAAGGATGTGGACCAAGACTCAGAAGTGGAGCACTACACCAGTTACTATGAGCAGCACTATGTCACCACAGCTGATGGCCAGAGTTTGCAGGTGACTGAGGACTGAACTGATGTTTTTTTTATTTTTCTATCCATGGTGAACTGTTTTTTGGCTGTTTTCTGTGCAGGATTGGGCCACTCACTCTGACAATGGTCCTACTGGTGCTTGGGAGAGGCCTGCTGCCATCAAGGAGGAGTGGGTTGACCAGGCCAATGAATGGACCAGTCCCTCTTCACAATGGGATTCTGCTCACCCCACTGGATGGGTAAGTGCCTCCAGTCAGCACCAATGGACCAGTGATGAGTCCAAAGGATTGGATACTTCCACCAAGCAATGGGCCAGTGACCCCAACCAATGGAGCAGTGCAGAGTCCAGTGAATGGGGCACTGCCACCAATCAATGGGCCAGTGACCCCAACCAATGGAGCAGTGCAGAGTCCAGTGAATGGGGCACTTCCACCAAGCAATGGGCCAGTGACACCAACCAATGGAGCAGTGCAGAGTCCAGTGAATGGGGCACTGCCACCAATCAATGGGCCAGTGACCCCAACCAATGGAGCAGTGCAGAGTCCAGTGAATGGGGCACTGCCACCAATCAATGGGCCAGTGACCCCAACCAATGGAGCAGTGCAGAGTCCAAGGAATTGGACACTGCCACCCAGAAATGGCACCCAGGCCAGTTTCAGGCAGAGCCATCTGCAAATGACTTCCACTCCAAAGAGCCCATGGTTAAGGAAGAACTTGAAGGTGAAGACACTTCTTCTGGTGCCATGGGTGTGGCTGAGATGACAGGCAATGCTGGAGTCACTGTGGGTCAATCCCAAACACCAGCAGGATATAGATGGTGGCATGGTGAGTTAATCCCATTAACTCCAGAGGAGCAAAAAGCTGTCCAGGAAACTCTGAGTGGTGTCCATGAAAAACGCTGGAAGTCAGGCTGGCAAAATAGGGCAGTAATGCTCATGGCTCTCTACAACAAGGAGAGGTGGCTTGAACTAGACAGAGCTATGAAGTTGTTTTCCCAGCATCACTCCACATACCTGCAAACTCTATGCCTGGAAAGTGCTATCCAGAAGTGGGGTGATGCTGGGCCAAAGAAAAGTGGCTACCCATGGTGAGTAACAAAATTAAATAAATAAGAAAACAAACTCTCAGATATGGATGTTCTCTGTTTGGTGAGGGGTAGCCACACTGAGTAGCACAGAGCCTGCTGATGGCTGAACCCAACAGCAAAGCTTTCCAATGGCTGAATGAGCAAAAAAAAATTGAGCTCCAGGAGCTTGAAGCTTGATGAGCTGAACTCACATTAGCCCTTTGGAGGCTCATGTAATGCATTGGTTTCTTAAAAAATACCAACAAATTTCAATTCAGCTAGCTGAATTGAAACTCAAACAGTTTGCATTTCAATTCAGCTAGCTGAATTGAAACTCAAACAGTTTGCATTTCAATTCAGCTAGCTGAATTGAAACTCAAACAGTTTGCATTTCAATTCAGCTAGCTGAATTGAAACTCAAACAGTTTATATTTCAATTCAGCTAGCTGAATTGAAACTCAAACAGTTTTGAGTTCAAAAATAAATTTCCAAGCATCAATTCAAGAAATCAAAATTTAAAAACAATACCATTTTTTCTGTCAAATGAAAAAAAATGTTTTGTTTTGGCACTTGGTCACAAGTTGTTGGGTTCCAGGTTTGGTTGACATTAGCCCTTGTGGCTCAGTCATGTTTCTCATTAGCCTTAGAGGCTCAGCCTTGTGTCACATTAGCCTTTGGGGCTACAATATTCCTTCCATTAGCCTTTAAGGCTCATTATGGGCACAGGAAACTCTGCACTGATGTTCCTTGGCAATGGTGCTTTTGATGAGCCTTTGTTGCATAGCTATGGTTTACATTAGCCCTTGTGGCTCATACACACTGCTCCTGGGATGATTCTTCCCTGACAAATGCATTTGTTCATGGCATCATCAATCTCCAGGAACTATATGGAGAGGTTTGGCTCCCAAGGAACAACACAATTCCAACCACTTGGCCATCTAGGCTATGTTGCTGGAGACTGCGCTGTTGGCTGTGTGCCTTTTGCTGCTAAAGTTAGTTGCCTACCTCAAGCAGTTCTTGGAGGCCATGAACAATATGGCTTTGCTCATGCATCAGGTGGTGCAAAAGCTCGACTCTGCTGTGAGTACCTTGAGAACAATGGAACACTTAGAAGACAGCACCAACCAGGCAGTGTACTGCCAGGGTGGACAAGTGCAAGGCATATACGACAAGCTTGTGGAGATGAAGGTGAAACTGGACATCCTGGTGGAACCTAGCATTTGTATGATGGAGGAAGTTTGCCACACAGGCAGCAGCAATGACATGGCCTGAAGCTTTGAGGGGTCTCTGAAAAAGTGCTGCTGAAGACTTTGGCTGTGCCATGAGCCTGTACCTCTCTAAAGTAGCACATTAGCCTTTGAGGCTTACAGTGTGCAAGTGACACTTTTCAATCTGCCATTAGCCTTTAAGGCTCATCTTGTTTCCCACCCTCAAGAAGCACATTAGCCTTTGAGGCTTACAATTCAAATGTGAACCTTTTCAACAAGCCATTGGCCTTAAAGGCTCATACATGTTGCTTTTTGTTTCTTCCCTCTGCCTCTTTCCAAAACAGCTCATTAGCCTGCAAGGCTTTCAAACAGAGACATCTACATCCAAACACTTGGTGCTATTGGTTTCTAGGGCTACATCACAAAAGTTTGCATTCGAATCCTTCTATCCATTAGCCTTTGAGGGCTCATTCATTCACCAGCCTATGCTTCCAAGTAGCCATTAGCCTGCCAGGCTCATTCATTCACCAGCCTATGCTTCCAAGAAGCCATTAGCCTGCCAGGCTCATACAGATATTTGGAGCACTTCTGCTTTCCACCAGCACCTTCAGAAACACATTGCACATACCAGTAGGTGCTTGCAAACAAAAACAATGCAATGGCACTTGGGCTCCTAGACTGAGAAAGGACCATGGCCAACATGTTCAGATTGCATTGCAACACCAAAGGTGTCACTTTTACCAACAGCATGAATATATTAAATGCTGTCCTTTACCTCTGCTTTTTTCCCTTGCCTCTGGCAAAGCTGGCAGCCATGGCTGCTTGGAGTGTGGATGATTTCCTCAAGGAAATTGAAGACATGGAGGCCTTGCAGAAGCTCAGGCCCAATGCCTTGGCATTACCCAAGTTGCTTGAGACTTTGGAGCACAAGATCAAGGCCATAGATTCTTTGACCCCCTCCTTGCTTCTGAAGTTGACTGAAAAACTTGAAGCTTCCAGTCTGCCCACAGATTTGAAGTCGAGTTTACAAGAAGCAGTGGATCAGAAAGCTGTGGATGCTTCTGCTGGTGCCTTGAAGCTCCAGGCTGGCTGCCAGATACTGGTCTCACTGTGGAACTACTTGAGTTCGAAGGAATGGCAAATGGTTCAATCTGCACCATATGTGGAAGCTGTCCATGTATGTGTCAGCAGGCTGAGAGCAGTTGGTGTCAAGTCTATGAAAGAACAGACAAAGAAGCATGCTTTGTCCTTGCTGCTCCACCTGATGATCCAAAGGGGAGAGCCCAAGCCTCCCCCCATGGAGGTTTACAAGCTTGGCAACTATTTGCATGACTGCTTTGTTTCTAGCAAGCAGCCAAGTCTGGTGGCTGGATTTCTGAGGTACCCAGAGAAGCCTACAGATTTGGGAGATGCTTTCATGAAAGCTTGCTACAAAGAAGGTGATTACCCACAGCCAGTGAGCTCTTTGGTGGCACCTTCTGTGGGTGCTTTGTTGAAGGATGCTATTGTGAGGAACACACATGGAGATCTCCAAGACAATTCACTTGCCTTGCCAAGCAAGAGATACAAAAGGAAAACTACCCTCAGGACAGATGATGAAAGTGAGGTGGGCACGTTTTTTCGAATGATGCAAATGATGAAAGAGATGGCCAAAGGAATGGATGAGCCAAAAATTGACATCTTGACCAGGAGAAGGTCCACCTCTTCATCCGGGTCTTCAGAGGCACCAGAGAGATTGGCTTTGGCTGACTTACCCCAAGAAGCAGTGGAAGCTTCCCAGGCACAGCCTTCAGCTGCAAGTCTTGCAGCTGAAACTTTGACAGCTGCAACAATTCCTGCTCAAACCTTGGACAAAAGGACTGAGAATGCAGAGCCTGACAACACTGGTGCTGCAGCTTCTGGTGAAAGCCAAGAACCTGAGAGCTTGGAAGACTTTGAGAATCGAGCTTTTAAACAACTTCAAGCCAGAAACAAAAGGCAGAAAGCCTTGAAGCAGGACACCAAGGTCATGAAAAGACCCAGTGCTGCCAAAAAAGCATGTGTCCCTCCCAAGAAGACTCTTGGGCCAAGTGCTCTGAAAAGACCTGCTGCTGCCAAAGCAGCTCCAAAAGCAGCTGCCCAGCCAGCTGAGCCAAAGGCCAATTGCTGGGGATGTTCCAGATGTCGAGGAACTCCATCTGGATGTGAGAAGTGTGACTTCCCAGAATACAAGGGAACCAGGCTCAATGGCAAGGATGCCTGGAGGAAGTGGCATGCCCAGAACTGCAAAAAGCAGATTTGCGCTGCTTGTTGGAACTTGGGTGAGCAGATGGGGCAAAGCACCTTCTGGCCCATGCAGATGGTGATTTGATGGGGTTGGTCTGCTGAAGCACCCTGAGTCCCTGGGAAAATGAAAGCATTTGAAATTGTTGATGCTAGCAAGATTTCCCTTTTCCTGCAAACCTGAAGCCATTAGCCATCAAGGCTTCTTCAGATGTCAATGTTTTGCTTTCTTGCTTGAAAACATCCATTAGCCCTTGCAGGCTGCACTTTTTTCACATTGTGCCATAGTGCACTGTTACTTTGCTAGCTTCCTTCATGTGTTCCACAGAAGCCCTTTTGATGCTCATATATGTCTTCCAAATTAGCCTTGTGAGGCTCCTAGATGTTCATTAGCCTTTGTGGCTCAAATCTTCAAATTAGCCATGCAAGGCTCATAAATATTCACCAGCCTTTATGGCTCAAACATATAAATCTTCATTAGCCTTTATGGCTCAAACATTTGCAACATGTGCATTTATAACCTTTAAAGGTTCATGGTGAATAGAAAGCTATTAGCCACAATAAGGCTATTTTACTTATAGTCAGTTGCAACTTGAGGAACCACACCTATGATTCACTACATGCCTTGCAGCCCACATGCCCAAGGCAAGTGCATGGCTGAGATATTTGGCAACAAGATAAAATTTAAACAAGAGATTGCATTAGCATCATGGCAGTTTGAAACAAAGCTTTGGACAGCACATTCTTTTAAGACATGTTGGTTGCACTGCAGTGGAAACCATTTTACTCCTTTGTGCTATTTTCAAGTGCTTGTGATGGAAACCTCCCAGAAGGGCACTGCAACTTCCTCAAGGGCAAGTAAATTGGCAAAGTTGACCAAATTGAGGAAAAATATTCCTCAAACAAGCAAATCTGCATTGGAAGCGATTCTGCAAAACATCAAAGATGAGGGGTTACCTGAGCTCACTACTGCAAAGAATATGAGGGAAGGATGCAGAGTTGCTATGGAACAGATGAATGGCTATGGCCCATTGTTGCTGGAACACAGGCTGCATGGTGTGGATGGTAGCATCAAGAAGGTAAAGCTTGTGAATTTGCTTTCATACATCCATGCAGCTTACAGGGCAGGAGGTGGATTCCACACCTTGCTGAAGAAAACTCTGGCAAAACACAATAGCCCACTTTCCTTGCTGGTCTATGCAGATGAGGTGACACCAGGAAATGTCTTGGCCAATGTGCCAACCAGGAAGATGTGGTGCATATACATATCTATAAAAGAGTTCTCTGTCCATTTGCAGAAGGAAGCTGCATGGATGACAGTTGGGCTGATCAGAAGTGACACTGTTGCTGCCTTGGATGGCCACTTGAGCCAAATTCTGTCTGCATTGCTGGAATCGATATTTTACAGCAGCTATGGAAATGTGCAAGAACTGGGTCTGCAATTGCAGGAGCCACCAGGGCATGCAACACTTGGCAAAAGACTCTTCTTGCAGCTGGGTTTTCTTATTATGGATGGTCAAGCTGCCAAATTTTCTTGGAGCACCAAAGGAGACAGTGGTAGCCGCTTTTGTCAGCAATGTGCCAACATTTTCCAACTTGCTGATGACAATGACAATGATGCAGAAGATGGCTCCATGTCAGAGATTGCAAAGCACTGCAAATTTGACCAACTGCATTTGGTTTCTGACAAGGAAATTTTCCAGAGCTGGGACAGGATGAAAGAAAGACATGGCAATGTTTCCAAAAAAGAGTTCCAGCAGTGGGAGCAAGCAACTGGGATTAGCTTCTCACCTCATGCATTGCTGGCCAACCCAACACTCAGGCCCATCTTGAGGCCTACCAGGCAAAACTGTTGGGACTGGATGCATTGTTTATTATCCAATGGTGTGATGAACATGGCTCTTTTCAATGTGCTGGACAAGCTGGACCAATGGGATCTACTTTCTTCTTATGTGCAGCACTTTCACTTGCCAAAATCTTTGAGCAACATTAAATTGGGACCCTTGTTTCAGAGCAAAAGATTGGCCAAGGACAGGAAGCACAAGAAAATCATTGCTACTGCCAGTGAACTTTTGACTTTGTGCAGCATTGTTGCACACTATATGAGAGTGGTGTGTCTCCCAGCCAATGCATGCAAAGAAGGAGTAGAGGCCTTCTTGTCAATCCTGTGCCTCATGGACTTGCTTCAAGCCACTTGGCATGGTACAGTGGTTCCCTTGCAACTTTTGGAAGCAGCAGAAAGCAGCTTGAAGCAGTGTGTTGACTTGGATTGGAAGCTGATCAAGAAGCACCATTGGCTTCTGCACTTTCACCAAATGCTGTCCAAGCACCAATGTATTCCCAATACCTTTTGTATGGAGAGAAAGAACAAGATGCCAGGAAGAATTGCAACATTGATTCAGAACTTGAGCAATTTCGAATGGTCTGTGTACTCTGAAGTTGTGACCCTTGAGATGGAAAGGCTTTCAGACCCTGATGTGTTTGCAATTGAGCCAGGTTTGTTGCAAGCAAAGTCTTTGGCTAGGAGATTGGTTCCTTTGGCTGCAGAGATTTGGTACAGCTGGAATGATGCCAGCAGCAGCAACCATGCCAGAATCAAGCATGGCCTTTCTTCCCAAGGTGATTTGGTATACTTGACAAGTCATGATGGCAACAAGTTTGACTGTGGGCAAGTTCTTTGCTTTCTCACCAACAATCATGGAGATGATGTGGCTGTGATGAATTTGCTGCATTTGACAAAGTTGGCTGAGACTTTTGCTGAATGGGAAGACAGAAAGAGCCATGTGGTGGTTCCCTTGGAAGAACTGCTGGTTGCAGTGACTTTTGCCAAAGACAAGCAAAAGATCACAACTTTGACCCCATGGAGCTTTAGATGAAAAGGAAGGAAAATATGTGGCAGCAGTTCTTGTGCTAACAAAACAACATATTTCTATTATTAATTTTTTGGAGCCTGTTTGGGCTGAATGCTTGCTTTCATCCACATATCCAAAGGTGTGCCACATCAAAAGCCTTCAGGCTCACATTTTCTGTGGACAGCATGGGGCAATTTTTATGTTCCACATCAGAAGCTTTGGCTTGCTTTTGGTGACCATATGTGAAAAGAAATTAGCCATCCTGGGCTCAACCTTCAAGAAGCTATTAGCTGTTGCTGGCTCAAACATAAGAAACCACACTGATTCTTTGGCTTTTTGGTGTGCATGTCTATTTAAATATACATGAAAATATTCATGTAAAAGAGCAGAACTAAACAGTTAGTAACTAGTTAGCTAACCATTTACTAATTACTTAACTAACGGTATTTAATTTCCATTCTAGCTAGTTAGTATTCATCTTAATTTTAAACCTAATTCACTTAACCAGTTAGTAACCCCACAGCCCATCTAAGTATCACTATCGTACTGTGGAAGCCATGCTGCATCAGTTGGAAACAATTAGGTAGCTATGAAACACCATAAACAATGGGATTTAAACGAGAACCATCACCAACTGGTGCAGGATTTCTTTCATCCACAGTAATTACCGTGTTTCATCATATCTGGATGAAATCTAGTGACTTCACTGAGGCCTCACTCAAATGATGATTATATAACTAGTAGGGATGAATGTCCCAAAAGAGGTTTCTTTCCGGTTGGTGAAATATGATAGTTTAGCCAGGTCACTGTCATAGTAGGTCATAGTGGGTCATAGTAGGTCATAGTGGGATTGTCCTGTGATTTTTGTGTGGTTGTGGGAAGATACTATAATGGTAAATCCGACAGTGATTTATTCCTCAGTGCATCTCCATTCAGCATGAAAAGTACAAGGTGGTGCCCCGTAGTTAGCTAAGCTGGTACAACTGTTATGACTAGGGCGAATGGAAATTGTAACCTGGGCTCGTGGGGTTTACAAACAAATCTTGTACGCCCCAATGGTTGGGTGAAAATAAGCCTACCGCTTGAGTTCAAACGGCTTTTGTCTGGGGAATTCAGCCATGGTTGGTAACCACTTACCGGGCACAGTAGCCGGAATGAGCCAGCTTCAATCGGGTGCTCAATCATAATCAACAAGGAACTGGGGTGTCAATCCGTATCAAATCATGTTCAATCACACCTCTGCTTGCGGCAGCTTGGGGATTAAAAGCTCCCTTTTCCTATCCATTTTGCCAACTCCGTCATCCAAGTAGGGTGTCAGTGCTCCTGAAATGGCAACATCGGCGAATAAATAACCTTGATATACCGTGAGAAGATCCTGTTCCAAACTTCAGTTTGATGCTTTGATGGTCAAGTTTTCAAAGGGTCGTCCAGAGCTGTAAGACATTTCCAGCCATGTTTCCATTTTTGAGGAAGAAATTACGCAAGCATTATCTCATCTCATCCAAAGCCGTGTCAGAGAACCTAGTTGAATCCATCCCGTGTGGGACTGGACACTGCTTTCAGTAGTTCCCATTCTTACAGAGTCTGGGAGGAGGATAAGACCGAACTGACCAGCGTGGGCTTGGGATGGCCGGTCACACACCCACCAAGTGATATTGCTCGCAATCACCTCATGATCAGACAAATGAGAGCGTGAGCTCCGCAGCACTCAGTTTCCTTTGGTAGAACCTGGTCAATAATATTTTTTTGGGTTGTGCGCCGTGCGCCTGTTTTCCCGTGTGCTGTGTGCGGGAGGAATCTTACATGGCCACATTCTCATATAGCTCGTCACTGTGAGCGCGCGTTTTTTTCTGAATTTGCAAGATGGGTTTTGTTAAAATCCAAGCGCCCAAGTAATTATCTACGTCAAAATAATGCAAATATTCAATATGATGCACAAGTTTTGTTTGGAAAAGCAGATATGTTTTGTGTTCATAGGGTCATCACATATATATATAGATGATATTTTAGATTGGTTTTTGTTGGATCAAGAATCTGGTTTCATGTGTCCTTCAACAAACAAAAATGTTTTTACAAAATAGTATATTGCTTAGGCCGTTTTATACTTATATAATTGTTCAAAACAAGATTGCATTTTTCAAGTAAAAAGCAGATAAAATGGGTAGAAGATCCTACTAACAATCAAGATAATTTCGCTAGAAATTCAGTATGTAAATCATTATTTAAAATATCTTAAAATATCAAGAATTGATCCTGATTTTTCCTCTAATGTCTTCAGCTCTATTGTGAATACGCAAGCTGTTCACAATATAATACATAATCAATGTTTAAATGCTTATTTGGAATCTGTTTTCATAAATAGCTTAGAATTTACAATTATTAAAATCTTAAAAATCCACAAAAATATTCTTTGCTAATACAATAGAGGGTTTTACATAGTTGTTGAATAAGTATTGCAAGTAAATCAAAACTGTTGGGAACGGATAAAGTAGAAAGATGATGGTTACACATTTTACAAGTCCAGGGTATTTACATAAGTCTTTTTAAATGGATGCAGGGTATTTCTAAAGCAGTAGATTTGTGTTGATCTATAAACCAATATCAAATTTTGAATTAATACGGCCGGGTACCTTTCAAAATTCATCTATGGAATAATTGATTTGAATTCGTTTAGAACATACATCTTCCATGAAAGATTTCAAGGAAAATGTATTTGTATCTTTTACCAACAATGATGAGCTAACAAAGGTTTTACAACAATATATTTAAAATATGCAACACTTTAGACTGTGTTCACTTAAATCAATTACTTACAAAAGAGTGAAAGTACTTTATATTGTCTTTACCTGTTTTCAAATGTGGTAACGGCACCTTTTTTAGATTGCGTTAAAAATGAAAAAGCTATATTTTGCCTGGGTAGGCTTCGATCAGTGTTGATTTGTTCATTTGTCCTGAGTTTAAAAACCACATGTTGCATAATAGTTTCATGTTTAAGTAAAGCAGTATATATATAATTATATATGTGATTTGTGTTTAATTGAAACTTGTTTGTTAGATAACTTGTTTTAACTTTATGAAAACTAACTTGAGTGAGAAAAATAATCAGAATTCAAAAGCGCTAGGGTAAGTAACTAATAAAGACTTTACACATAAATATTTTTAGCATGTTGCTTTTCAAGATTTAATATTGCCATGTTAGTTTCGCTTGGAATTTCTTCTAGCGGTGCGTATACTTGTTTCAAGTAGAAAATTGTAAAGGTCAGAGGATTAATATTATTCAGAAATTGCATCTAAGATGAAGTTAAATCAAGAAAAATGGTAAAATAGAGGGTAATAAGATTACAGGAACATTATCTCAAACTGCAAGCGGAAATAAATTTAGAACATACCGAGCATTTTCTGCAGATATAGTAAAGGAATGTAAAGGAGATGAAGGATTTTGATGTAGATATAGAAACACCTCCCCCATCTTCAAAAGCCAATAATTACATTAATTGGCATGTTCATCTCTCTTGCGCCTACTTTAATTCTATCTTTATTTTGTTTTTCATAGCAATGCAAATGCAAAGTGCTGGAGGAAAAGCTTTTGTTTTACTAAATCTAAGGCAAAGTTGCAGCCTAACAAAAGTTTGAAAATTACTGTTGATGATCTGGCTGGAATAGATGAGGCAAAAGTTGAGCTCCAACGCTATTGAGAGAACATTTTCACACTTCTTGGCAGATTTCGGCAGAAGTTGCCAAAACCTCGAAAAAAAAACGGCGCAGACCCCATTTCTGGAGGCTTTGATCAGATGCCCCATAGGGTCTGCAGTTTTGTTTGTTTAGTTTTTGTTTTTTGTTTTTTCCATTGTTTTTGGCAGAGCCCATGGGGTTTGCATGTTTTTTCCCCACATCTTTGTGTGGGGTTCTTGTTTTTGATTCTGTATCCCACTCCTCGTTCTCCTCCGCCTCCTTCTCCGCCGCCTCCCTGTCACACACACAACTTTGTCACACACCTCTTTGTCACGCACCATTTTTCACACGTAACTTTGTAACATACAACTCTGTCACACACCTCTTTGTCACGCACCATCTTTCACACACAACTTTGTCACACACCATCTTTCACACACAACTTTGTCTCTCAATGTGTTTCACACACAACATTGTCACACACAACTTTGTCACACACTCTCTTTCACACACAACTTTGTCACACACAACTTTGTCACACACAACTTGCTCACACACAAGTTGCTCACACACAACTTTGTCACACACCATCTTTCACACAATTTTGTGACACACAACTTTCTCACACACAACTTTGTCACACGCAACATGCTCACACACAACTTTGGCACACACACACAACTTTGTCACACACTCTCTTTCACACACAACTTTGTCACACACAACATTGTCACACACAACTTGCTCACACAAATTTGTCACACAACATCTTTCACACACAACTTCGTCACACACACTCACAGATTGGTCACACACACACACACGCACACACACGCACAACCATGTCACACACCATCGACCTGCGTTCCGCTTGGCAGGCGTGGGTGGGTCTGGTGGCGCGCTTGGTCTGGTCGCCGCGGTCTGGTGGCGCGCTTGGTCGCCGTTAGTCGCCCGGGGCGCCGCGGCACTTTGCGTGGCAGGCGTGGCAATTGCTCACATCCACCTTCTTTTTGTGTGGTACGGGTGGCACTTGGCGACATCTGCCCGCGTTTGGCGTGGCAGGCGTGGCACTTGTGGCACTGGGCTGGGTCTCGTGGCGCGCTTGGTTGCCGTTAGTCGCCCGGGGCGCCGCGGCACTTTGCGGGGCAGGGGTGGCACTTGGTGACATCGACGTTCCCTTGCGTGGCAGGTGTGGCACTTGCAGACATCTACTTGCGTTCGGCGTGGCACTTGCGGCGACATCTACTCTACCTTTCTTTATTTGTTTGGCGTGGCATGCGTGGCACTTCTGGCGCTGGGCTGGGTCTGGCAGCGCGCTTTGGCACTTGGCGACATCGACGTTCCATTTGCGTGGCAGGCGTGGCCCTTGGGCGCATCCACCTTGGTTTCGCGTGGCAGGCGTGGCACTTATGGCACTGGGCTCAGCACTTTCACACGTGACTTTGTCAGACAGAAAACTCTTTCACAAGCCACTCTTTCACACACACACACAACTCTTTCATATGTACAACTTTGGCACACCGAACTCTTTCACAGACACCTCCTTTGTCTTTCCTTCCTCCCTCGTCCTGCTTCAACTTCTGTTTCTAATTATTGGAAGAAGTTGACTTTTGGGGTTATCCGGTCCTTTTTTTTGGTTTTCCCATAGTTTTTGGCAATTCTTGCCCCACGGGGTCTAGAGTTTTTTTGTTTTGTTTTTTTGTCACTTGTTACGACTCGATATTCGGCAGATGCTCACAGATTCACTTGCTATGATTTGATATTCAGCAGATGCTCACAGATTCAATGTTTTTGCGCACGCTGGTGGCAGCGTGTTTTGCATTCTTCCAGGTGTTTTTGTTTTTCTTTTCGTAGATGTCAACAAAAATGGCACTGCTCTTTCCAGATCTACTCCGGGGCAGCGTCCAACTATGTACTCTGGAACGACCAGTTCTACGACGACCCAGTGCCGGATATCGACCCACCCTGTGTCAAGTACTGCGCCAAACCCTGGGGGCACAGCTGCCCGGCTATGGTGTTTGTGCTGACTTTTTATATTTTAATGTGGGCAACACAAGTCAGAGCTGCCATGTAGGGTGTTGAGGATGATATTTTCTATTGGGTTTACCACATCATGATGGTTCCATCCATGCATGAGATGTTGATCCCGGTTGGCGAAAACTATTTTCCCCCATGGGATGAACCATGGCATGATGAAACCATCGCTAACCTGGGCTGAGGTAAGGGATTCATGGCATGGCAAGAGGACGGCACGGGTTTTGTGGTGCAAGTAACCACACCTGATTGGCCAGGCCTGAAGGTTTGTGGAGATGGGCTGAGGGTTGCGTTGTTTGGTTTGTTTGGCGGTGCCTGATGAGATTTTCGTAGGGTTTGATGGTTAGTGGCTGGTTCCAACAAAATGGGGTATGGCACTCACGCCAACAAAAACTGGAATGCCAAATGCCAAGAACCATCACTTGTGTGGGTCTAAAAGGGCACCCCTCATGATTTGAACGAAAGCCAACTTCGAGAATCAAGCATTGACATCAAATCCTGGACGTCCCAGGCTCCGGGGGCAGCCAGTACCCGCGAAAAGAGCAGGGCAACACTTTGGGATGTTGCGAGGCCTCAGGGGTACAGGTCCCTATGATTTGGCATCCATGAACCCATGGCCTGAGAACCTGAGTTTCTTTCTAAACTTTGGTAGAAGGCAGAATGCGCAATTTTCAGGTGATATCTCCTTGTTTGTCGGTGATGTTACGTGATTCCTAGGTGTTCCCTATGATTCCAAAGATGATTGTAGCACGTCACCACAGGTTGTTGGGGACCAACCTTAGCAGTTGCTACTTGGAGCTGTGACCCCAAAGTGCTTGCGACAGGATGACAATGTCATGGTGGCTCAGCACTTCTTCGCTTTGCGCCTCAATTCTGCGAATGACACCTTAGCAGTTCTGCAGGAGCGGAGATCGAGAGACACGCGCACACGTGGGTGAGTCCCAATGGCAATTTTAGTATGTAATTGGATGATAAGCCAGTGGATGGTAAAACCCAGGCATCCCTGGGACCAATGGCTTTGCATCCAATACGGTTTGCTTTTGTGTCAGAAAGCAATAGATGACCGAAGGTCGGTGTGAACGGTTGAAGGGCCCTGAGATTCCAGGACCACGTATAAAAATGAGTCTTCAAACTAGCAGGCCCAGCAATCTCAGTTTGACCATCAAAGCACCCACAAACTTGCAGAAAGGTGCAGCATAAATACTATGTTGATCACTTATGGGCATTTGGCATTGGAATTGTTAGAGTAAACATGTTGTTCCTGTGGGTGTTGAGTTCCGAGGCCCAGGACATTTCAGAAATTTCTCTGAGCACCCAACCAGACTGACTTATGAGGCCCTGCATCGGGCCTCCGTGGTGACAGATACCAAGAACCCTCAGTTGGTGAAGCTGACCTCAGGCACTGGACCAATATTGATTTTCTGAGGATCTGAGGGACAAATCTGGCAGAAACGCCGAATGGCTTCAGGTTGAAGCATGATCCTGTTGACCCGATTTATTTTTGGGGGACGAACATGTGGATCCTAAGATTGCAAAATTCCAAATATGATGGCTTTCTGAAACTTAGATTTTGGGTCACAAATGTTGGCCCCAAGCTTCTCAGAATTTCCCAGCCCCAGGCCCTAGTGACTTGAAGCAAGCCGCGTCGCAGCTGGGTCAACAAGTGCTGGATATCCTGGAGCCGTTCCAAGGGGACATCAGTGCCAGGACGCTTGAGCGATATATGGGGAATGGTGATATCATGGGATAATGACTACTTGTAAGGCGGAAAGGATTCATATATATGAAGAATTTCAATAACAGCTGGACTTTGAATAAATGTGATATCGTTTCAGAGGAAAATCTTTGACTTGCAAACATTGACCAGATGTGACAAGCGTGGCAGGAACAAAGCCTCAAAGGTACACTTAATTGCCAAACCCTCCGGTCTTCAAGTTCCACCCTGGCATTTGAGTCTTGGCCAGAAGAGGTGTTGCCGCTGGTCTTTTTTATATCCTGGAGGCAGAGACGAATAGTTACACTCTATAGATCTTGTGCACATGATTCAACATCACTTCAGAAACCGTGCCAGTAAACGTGTGATTTCCCCCTTTCTTCTAATGTGAGCAAAAGATTGAGAAAGGCATGTATGTGTATATACATATAATATATAGTTTATATCTATATTTAGGTTGGCATGTTTTCAATATACGTTAGGTGTTTTTACATGGATCCATTTCCACCTCTCAGGGTGAGCTCGCTGCTGGAGACGCCACTCCGAACGGCCACCTGGTGGACAAAGCCGGCCATTAACTCCACGCATGAAGGCTACCACCCAGGTCGCCTGGGCAAGGGGGAGCTGGGGTTTCCCGATGTTTCCCGATGTTTCCCGGTGAGCCCATGGATAGACTGGAAAAAGACTAGGGAATTGCCAGCTGTAAGGTGGCGCAGTCGAGATACTATTCCACAAAGACCCGCCAATTATTGCTGGATAGCCCAGCTCAAAAATACACCCTATGATTCCTACCATTTGAGATTGCAATTCCTCACCGTGTTTAAATATTATGTTTTATGGTTTTCACTCGTGATGGTTAGTGTGTGGCACACCCACATGTTGAAGCCGTAAGTTTTCAATGCCAATCTCAATGGCATTGCCAGTCAGTTCTTGCCCTAGGCTGCTGGCATGAAAGCTTGAAACCGTCAACACCTGAGGTGCAGGCCAGGCAGCCTGGAGATGGTCCTGGCAATGTGAATTTCTCATGGTTTGGCCAGGTTCGATTGCCAGAGGATATCTACATCTATCTAAAAATGATTGCTTGGTCCTCTCATGATGCTTCACTTCTCTTAAATCGTTTAACATCCTAGATACGTGTTCCATGTTTCATAAGCGCGTACACATATGATTTTTGTATACACATTGTTGTTTACATATGCATATGTGCGTGTGATGCTTATGTATGCAATATATGTACATATATGTTCCACTAATCGCATCTATTATTTAGAGATAGATAGATAGATAGATAGACAGACAGACAGACAGACAGACAGATAGACAGATGTAATATATATATATATATTATAGGCTATAGGCGTTGGAACCCTACGCCTTGCATACGCACCGTATCCAGGTCTTTGTCCTGGAGTCCCCATGTTTTTTGGTGCAAGAATCATGAGGTGGGTTTGAGCGGCCGATGGCAGAATACCACATTCAGCTTCCTGGGTGTTCCTAAAACGGACCGGTTCTCAAGGGCACGGGTGCTGTGGCTGGAGATTTTACAGGTGCAAGTCCCCATCGTGATAGCTATGGTTTTGCAGTTGAGCACCAAGTGACGATTATTGGTTGGTTGTGGCTTGCTAAATGCAGCCGAAATCTTTGGATTTTGGGGTCCATCAATTTGGGTTGAATTTTATTCTGCCCTTTGTCACCCTGCGACCCTGTGATAATCCATCAGAAACTGTAGAAAAGATCTCATTTTTTTGGAACGGCAATCAAAAACCGCCTCATTGAAAGATAGTGGCATTGACATCGCCGTTCTATCTTCAAAAAAATGGATTCCCATTGCAAGGCCAGGAGGCCGGAGGATAAATCTCTCTTCTATTGATTAATATCCCCATTTGCTACATCCCAACTGTTGCGGTTCAAATCATCCCCTTTTTTCTGCTGGTCAAATCTCCACATTTGCAGGTTGAAGCGTGTTGAAGCCCCCACTCCAGGATGGCAACCATGCCAAGCTGGGGCACAGCCTCAGTGGTCGCAAGCTGGCGATCATGAGCGACATGCCGGGGCACCCAGGACAACTTACATATCTTACATCGGTCCGTCATGAGTCATGGATAGTCACGGATAGTCATGGCATGTTTTTGGATTTTCCTTCTTCAAATTTAGTTAGACCTTGACCTGGCATTGATTTGTCAGTGGTTTCTTATTGCTCAGCCTTGCTTTCAGTTCCTTTCATCCGATTGAAGAGGAAGCATCCATTGCTTAGTGGCTGAGGAACCAACAGGGGGCCCTGGATCCCGACAATCCCACAGTGCCTGGGGCCGCTAGCGAGCTATGGGGAGCCAGTTGGGGCTATTATTTTCTTGGAGGTTCCCAACCACATATGACATATATTGACATATGATAGGGCAATGATTTGAATTTATTGTTTCTTGTAGTTATTGGGCCAGGATGATCCGTTTTGGGTTAAAAATCATGATAGGATGATCCCTAGTCTGTGTATTTTGACCTCCCGTGAAGTTCTGGGTCCATTCCACTTGGACATTCCTAAAGGTAACTTAGATTGACACAAATCAGTCCCAAACATCCCGACGCAATAATTGATCAAAATCTTTACTTGTGATTCGTGATCACCCTGTGATCATCCAAGTTTCCAAGCACTCCGTGCTTCGCAGGGTTCTTGTGACCTCTCGCAAAATTCTCGTGGTGGACTTTTTTTCGTGGTGGAGGATCCAGTGTTTCATGCGGGGCTTGTGGACTTGATGACCGGCGAGACAGCCCCACGGCAGAATGGGAGGAAAAAATGCAAGGGAATCTGCAAGAGTTTGTTGGTGATAAAGATCTCTTCCTTGGTTTTTGTTGGTCAAGGTATAAGCTGGCATTCTTTTGCATTTTTTTGAATCTTGTTGTTGGTTGGAACCAATTTCGGACGTGAAGTCGCTTGCTGTTTGCCTGTCAAGCAATGTGAAACAGCAGGGCAATGATGACTAGGTCATGTAAACTCGATTCGGATTGGGTCGACATCAAGCTTGGGAGATTGAGCTGATCAAGATATTTTAAGACTACATAAGATTGCGATCCTTTCAGATATTCCCGTGCCTGAGTCCAGAGCGCACAAAGGGGCAAAATTCCACCGGTGTCTTAAACCCTTTGTGCAAACCATATATAGTCTTTCCGCAATATGTTATTCTTCCTCAAATAATCTTCCCCAATCATGATAAAATCGTGCCCTGTATGGTTTGTCAACATGTTTGCCACATCACACCACTTTCTTTGGCCACCACCAGTTCCTGAGGCTGCTTATGTGAACGGAAAGTCTGGGCCCGAGCGGCCCGAGCGTGTAACAGTGTAGTCTGGCAGGGAAGGCCATCAGGCTTCAGGGTGTAGGCCTCCTGTTTCGACCCAACCTTTGATTTGTTCTGCCAATAATCAATGGCACACGAAAATGCAAGTTCAGCCATGTTTGTTCATGGTATAGGTAGGGGGAAACAAATGGCCTCAAAAGACCCAGAATGCTTGTAATGCTTGCATGTCATGAGAGCCAAGGCAAAAACCTCAGTGTTTTGGTAACCTCACGGTCAGCCTCACCACCACTGACCAGTAAAAAAGACGTTATATACATCTGCAGGTAAAAATCCCTTATAGTTGGTAAGTTTTCCTGCAGAGTCGCCACTCAGTGATTGAATTCGGCTTGATCCAGAATCTTCCCCCGTCAGCGTTGTTTTGTATAAGACCAGCCTAACAGAGGGGCTCATCCCATTAAAGACGTTGTTGTACGTGTTTGGTTCTTTCTCTCCATGCCACAACTAAACAATCGAACTGTGACTGCTAAGGTCGGGCTGTGGCTTGGCTTGGCTCCGCAGGGATGCTGATGTTACCCTCTGGGGCCTCTGGGAAGCCAGGGTCCATGTAGTTATTGATGATTTAGTTTTTGAAACCATCCCCCCTTTAACCCTGGAATATTTGGCGGGGCAAGGCAATAAACTTCTGAGAAATATTTCACCTGACCACATGAAATATACAGGCCCCCCACGAGGTTTTTTGGTTTCCAAAAGAGGTGGGGGGTCCTCCGGATGCCAGACTTTAGCCTAGATATGTCAATTTGATACACATAGATCAAAAAGCAAACCGTGCATGACCTCTGCGAACTCCTGCCCCTGGCCTTTGAAGAGATTCAGGCATGGAATCATATCGCTGCACTGGAATTTCTGGGGGGGTGGCTTGTAGAGCTGTAAAAAACAATGGTATTGCACCTCCCCGCCGCAAAAATCGAGCAAAGCTTGGGGAGAGAAAAACACATGAAAATGAGCACTTCAGCTGGCTTACACGTACCTGACCAACATCCACAGGTGCCCGTTGATGCATAACTGACAGCGCTAAGACTTTCCATTGCTTTATCCTACTGTATATCAATCAGAAATTTCTAGCTGGAATATTTTTAGGTGTGGGGGGATTTGAAAACTTTTACGTTACTGGATTTATTTTTCGACTAACATTTATGTGTGCAGGAGTGTGTTTAAAGAGTTGGGGGTGGCCGCCTTTGGTCCTGTAGCGACCCCAGATCATCCATCTATGGTGTAGCTACTTCCATACGGGAGAATATATGGAGGCCGCCAAAACCAAGTTCAATACAAAGACACTGTACTGTAATGAGTGGATCATTTGGGGGTACCCTCCCTTTTAGGAGACGTCCATTTGTGAGCCAGCCACAGGTTTCAGTTCCCAACCGGCCAGGCATTATAGCCCTCAAAATAGGTCAGAAGAGAAGGGGTTGGTCATATTTTATTCACATGTTATTCACATTTTTTATGCAGGTATGACAGAGTCTTGTAATTTGATGTAATTAACAAATTTGGACCCGCACCCTCCAGCATTTTTGGGGCACCCACTGGCCTGGATGAAGCGTTCCTGCTCAGGTGGTGGTGCGGGCATTCTTTGGACGAACTGCAAGAGGAGTGACTGCAGATATGTGAAGAAGGCAAGAACGGTGGACTTTGAGGATGTATGCGCATACATAATACATTATACGTTCATAATTATATTTATTCAGATGTGTGCAATAAAAAAATATAAATGTATAAATATATAGATTTGGTAGCGTGATTTTGCGTACATATATATATATATATGTATAGTCATATGTGGTCATATGATATCATATGTGTGTGTGTATTGTTGTGTGCACTTCTGTGGGAACAAACTAACAACAAATCGGGGTAGAAGCCACAAACATTGATCTTTTATCAATCAGCAAAATGGACATGTTCACCAGCCACCCCCAAAGAAAAGATAGATTTGCATGTTCCACGATTGTGTTTTTTGTGAGGGGATACCAGGCTCAGGCACCCGCGTTCCACTACTTGATTATCCATATTATCCCACATAAAAGCTCCAAGCGCTTTGTCCGATAGGAGGGCATCCGAAATCCCTTGGTTCATTTTGGAGAAAAACACCGCATTGGAGAAAGTTAGGGATACATTCTTCATGTTTGGACCCAAATGTCTCACGTCTTACATGTCGCTTTCCAGGCAGATATTGCCCTTTGCAATGTCACCCAATGGGGCTGCTACAATGCGACTCAGCTGCCCCAAGATTGCCCGCGGCTTGGCAGCCTATCTGATGTACGTTCTCGCCATTATCTCCTCGCATCTTCTCGCGTATCTATGCGATTGTATATGTATACATGCATGTGTATGCATACATGATATATATATATATATATATGCGAATGTTCTTCCGCATGTTTATACTTGCAACGCCTCAAACGAGAAAAGTGCATGAGACTTCTAGGACATGCCTCATACACCTCGAAAGTATCACCTGATAAACTGGAGGGCTGGAGCCCGCCTTGAGCGCATTTACAAGTTCGAAATTACGAATGGATGATGACAGACCAAAAGGATCAAAAAGACATGGCTAATTTACTAATTCAATGTGGTCTTAAGCGACCTCACCCTGAATGATCGTATAAGATGGGAATAACCATTCAGTTTGGCTTCAAATCAGGTTGGGGATCAGTTAAGACATCAAGAATGCGTTACAGCCACATAACTAATTGATGCCGTACTTTCAGAGATACCTTTTTGTTGGGTTGCGCGCTGTCACCTGCGCTCCGCACACCCACCAGTAAGCCTCCATGAGGACAGACGACGTAAATGAACTCGAGGCGTGAGTGTCTCGCTGCTGGAGTTGCACGCTGGTGCCAGAGACTTCATTCTTCCGTCACTCATTCCTCCTTGGCATTGTCATTAATGCATATTAAGGCCTGCAGGCTAGTGTAAACGGGAATCATTGTGAAGATTTGTGAACGTTCAATGTCTACGATAGTTTTTGATTGTTTCCTTTTTTTAGGGGAGCGTTGTTGTGGTTAGTTCCGTTGTTTTGTGCTACGAACCATTCATGGACGAAAATCAAGACGATAATTACTCAAGTCACCATTGGTTTTGTTGGGGCAGGGTGCTGACATATGTTGACCACATCTTGCAAGAGAAAGCCACATATTGAAGTCTTTCCACGCTGCCTGGGATAAGCTTTTTGCGGAGGGCCTCCCATCCAACTCACACAGCTCCACCAGCGTGCAGCTTCGTTTCATGCCACCTCGCGCCTCATGAGATTAACAAAATTGCTTCCATCAGCAGAGTTGCAGGGTTCAAGTCCGATGCATCATGAGATCTCCAGCGACCACGTGGTTTGGACAAGTTTCTCCACTTTCATGCGCGCCAGTCCGGAAATGGATGTCCAATTCCATTGAGTGTATTCGATAGGTGGTCGGGATTTCGACTCCTGCAGCTCGCACTGTCTGATACTGATGAGTTGCCACTTTCTTTCTACTTGGGTAGTGTTAGCTTTGCGAAGCAAATTCACTCTCTTAGCAGCTGTGGTGATGGCGTGCCTGCCCCTTTTCTTGGACAGAAGTTCAGATGAAGCAGCGACATCCTTAAGGCTCACTGTAATGTGGCTCTGAGTCAGATGGCCATCCCATCTAAAGTCTGTTCTAGCAATATCTTAGGGCTTAGGGATGTTCGAAATAGAATCCATATTTCCTCTTGGTTTTTATTACTTAGTAGCGAACCGCCCGGCAAATAAGTTTAAATATCATCCCACAAATGCACTGGACATGCACGGCTAGTAAACACTATCACATACTATCACTAAAACGCAAGGAAGTGGCACCCAAATACGTTTGGAGCTAAAACTTAACCCAAAAAATCCAGGAACCCAAACCCACTAAAGAGCCGCTAACCAAAACAAATCCAGGAAGTGCAAACCAAAATCTCCTTACAACCCAAATCTGTCTGGGTCAACCTTGGTTAGATACTTTAGTACTTCAATGTTTGCTACCAATGGTAAAATGTACAAGTAACTAGCCAAAAGGTGGATTTTTTTGTCAAGTATCGAAGATTCACTATGATCTATTGAAAAAATCTGAAAAAGATTTTGACTGGCCTGCCATTGCTGGGGCCTCAGCTCCTGAGTCGATGACTTGGGGACGCAACTGTTACTGCAGGCTGCTTTGGCCTTGCAACTGGGTTCATATTGCTTTCCTGAAGATTTGGGTTGGGCATTTTGGAGCAAACTCCCATGTTTGGAATGGATCCAAGATGTCTAAAACGGAAAAATCAGAGGTAGCGCCCGCAGTCTTTTTTCTGGAAAACCTATGGCTTCCTGTCTGGAGATGTTCCCTGCATGGCCCGGAAGTTCCATTTGGCTTTGACTGGTATGCAGTGGGCACCCCCCGCTGGTTTGAAGAGGGAAATAGATACGATTTGTGCATCGAATAGCCGACATGCTCCAGTTGACCTGTGTGGACATGTGTGGACAATGTGTAGAATTGTCATTACGGGCATTATAGCGCTACCAACTGCTCGAATAGATAATATTACTTGTGTATAGCTATGAAGGGAGACTAGCTCCAATGCACCCGCAGAGACAAGCTTTAGCTTGTTGTCAGATGCCCGTGCATATCTGCCAGCTGAGTATAATATGCTTGGTGCTCTTGGGGAAACCAACCAACAACAGTCGTCATAATGCTAGGTATCTATACATTATATTATATATATGTGTGTGTGTGTGGATAGATCACTGCGACACGTGTGCTTTGTGGTCTCTGTCGCAAGTGGCGTAGTAGAATCCCAACCCTGGATTCCCAAACACAGGCTGATCAATCAATAGGGTTTACGCCCAAGAACTGATAATATGTCAATAAGTTGAACCACAAATCAAATGAGCCAGAGTGTTATCAATCCAGAGTCCAGAGTTAGCATTCACTAGTAGTTTCATGGTATCCCAGTAAGTCCCATTGTTGAGCTATACCACACTTGATATTCGATTATTTTCATATTTACTTATTTATATATCCTTTAAAATCATGGAAATGCCTTTGTCAGAATCCACCATATACCCATCCCATTCAATCTCTCCGGGTGCCGGTATTGGTTGGACCCGAGCGCCATTCAGCTGAAGCTCGCAGCTGGCAGATCTGCCGCCGGGAAGAGCCCCAGCCAGGCTGTCCAAAGCCGGGTGCCACCGCTCCGTGTCGATGGCTGAGACAAAAGGGCGCTTGTACCTGTATCACACAGAGTCGGCAGTCTGAAGAACTTAAAGTTTGTTGATGTTTTGTTTTTTCCTGTTAATGAATGTTAATTGGGATCATGATAAGCCATGAGCTGGAAACCCTTGCCAACCATCACTTGGAGGATTTTCCGCTAGGTTTGAGTTGTGCTGAGATTGCTTCGGAATCAATTGATTGATGGCAAATTATCAGGATTGGACGTGATTGGATGTGCACGTCGTGCATTTCTTGCATGCCATATACTGTATGCATCTACAAGAGTAGGCAATGCCACACTAGGCTACAAAATACCTGCCCTCAGAGTGCCAAATCCAGTCCCAACATGCCCACAGAACTACCTCAAGGAACGGACTCAAACATTTTCGACACTTTTCTATGCTCAAATTAACCCATCATGGGCACCCTACTTATCTAGTCCCTGTAGTAAGGTTCCATAGCCTGTCACTCCGTTGCACGATTTACACAACATCTAAATACACACCACTATATCCTGAACAGTATGCCCCACATGTAGATTTATATCTTCCAGTCTTTTATATTAGGGATAATCTACTTGCAGGACCGACTGGAGTGACTTAGCAGATGCCATCAGGGTACTGTAATAATTCAAAACGTTTGGCGGCGTCCACTCATTGCTGGATGTTATGGCTCATGCGGCAGCTGTGACACGCTTGAGCTCAGCATCAGCAACCCCCCCGTCGCGAACACATGTCTTTGTTGTTGAAGGCGTGCTACAGGTATACAGTTTGACACCAAACCCTTCCGCCTTCAAGAATCCAGCAATGTTTGGAGCTCATGAATCCCCAAGCGTCTGCGAAAGATGTTTGTGAATTGCCCGCCCTGAATTTTGAAAATTGCTAGAGTGATCCAACTGAAGTTTGCAAAAATTCTTTGGAACTGCAACCAGTACCGACAGTGCCTCCCAACTATACGCAGCGATGCATGCCCCCAAGCCCAAGTGAGCCATCAGGTCCCGAGGTCCCTCGTCCATTGCGCATCTCTGTGCCCAATGATGATCCAGTGATGGCCCAGCATGGCGGAAGCAGTCACCAGGCGTGGGGCAGTGTCATGCATGTCTCGCAAATACAAAGATAAATCTCTCTTAAAACATGTGCATTATATATATACACATATAAATATATATGCATAGTAAATGTGCAGACATATGAACATGGTATAGATTTGTTTAGATATATATATATATACATATACATGTATATATATATATATATGCGCAAATACCAATATTGAGAGTTCTAGAGACGAATGCCAATAGAGAAATAGATAGATACATAGCTTGACAGACAGATAGGTAGACAGACAGACGGGCAGATAGATAGATAGATAGATAGATAGATAGCTTAGATAGATAGGTAGATAGGTAGATAGGTAGATAGGTAGGTAGGTAGGTAGATGGACACAAAACCATTGACTCTTTTCATGCCCCTGGACTTTCACAAAGAAATGATCCTATTTGCCAGGGCTTCGGCGTCAGATGCGGCTGGTGATTGGGTGCGTGTGGCCGACAGCCACTGGGTGACCGGAAAAAAAACCTTTGGTAAATTAACATCACCATAGAAAATGGCACATGTTTGCAGGTAAATAATCTCTAACTTGGCCATCTTCCATAGCAAATTATTAAGAATAGGTATAGTAATCACAAAAAAGGTGCCGACAATTGTGTCAGTGTCCAGGATGGTAGTTCGATACCTCATATTTCCAGGTTTCCGACCTGTCTCTATCTATCCGGGGATTGCTATACATAATCTATAACTGGGCCGTGTTCCATAGCTCTGGGCTCTTGGTATTGTTGCAAAATTAGCGTTAGTATGTTCATTGCTAACATGTTTGTTGTTTTGTTATAGTATTGCCAGTATTATCGGGTAGATGCCAGCGGTTCATTAATTGGTTAAATGGCTGATGGTCTAGTTTTTGTCAGTTGTTGAATAGAGCAAAGTGATCCCACAAATACGTGTTTTTGATGAAATACATACTGTAGATTATTGCAATATATTTTCACTTAGGTATACACACTCATACACATTCAATGCAATGTGGATCTCTTATGTATTTCCATTTTTAGCTCAGCAGTGTGTGTCTTTGCTCAAGGATGCGCTCGGTTCCCCGCCGTCAGGTCAGGCACTGGCTGCGAAGGAGCGGCTCCATCTGCAAGTTGAGGGGCGCTATGTCTCCGTTCTCCGTGGGAAGGCTGGGGCCTTGTACCTTGGACCTGAGGGATATGGAGGGCCACTGGTAGAATCTCCTGGCAACTGGATTTTTGTTTGTTTATTTTGTTCAAATATATATATATATATAGATGTATATATGTATTTATCTAGATCTACACTATCTTTATATATATATGTGTGTGTATTAAACCTTTTTTATATTTTACAACACATGAACATTTGTTTACCTATATCTATATGTATATACATATATACACGATATATATATATATATCTATCTATCTATATATATAATATATGATATATGTATATATATATAATTATATATATATAATATTTTTTTTAATTAAGTGTACACTATTAATATATTAATACTATTCTTAGTTCAAATATTTGTTAACTATTTTTTGCTTATTTTATTTACAAGTCTATTTTCATATATATTTCACGGTATGTGTATATATATATACATACATGTGTGTGTGTGTGTGCGTTTCATCTTCTGGAATGTTTTCTATATGACTTATAGTTTTGTTTTATGATGTGCTGGTGTTTCTGGAAGAAATTTGGGAAAATAGGAACATATGAACTTTGACTTCTGCGCTCATGTTTTGTCTCCCTCGGCTTTGTGCTTTCTATACTCACTAGTTATGTTAGTTATGGGCCTTTGTCCAGGCACTGCCTCGACTCCATTTGTTATCATACTGGTGGCCCGCTGACCATCGGTGACATTGAGGACATCAATGGTTCCTTGGCACGCAGAAAGAGGCCTCCGTACTGAAGATCCACTTAAACTTAGTGTCCCTAGGTAAGTTGTAAGGGGCATCTTGCAATTGGGCCCAAACTTGAATTGCGATATTCGTTGTTGTATGTGATCATGCTTGGGTTTTAACCACAGTACCCAGGCTGCTGTGACAAAAACCAAGAAATCAACAAAGAAAAAGTAAAGTAACATGGTCAGTGCAACCGACACATGCCAGACACGATTCAAATCCAAGTTGTTTCAGCTTTGGTTTCAAGGACCAAACATGACCAAACCTTGGAAACTAGATGAAAAATATCGTGTTCACATTTCAGGAAGTTTCAGCCGGAATAAATTGTAACTACCTTGCTAGACATGACGTTTAGCAGCTGCAAATGCACTAATTATTTATAATTATATCAGGCTGGTGAAGTATTGAAGGATTCCCATTCCTCTAATAATAAACACGCCATCAATGGTCCCAAATATGTGGTTTCACCCCGCTATACTTGGATGTGCACCCAGTTAGTAAGTGGTTTATAATCCATGTATAATCCATTTAATTCCATGTGTAATAGGGGATATTCCATATATATATATACCTAGGGTTATAGCTGATTTACTAAGTGGGATGCGCCCCCAAGTACCAGCGCCAGCTCTGAGGTGAGCCATGCGTGAAGTGCCCCTGGCATGACTACCCGGTGCGCCTCCACGATGGCGCCAAGCCCTACCAATCCATGAAGTTTGATCCGGTGACCAAGCGCCATGGCTGCAAGTGTAACAGCGAGACTACCAGGCATAATCGGGATACCACATGTGGGTGTATAAATGTAATTAAATGTATACATGTATATATATATATATACATATATATATATATTTATTTTTTTTTAAAAAAAATATTTATTTATATAGTATGTATCTGTATATTTATCAAAATTTATGTGTTTATTTACTGAGTTTATCTAGTTTATATATTCGTTTGTGTGCTTATTTACATTTAAATTTATATATATTTACAGTTTCGATATAGGTATATATCCCATAGGTATTTTTAAATACAGATATAGATGCATGTCGTTACATATGGGATACAATGGGAAACAAAGAAATGTGGGTTGTATGAGTTTATCCAGAAATCCGTGAAATATATACCCCAACTTGTGGCCATGAAGTAGTGGCGAGATGATGTTCTAGAACCATAAGGTTCTGAGCGCCCTATTTTCAGTCAAACCCATGATAGGTGAAGCTGACGCAAACAACGAGTCATGGAGTGGCATTTGCAGGTTGGCCAGGATAAAGCATCATGATTTCAAGGATTAACATCAATAACTTGGCTGTTTGAAGAGCACATTGCTCTCGAACAGCCTGATACTAGTGCTAGTCACACATTTGTGAGCATTTTTCGTCATCTTCAGCCAATCGTGTTTTTTGAAATAAATAAATAAATATAAATATATATATATATATTGATACGTATATATAGTATATATATATATTCATATGTATATTTATATTTATATATATATATTTATGTGTATCCTGTCGATACTGCTTCAAGACAGGTCAGAGGAGAAGCTGCCTTCTTGCATGCCAGATCACAAAAGGATGTAGCTAGTCATCTCCCACGGGAAGGCCCTATCAAGCAGACCTGGCACAGATGGCTGTCGGGTAAGCAGACTGGTTGGTGGTTTGGTCAATGCTATTTGGCTTTCATACCTTTTTGGCGTGGCAAAAAAAACACTAACCAACCTACCAGAACTAAGGGAAACATTACAGACATCATAGGAAGCCTCCACGTTTGGAAAAACCCTAGGAAGCTGACGCCGGACGGCTGGAAATTTACCAAAAACAGCCAGCGGAGCCATGAGATTGTGGACCGTGGTGAGGGCCCAGAACCTTGGAATTCTTTCAGACTGGGTCAGCGTTTTCATCCGCATCAAAGACTTGAAGGTTCATGGCACACCATCATGTGCACCTGGCGCCATTTTTCCGTAGAAATTGTTGTGGATATATAGAGATTGCTCCAAAAGTGAGCCAATTCGTAGCCTGTGGAACAACGTATGCATTTGTGTTGTTGCATGTCGCTGCCAGTTGGTGCATCGTAGATTTACAACAGCCTTTTGCAGAATCGCTTCCACCTGAAATCGGTTTGCTAGGTCCCACGGTTGAGATCGCTGAAGTCACCCCAGCGATTAGTAAATCTCTGGCCACCTACACGTGTGATGTGTGGGAAGATTCAGTCCCTTGCTGTTCCTGTATATAGAATTTCAACCCTGGATCAACAAACCTACCATTACTGTTCATCATATCATCCGACGTTCGTTCCCTTTATCCACTACCCCTTGAACTGTCTAGGACGGAGGGCTCTGGGTTCGACTCAGCACTGGTGGCAAGTGTGAGAGCGATCAGTTCGCCTACAACGCCAGCGCTGCGAAGAATGTTTGGAATGGTTCTTTTAGCTGCAAGAGCTTGGCCCAAGTTGGGCATTGGTTTGTGAGCCTTCCCCAGTACTCACCTAGAGGTATATCATGGTTTGTTGATTGACTTGCATATCTCTTTTTGACATGTGCCTTCTCCAGCTGTGTGCGTTTGGTGGAGATATAAAGACATGTATATATATAAATAGAAAGGCTTATTTCACGATATTTTCAAAGTGACCCAGTGGAAGTATGCTTCCAGACGTCAGAGTACGGGGTGTTTCCACTTGTGCCTCATAGGTGGGCATAGCACATGACTGGTTGTTTGCAGAACCCTTCCCTCGCCTGCAAACAAGCGCTAAACCATGACAAAATGGCCATGGATGTTAGTCCCAAAAATGAATCATCAACGGAATTATCATCCATTCAATAAACAAACAATCCCTACAATAGTTCCAAACATCCAAAATTGGATTGGCTTCAGAAAGCTTAAACATTCTAAGCAATGATTTGTATACATTCTGAACCGCGTTTTCCTTCCATGTTTCAACCGTTCTAACATCGGAGTATGCAACGCACACTCCAAGGTGATAGCTCTTTCCGTCCGGACGGAAAATCCGATCCAAGCCCGCACGGCTACAAGCGCAGTGGCGAGGTGCGCGCCAAACAAAAAATGGCAAGGGATTTCAAGCAGCAAAAATAGGAGTTTTTAATGACCATTAGGAATGGGAAAAATAGGGATTAAAAATAGGGATTGGGTAAAAAATAGGGATCCAAATGGGGTGAAAAAATTTAGGGGTTGGGTTAAAAAAAACTGGTAATAGCCATTAGGATCCAATCATGGGATATTTGTTTAATGATCACCGGGGGGATGGGTATGCATGATCTGATAACCACTTGGGAATTTGGTTGATTAGATACAATTAATAATGATAGAAGATTCTGGGGTAGCCCTTGGGGGGATAATTCATAAGTATGATTTACAGTAAAGTGTTTTATCTCCTTGAGAATGAACCCGTTTAATCTGATTTGATTGATTGTTTTTGAGGGGATGAGTTGTTTTAATTTGATGAAACCGAACCCCCACCATGAGATGGGGATGTTTGAAATATGGTTCGATAAACCGCAGCAATTGCTGCAGATGGAGATTTAACATGCGTAAGAACCGTGAACTGGAATAGAAACACAGCAACATGAGGCAACAACGGTGGTCTCTTGGCTAGTGGTTTAAGAACTGTTTTATTTTGCATCCCTTCCTGGCATGATACCACGCCATCGCTACAGTAATACTTGCGAATGGTTTGAAACCTCCAACCGGAAATGTTCTTTCCAAACATAAAAATTCAGAGTAGCCCCAGATCACAGGTAAGGAGTAGAGAAACTGTGCATTCCGGCCATGTGTAAGGGTAAGATATTTGATCAGACACAAATCCACCAGGTCGGTATATGTTCGCTTTGAAAATATGGAGGTTCCCCATTGCCCTTCAGAGCTTTCAGAAACTACCAACAGTTTCTTGCCTTTGCGCTCTTGCAGGTGCTGGCAGAGATTCGTTCTGGGAAGGCTTTGGGGCCGGGGGCCTCAGATAGCTCACCTTGGGCCCTTGCCAAGTTGACCTTCCCAGCCAGTCTGCTGAGGGCCCCTCCGCCCATGAGCAGTTCGGCAGTGCAGATGCATCCCACAGAGTGGCGACCCTTTCGGATTCTCAGTTCCTTGGTTTCAGGGTGCTGGTGTGGGGAAACCTGAGATGGATTTAGTATGAGTTCATGGGTTGTGGAGGTGTGTGTTCGGTGAAATCGCGAGAAAACGTGAGAGAAGGACCGCTTGTGGATGTTGCTGTTGACTCTTCAAAGTCCCAAGATTTGGAGCCATTGACACCTTTGGTCGCTTCTCTTTGAAAGTCATTGAGAAAGTAAAGTGGAATGATATAAATCGCGCAACAGGTTTGTAATATCACGCAGGTTGGAATCATCCAGACAACCCGCCAATTTCAACCATGATCAGGTGATCAACTCAATGGTAAACTCCAGGTAAACGATGCCCAATTTGACCAGAATGGCTTGTGCATGTAAACAATCTGGTTTTGGACTGTCACCAACCCTCCGCAATCCGACATGGGAAACTCCACCATTTAGTTCGATGATGCTCCAGTTCAGACCCATTTAATTCAACAATTTCCCATCTAGCCATTTTTTGATGACACGGGGGGTACACCACCCAGCCGAGGTAAGAAACAGATGACACGCAGCATGTGGCTCTTCCGTTTCGCCCTTCCCGAAGGTCAAACCCTGGCGCCACCTGGTGCCCGCTGGGAAGTGGAGCGACATGTAGCTCAGCTGAGTGGCAGAAGCATGTCAGTGGAGGGTCCACGTGCACTACCTGAATGGATCTACATACACATATATATATATATATAATATCACTCTTTTCTGCATATACATATACACACATATATATATATATATATATCAATGATATGTGGCCAAGCTCGGTGAAGGGTAGTTTGATGGCTTATTTTTTATTTTCAGAGTTTTCCAATGATTGGTAGTTCGCTCGGCACATGATCTATATATATTTTCCATGGCGGACGTGTATCGTATATATTTTTTGGTGAGAGAGCCGTGGTTGGGAACCACTTACAAAGAGGAATGCCCATCCAAGTGCCAAGTTGGTTCCTGGGTGATACATGACCACTTGCATACATTGTCTAACTGTAACTGGAAAATAAAGCTTAAAGAATAATTATCATTCCAGCATTGAACTCTAAGATGTTCCCTGATCAACCATTCCATTCAGAATAATTCCATATAATTCCTAAGGTCAACCCCGGATCAATAAACCACCATTTGTCAGTTAGGGGGTGGTACTCTCCAATGAAATCAGGTGCGGCTCCGTTTGCCTGGGCATGGGCAGCAGTTAGTACGGGCACCTTGGAAGCACTACCGGTCTGGTGCAATGGCCGGCATGTTTCACAGTAGCCGCCTGGAATTTAACGACATAGCCATGGAAAATAACTTTTTTTTTAGCGGTAAATCATCTAACTAGTTGGAATTTTCAATAGCTATTAGATCTAAATATGTTAAATTTCTAGCGGGTGGACTTTGTAAGTTGATGGACCAAGATGCCCTTGGAGAGGGCGATGACGATAGAGCGATAGAGAAACGGTGCTGTTTGTCCAATGTGTTCGGGGAGGTCCAGTTGCAAGCAGTCCTGGTGGCCTCAAGTGCTTAAGACATTGGTTTAACATGACCACATTGCATTAAGCAACACAGTGTCAAGCAGCACTTTCTTGTATGTTGGAAGCTGGTGGGGGCAGATTCTGCAGGAAAATGCACAAAAACCGGCGAAAACCACTCAGACTGTCATTTCAGCTCCATGAAATATACGCGTTTATCATTTCTTTCCAGATAAACGGAAGCACCCAGCTTTTCATGGTGAGAGCCCAACCTCCAGAGCCATTTCCAGGGCACTGGCTACCAGGAATACACCCCGGTGTCGCCCCCGAAACGTCCTGGGAGCTTTGATTTGGCCATCAAGATCTATGAAGAGGGGGCGATGAGTTCCAGACTTGCGAGGCGTCGTTTGTTTGGAGTTGGGATGTTAGGCTGGAAGATTGGCTCTAGGATTGCCTCTTCCAAACCCAACATGATTGAAAGGAAACTTGGCAAGAGAATCAGTTTCTTGGAACCGACCCAGGATGTTGTGTAGATGTTGGGTCGTGTGATGTTTGCTCTGCCTCCAGGTTCATTTTTTTGCCTGGGCCGATCTCAAACAGATACACAAGTGCAATATCAGATGCAGTTTCGGGTGAAACAATAGCTTCACAAAATATCCTACAAATACCTGGTTCGTGCTTTGAAACATGTTTGTTTTCTCCCCTAATTTAAAGGATGATACAAATTGACGAGCATTTCTATGAAACGGGTTGAAACCATCAACCAGACACATGCTCATAGAGGCCTTAGATTCTACCATATTAGCGTCCAGTAGGCTAACATAGCCAGGAAAAATGACCCATTCATTGTCATTCATTCATGATTAAAACTCTGAAAAAAAAGGTGGTTCCCATGAATTTCCATTGCTATGTCAGTTAGAATAACCAGGGCTGACCAGACAGGATGGCGCCGGGCCAAGTTGTCGAGATGACCGGTTTGCATGGAGATGCTTGGGTTCAACGCCGGGCAGGTGGGGTTAAAGCGCCCCCAATCTGCTACCCAACAATTATTAGCAGCTGATACGTGTTGTAATTGGTTTTTAATCCTGTATAACTGATCATGGAACGTTATGAATTGATGAAATGGTTACTCATCCCAATCTTTTACCGGCTATCAACTAGGGGTAAGTACCCAAAACAGATGTGCGCTTGCTAAGTTTGGATGGCATTGGTTTCACCACACCTGTCTACATCTTTCTGGTATTCGTCAGGGTCCGTCCTGAGAAGTTATACTGGGCCTTTTAAATCACCAGGTCACATCTGTTCCGCAGGTTTGGTGCAGATGGATTTATGTGGAATGGATTGGGTTGGGAAAATGCACCTTCTTTCTTGGGAATATGTCAGGTAATCGACTTGGCTAGGTCGGTTTCAAGTTGGCCTTTCATCACGTAGGATAGTGGAATTTGCTTGACTTTTCAAGGCTAGGCGTTTTTTCCCATTGTTTGTTTTACTCTATACCATACACTTTCCCTTCCAAAGAAGTTTTTGTCAGAGATTTCATGGACTGGCATGCTCCCAGAGTTCAAGATGCTTACATTACACATATGGTTTTCCTTGGTTTGCTGAAGATCAGAAGTCACATGGTGTTTGATTCCACCAAGGTTCATGCCCAATTGTGATTTGTGGCTCGCGCTTTTGATGGTTTTGTTCAACCGCTTACTTCTCCGCGCTTATTCCATGGGATGTTTTTTTCTCAGATATGATGTCTCCATCCCTATTGATGGTCCCCGTCCTCATTGATGCCGATTGACTCATATTGTTCTGATGGGTTGGGATAATTCTCAGTTGGAGTATCTCAAGTACGAACGACGACTCGGATCCTAAGTTGGGAACGGTTTCACATTATTTTCCCCTTGCTTGGGATCATGATTCAAAATGAATGTATTGTTACGTTTTCGCTCTCACAGGGGGGTGAGAGTTCCAACTTTCTGGGATGCTGAACGCTCGTGGCCACCCCCTGGTGAATTTCAACATGTTCCACAAGGACTACACCATCTCTTGGCCTTCGCGAACAATCTTCAGGAGAGGACTTGAGTTTTTAAGCTACACATGTGGTGATGTGTTTGAGTCCAGGAGCTCATGCTTTTCGCAGTTGTTGTTAATGTGCTCTTTTCAAGGCCCTTTGTCTCGGTAGAATTCTGAAGCTGGCTTTCTTGTGTGCGATGCATTCTGTTGTTTCCTTCAGGTTTATCCAGTGTGGCCCCAAAGCTTCTGGAGAATTAGAAGAAGATATAGCATGGTAAAGTACATTAAAAGCATCTTAAGTCTTAAAACATCCACTATTATTTATATAAACGCCACAATGATCCGCCCCTTCATCAATGATATTGCACGGCCAAATGGGATATGATTGGCCTTACCACCTCCAGTCCCTTAGCTCCTGGCGGGTATACAGCTGCCTGATGTGCATCCTTGGCCACTGACAGGGCAGGAGAAGCAGGGCTTCAATTTCGCAGCAGCTCGGACATGAATGATGGTGCACCAGGTGTTGATTTTGTTAGGGGAATGACCAAATGGTCTGCCTATATGCAGTGGAGATGGGTCGAAAGGCTAAAACATATGACAGCAGATATTTAGGCATGTTTCATGCTTGAAGAAGATGAACATCCACAATTATCCATCCATGTCCCCGTTGCTTCTCCATTCTGTTCATATGATCCCTTGCGGCACCTTGGGGTGACTGAAGGTCCCATCCTTGCACCGTGGCCCTGTGGCGAGGTTTGGCGTTTCTGGTGGCAGGCAGCGGCGTGACGCCATGCATTCAGATCCTCCAGGACTGGGTGGCTCAAGGTGCTGCGCCGTGGAAGCCAACATCTTTGGCCGGCGAATTTTGGGGTTGTCTGAAATTTGGCGCACCCCAATGGATTAAAACCTCATGTTCCCATTTAATAGGCTATTTAAGTGGGAGTCCCCCATTGTCAGACAAACCCATGTCGAAAGGATATGTGTTCCCTAGCAATGTGCTGTTTCAAACCGATGATGCTACTTTTCTATCACAACGGCAATATTTGATGCTAACAACAAGGATGACAAGAATGACAACAATGCTGATGATGTCTAGGCATATGAAGGCCCAACATGAACAGATCCAGTATCAATCCACATGTTCTTGGAGGGGCGTTGCTTTGCTTTCAGCTTGGAAATTCAGGGCCACTCAGATCTGAGATGATTCCAACTAGTAAACACACATCATCGGACCATCAGTTGACTCAGCCCAGTAGGTTCAAGGGGCCCAAGCTTCACTATTTCGGGTGGAGACAGATCTCCCAAATTGAGGCGAAGCGTGCAGCTCCATTCAAATGGACATTTTGTACGCCAACCGGACTGAGGATGAGTGTCTTGGTGGCGTAAGGTACTGCTCAACTTGGGGTTGCCGATCCGCCCGATCCCTTCCAAAAACCTCCGGTTCTTTCAACTGCCCTTGAGTCTGCCAGAGGTAGCAGTCGATTTAGCTCTGGGGCTTCTCCCTTTCTCCACTCGATGTGACACATTGTGGGGTGTACTGCATCTACCCTCTTGGAATCAAACATCCCCACTTCTTACTTGGAAAATCTTTGATGGTATCATGTTCTTTGCCAGGTCGGAGTACGAGATGTGTCTTTCCAGGATTTTCCATCTTCTATTATACAAAATTGATCTATTTGCTGCTGGTTAAACATGGTAAACCCATTTTCTCGGTTAAAAATACAATGTTCATCCATTGGCTGCTGGTGAAACCACATTTTTAGGGGTAGAATCCAGTTGCTTTATGATCTTTTTGGGCTGCTAAGAAAACCCTGGTGCCTGTCTGACCTATCTCCTCACGTCCGAGCTGACTAACTGAGGATCGCCTTCCGGTCCGAGCTGACTGACTTGGCCAAGCTGTCGCTGAGCTGAGTGAACATCAGGGTCACTGCTTCAATGACCATCAGATCTTTGGATAGATTATAGCGACCTCATTATGACCTCACTGGAATGATGGCTAGGATTGGGAGAATCATCCCCCGAATGCACAAACTATTCAGATTAAAGTGAAATATCGTAAGTTACCAAGATATACCCAGATTGTTTGTGGTTGATGGCTTATGTAAAAAGGAACTTAACCTACCATCAATGTGAATGTGACTACTGCTGGGCTATTCATGGAGCTTTAACCGACCATATATCTGGATGAATTATATCTGATAAATTAACGAATGTAGATATGAAACATCCCTAGGAATTTCTCTGCATAGGGTGGATTTCCCATATCTATGTCAGTTTACTCGAGGTTAGATTATGTTAGGTAATATACTTTACGGCCATCATAATCACCAAGCAATGGGAATTACATCCAATAATATTGTCAAAGCGGGGTGAGTCACCATCAAAAGAGAATAAGCAATTCAGCGGCAAGAAGTGGCTTGTAGTATCTTGTAGTATGATGTAATATGTTTATCACAAGAGTTGTAAGGATTCAATTTGCAGAGGATCATCTCGAAAATAAAAACATATCTGAACTGATTTGCATGCGCACCCCAGTGAGTAATAGCATGAATCGGTTCTAGCTATGGGCAACTTACTCGGGTTGCACATCCAAGTAGAAAATGTGCGGAACGATATTTCATTACTGAGACGGTCCATCAATCATTGTGGGAAAAATTGGTGGAATTCAAATACCTTACCCGCAATCCCAGTACTTTGACGACTAGGAATGAAACTAGTCGTTGGGTTTCAGTCCTAACTGATTGGAGTTTTATCTGCCCCAGCTATTGAACACTTTCTGTCCTTGCTTCAGAGTTAATCCGCAGGGCATCCCCACATCGAGATGACCCATGTATAGTATTGTTTTCCTAGGTGTCGGAGTGTCAACGTGTGCTTCGCAGTTCCTTGCCTGATCTTTGGATGTTGCAACCGTGCTTACCCTTGGTGCTTGATTGGTTAACTCTCTACAGAGGTGATATGTGTGTTTAAAATTTTGTTTTTGATTTGGAGGGCCACCAAAATGCGGAACCCATTGGTCTGGCTCTTGGGGATTTTGGTTTCAATGTTTGGTCATCTTGTCTTATTCTGGAGATATTCTTAGGGAACATTGAAAAATGAACATGAAGTAGAGATTTTAATCCTACTTTTGGGTTTGAACATGGATAAATAAAGTATTTAGTTAAGGATAGGATTTAATATGATGTATATGTGCCATATACCATGCCCACACTGTATGATCTGCACTCATCCTCTCAGAAAGTCAGCTCAAATGGAGGATCTTTGAAGCTGCATTCAAGTTTCTGAGGTCACATCAGCAGGTTTTTTTTGGGGGCGACCTTATTGAACTGGAGGGTACATTTACACGAACCTTTCTCATCTCACTCCCCATCGGCCCTCGTTCCCTCCCCCCCAAAAAAAGAAAATTGTCAACACATATCTGGATGCTTCAATTCGGAAGAAAAAAATCCACGTTGGTACACCGGAATTTCACCACTAAAGAAATGGACGGTTCTGAGCAAGCCTGAAATGTAGATCTGGACAAAATATCGCCACCCCGCAACCACCAGACATGATGGTCATGAAACCGGCTGACCCTCACGTCTAAGAATTGGCCAAGGAAGTTTGCAGGACCACCCCCACCCTAGATAGATTTATCTGAGAATTAAACTGGCGCACGTGAATCCAATGGTTTATCGTCATATGAACCTTTAAAACCGCAGTCTTATGGCTTCTGCATCCCCATGCTCAGATTCACATCTAATTTTCCCAAACTGATTCATAGAAAGTTTACATGTCGTTTTAAAAAGTTGATGATAACTATGGCTTTGCCATGTTACATGTTACCATGGTTTGTCCACATGGCTTCTCCCCATGTTTTAGACCAATTCTCTCGAGAATTCCGGGGGTCGATGCCTAGGTCACCAATCCCACAGAGGCCTGGGGCGGTCACCGTGGCCGGATCGACCTGGACCTCCTGCGCCAACAGCTGGGCGATGCGGCGGAGGCGACCGTGGCGTTGGATGCTGGGCGGAGGATGGTGGTATGGTGGGCAGAGTAACGGTGATTAATGGTTAATGATGGTTAATGGTGATTAAGCATGACTACAGTAGTGGAGAATAACTCTTTTCCGGGTCTAAACCCCAACCATTTTTTTTTGGGGGGTTTCCTCTGAGCTCTGGCAGTTTTTTTTTCAGGAGGTCCTGGTTTACCAGCAAAAGATATCAAACAATGTAGGACTTGAACGGGAGATAAATTTGACTGATACCGGTATGTTCCCCTATTAGACGCTTAAAAATGTATGGCCTGTTGGTCGTTTCATACGGGAAAACCAGCATGATTAAGGACACCAAGTGTCTTGTTTGAAAAAGGGATAGAATAAGCCGGAAACCGATTGAATCTTGGATAATAGTTGTCAGGCATTTTTGGAGGGGTAGAGCTTTCCAAACCAGACAGTTCTTGATAGATTTCATTGATTTCAGGATAGCTCAGGCATTCTGGATCACTCTGGTTGGATGCAAGATCGCAAATCAAGCAAATTCAGATTTAGTACTTGCTCTGTTTGGTCACCAGTTTCTAAACAAAAGTCTTGTAGAGCACCTGCGGTGGCTGAGGTGTGTGGCCCACCTGAGTTCAACGAAACCATGCGGCTTCATCTGAATAGCCTGGGCTTCACCCGCGTGATTTGCTTTTGACTTCATTTGGCCCAAGCTGTTTGTGGCTCCGCTGTGATCAGTTTCAGTGCCTTCTCAGCCAATGGATCTACCTGCAAGCTTGGATGCCCAAAGTTGGCGAAACCGGCTGTGAAAAATTGTTCGCCAGCAAATGCATAGAAGTGGAGTTTGGAAGTCAACAGCGCTCCCTGTGTGGAGAGCCTGCAGACAGTGACAAAGGGGCGGTCGGGAGCATTCGGGAGCTGAGGAGAAGGAGGGGGCGCATGCGAATCAATGCAAAATATTTTAGGGATTTTTAGGGTGTATAGCTGGGGTTCCTTGGTTTCAGATACCACTTGAGATGTTTTTAGACAGATATGATCATAGAATGAAATTGATATGCATATGATATGAATGCAGCAAACGGTGATTTTCACGCAAGCGACCGGGATCATATGTTTCAACACTTTTGATGAATGGAAGGGATGAACCAAGGAAATGGCACTCGAGCTATGTGAAATATGGATTTGGGTCAAAGTAAGGTCGAAGTAGCCAAAGATGTGGATCATGCATATTACCAGTCACCCGCATTTTAGGGGTTCTACAAGTGGACCCATACCCGGAAATGATGCTTTCTCAAGATCCAGTTTTGCTTCTTTTACATTGCTTCATAATTGGTGGATGCTTTCCAGTAGAGACAAGCTTGATGAATCTGCAATCACACTACCACCAGCGCAGTCACAGCGTCTTATTGATCCTGGCTGAATGTTCCGCCAACTCGGCAGACTCTTGTGTATGTTACAGTATGCTCGTTAAAAGATAGATAGATAGATAGATAGATAGACAGATAGATAGATAGATAGATAAGTGAAATTATTTAAACATATACATGCATGCTACTCTTTGCGTTCAATGTTCACACACACATTTATATATATATATATACATTTATTTACACATAGTGTATATATATATATAAATAGTACATGTTGTTTCGATTTGTGTGTATGCACCTCAAATGCTGTATGTCAATCCTGCTGTCACTACCAAATATGTTCTTATTTGCTGTCATCCTGTGGAGCGTGCACCGCAACTCACGTCTTGTGATGCCGCCAACGACCATCCTGGCTTTAGAGCTCATAGAGAGCCCCTGGCCTTGCTGACCGGTGGGCCCCATGCGGTAATGGCGGCCATTTTCGATGCCATCAGGTGGCCGCCAGAACTTTCGAAGTTTCATCTGGGGTAGCCGCAAAAGTGAACAGTAACTTTGTACATGGAAATGATTTTGTACCTAGCCCTAGCAAGTATAATCATATATATATTTAGAAGAGGTCACCCAGGTTGATAAGTTAGCTGACTCGGCCTATGGGATTTACGTTGGATATAAACAGCAGCCAGGTCGGCCATGGGAGGAGAGACACGCCCCACGGGACCCACCGGCTATCAACCCTCGGAGCTGGCCATCCGATCGCTTTCGACGCTGGAATGGTGGAAATTTATAGATCACCCGCCCAAACAAGATAGAAAAAACCAACATTCTTACCGACCATAGTGAGAAATTGCAGTTCTATGATTTTTCTGGATTGCCATGGGCTTGCTCAAAAGAGGTTGATTATGTCTATGTAGGTGTATGTATGATATTATATGATGTAGTGCTTAACGCACAATTTATTAGCATGGAAAATGATGATAAAACAATGGGTTCTCCGGAGAGTGCACTGAGTGCACCATTCTTGGACACGCCGAAGGGTTTGTGATTCGGTTGCGTTCGATTATGTTCGTGTCTTTGCCCCCGATATATGCAACGATTGGATTATACAAAGGGTAGTGGCTGTGGAGACTTAGAAGGAATATACCTGCGCCCTCCGTTCCTACCCTTTTGTTGTTTCCCTCTTGCTTATTCTGTCGGGGTTTGCGCACCAAGGAGCGTGTCGGACAAGCATGGACTATCAAAGGCAATGTTCCTCAGTTGCAATGGTTGGATATGCTGCTGACACGATCTCCTTTCCGACCTGGCACTGACACTTTCAGTATTTGTAGATCACTTGACTATTGATATTGGTAAATGTCCATTGTTCAGGTTCTGTAGCTCCCAGCAGTTGTTTTACATTCGCGTCCCAACAGTTTATTCACATTTGCATCTTTCAGCAAGTGTTTACCTGAACCCAGTTCATCCTATTATCTTACCATCGCTTCTATTCAAACATATTCACACCATATGGCAATGGAAACGGCCTGTTGAATCCGGTTGATTTATTCGGGTCCCAACGAAAAGAGAAACGTTTTCTCCAGGATGGTATGGATGATAGTTGCCTCAAATTTCCAGGTATCCACATGTTCTGGTTGTTTTGAGGCTACTGAATCCAGTTGGTGATTTTTCGCCAGGCATGTTTAACCCCAGCCAAGGTCCGGGGAAAGTGGCTTGTGGCCTGGGGAAAGCTGCGCCACTGGCCTAGAGTTTGTTGTCGTCTTGGTGAGGCACATGCTTTGTTGGGTATCCAAGGATCTGTTGGAACAACCAATCGTGTCAGGTCGTGTCAATTCCATCCCCATGTCCCAGACATGAGCCAAAGAATATTGATCCGAACATAAGATGGACATTTACATGTGCTGTAGGAACCCTTGAATCTCGATCTCTTAAAATCAACCCAGCAGGTTTGTCTGAAAATAGGCTACTCCAAAATTTGATGTTTGACCAGGTTGATCATGATTCTCCCTATCTGAATGACTACTTTGGGGTTTCCCATCGCCCAGATCCCCATGCCTTAGGTGAGTCCATCTCCCAGCTCCTCAAAGCGGCAACCTGAGTAACTGAGCTGCATGTGCAGCTGGTGGCTGTGCCGAAATTCGGAACTTTGTGTCCTAGAGATGTCAAACTTGTAGTTTGCAGTATTGTTTGGATGGTTTTCAATAGAAAGTATTTGGTTCTTCAATTGCAACCAGTCTCATTTGGGTAGGTGCTTCTCTAGACCTGTATGTTTGAGCAGAGCCATTCTGGATGGTAAACCCTAAAGAAGCGACAAAAGAGTGATTTAATTGGTGCTTGTTTGAGTGTGATTCACTCCCCTTTGGGACTATGAGATTCAATGCCAATCAGGTTTTGTCTGAAAATAGGGCCTCCATGTGTATCCAAGTTGGTGATAAATCGTTGCATTTCCCTTTGCAACGGCTCTTGTATGGATATACCCACTTTTCTAACACATTTAACACACCCAAATGTCCTCATGTTTGATATATACTATAATTATATATATATATGCATGCACGTATATCCCAATAATTTACAGACTGCACATAGGGATCTCCCATAAACATCCACCTGTTAATGACGGTACTCTGATGGCTGGAGCACCACTGGATCTAAGGATCCTGCTGGGGGGGCCGCCAGAAGTCTCAGTGCTTTCCATGCGAAGTCGAGGCAGGACGGCTGCAGGTGCTCATCAAGTTGGGCTATCTGACTCTGTTTGGCGTATTCATATGTGCACACATATACACAAGTAGATTTGCTTATATTTATTCATATGTATAAATCGTTTATGTATAAAATATTATAAAATGTACAGCTAGTCTATTTATGTGTGATTATTGTATCCAACCACTGGTGAGCGCCTGGGGTAGTCACTCAGCACGATCGAGTACCGTCATGGGTCGGGTACTGCATGTAGGGAGGCCCCTGGTTGTCTTGTGTTTTGGGGCTTGGCTAAGCCCACGCAGCCAGGGTCCATGAATTTGGGGTAAGCATGCTGTATCTGATGAGCTTGATGTCATTTCATCAATTGAAAACATTGACATGGCATCCAAAGACTTCCGAATGGCATCCAAATATGTCCAAATAGCTTTCACATGGCTTCTAAGCTTGTGAAAAATCCGTCCTCCAAGTTTCACAATCCGCTTGCCAAGTTTCACAATCCGATGTTGACCAGTCAAGACCAGGATGATCATTGTTGACTCTTCTTGGCCCTCTCCCATTCCCATGTGGACCCCCACATGGCATGTGAGAACAAACCAGCCACAGCCTGGAGTAAAGCAGCATCTTTCCAAAGGTCAGCAGATGGCTTCGTACCGCTCAGTTCCAGAGGACAGGCAGGCAACCACCATCAGACTTGGACAACATGGGATGGCCACCATGCCCGGAAGAAGTTGGATCACAGATCCACAGGGTAGCTGGGAGCTTACCTCCTCAATGCTTGTTGGGTGCCGACTCTTGGGAAACGTTCATTCAGTCTGTAGACTTCTGTTGGTCAATTGTTGAACTTAATGCTCTTTGACAATATGCGTATATATATATATTATATATATCTATCTATCTATCTATCTATCTATCTATCTATCTATCTATCTATCTATCTATCTATCTATCTATCTATCTATCTATCTATCTATCTATCTGTGTGTGTCTATCGTCCATGACGAATTCAGGGACCCACAACGACCATCATTTGAGTCCTGTTGGGTGCCTCCCGTCTAGCTGCCAGGCCCCGAATAGTAGACACCCCAGGAAAACATTTTTTGGGGACCATTTAGTAAAATTGGTTGATGGTTTGGAACATTTTTCCATATATTTGGAATAATGATCCCAACTGACTATTATTTTTCAGAGGGGTTGAAACCACGAGGAGGATAGGATTGAGGGTCTTGCGAGATCCTCCCACACCCCATGCGAAGGCCCTTCAGCACACCCTTCGACGATGTGGCTTCACTACCGGCACCCGGCTGCGCCGGTGTGCGGCGAACGCCTTCCATCGCCTCGAGTTTGCCGGAAAGGCACGCTAAACCACTGAACCCCTTCCATAAATCTTCTGTTTTGTTCAAGTGTGCCGGGCACCTTTTTCAGATGCTTTTCCTGTGAACATTAAGTCTTTGTGGTAAAGTTTGACCGCCAGATGTACTTCTTTCAGCTTTCCCACCAGTTCCTAACTGGGATCATCTCTCTTACCGATTTTCTTGGTGTTTTCTACAAGTTTCGAAGCATATATCATATATACATCAATCCACACATGTCAAAACCACACTTGCCGACGTGTTCAAGTCGTCAAATCGCTCAAATGTCACATTTATTTTTGGTGCATATGATCTCCCCAAATCTAGAGACTTCTCCATCCAAAAGCCACCAGGGATGCCTTGTTGGAGCTGCCACAGGATCCCATCCTTCAAGACCGATATGGATTCCTTCGCGGACAGTGAGGCCTTGACAGAGGCCCTACAGAGCGGTCTGCCAAGCAACAGCACCTTGTTGGTGCGGGGAGAGAAGCGGAAGGGATAACTGGCCCGGGATTTTTTATGGATGATATATACATATACACTTAATACAAAATTTGTTTAGTTAATGATAATGTGTATAAAAAATGGTACCGTTAAATAATTGAATAAATAAATAACTAAATAAATATATGTAAATATATACACTTCATGATGACAAGCATATTCATTAATACCGCATATTAAGACTATAAAGAAGGATGTTGGGGGCGCAAATCTCCATCACAGTATTCATTTATATTGTGTTTGTATATATATATATATTTATAGATATTTATATTTATAGATATGTTTGTTTTGGTTTGTGTTTGCTGTTTATCTCCATAGTATTTGCAAGAATTGTTCTTCAAATGAATGCATGCATGCACTGGTCCTGAACTATGCCTTCATCGGTTTGTTTGTGTGAGTTTAACTGTTTTGGATGGTTATACGCGCTAGAAATCTAAAGGGCTTGAGCCCCAAGATGCTATGCTTGCTTGCTGTAGAACGATCATGAGAGAAAAAGGTTTGTGGCATTTAATGTCCAAAAGCATCGCAAGGGCAGCGCGCATCGCCAAGGCAATCATCAGTCCATGGAAGCACCAGGTGGGCCTGGGTGGCCCCAAAAATCCAAGTCTGTTCTCTGTTGGTGATGGGTGAAAATCAAACATGTCTAGCACAGGGTAGGTGATCATGTGTAGGGTAACCGTAGGTAAGCTGTGCTGTTCGTGTTTTGGATGTTTGCCAGTGAGGGTTGTGACGTATTCAGTGTGCAAAGCCGTTGAGGCCGAACTGATTCCCATGCTTTGTAAGGCTAGATAGGCAGCAAAGATTTCGGAGATTTGATACCGGATGGGCACATACATTGTCTCAAATTTAAGCGCCACTGAAATCCCAAACAGTCAGCAGTCATAAAAATAGAAACATCATGGTTTTCTTGTCAATGACTCTGTTTGGCTCATGGCACCTTCCCTCACCTAAACAGTATGGTTTTGAACAGAAAAGCTTGGAACCCTCCTTGGCGATGCAGTTGTGGTTACTCATATGTATCACCATGGTCATGGCCCCCATAAGTTGGGATATAGCGCATCATATTCATTACATACCCATTTACGGAGTTGGAAAAAGAAACGCTTCCAACCTGTTTAAGAAAACATGTGCAATTAAAAAAACATCTCAAAATGCTTGGAACATGTCAGACAGGCCCTGAGTTTAGACCCTTCAATACCCAAAAATTTCAGACTCTTCCGATGCGTCAGGCCTGGGTCTAGGCATCACCAGTGCCCCCGGCGCGCCAGCGCCTCGCGGGCTGCGGCCTGGGGAACGGCCCTGTGACAAGTGGCTGCCCGGGAGCGTCGTGGAGGCCTCCAGGGATGGCTTGGGAGTAGAATATATGGATAATTATTGTGTATATATATATATGTTTATATATATATATTGGGAGAATGTAGCTATCCAGTTCAATCTCGAATTCTATCTCTCAGCTGTGTTTGGCTTTACAATGTTGTAATGGGATAAACCATCCATATTTTATGTAGTAATTAAATGTAATTAAGCACAAAAATACACAGGGATTGATCAACTAGTGTTTGTGGGGGTGATCAACTTATGTGTTGTTGTTGCTGTTGCTTTTTGAACACTTTTTTGGCAAATCCAGGGAAAAACAGGGATTGATGAATGTACGTTTTGTTTAGTGTCCTTCCTTGAGCATTTAGGAAGGGCATATATTGAGGTACCTCTTCGTTCTTTCACTTTCAACTCTCTCATCTCTCATGGTTCATGATCATGTTCAACGATTATGAAATTGACTCCTTTTCCGTGCATTTGTAAGTATCTGCAAGTATTTTACTTGTACTATACGTATTTATTTGTCATATTTCGTAGAAATCAATCTTATACAATCTATTTTCTACATATATTTATATATATATATGTAAAAATACACACACACATATATATATATATATATTAGTACTTAAATACTTGTATTGTGTATTTCCCCCACTTGCCTGGGTAAAATTCCATCCCTTTTTGGTTAGTTGCAGGATCATCTCACTTATCAATTTGTTCGCGTCCCTGGTTGATACATGCTTTACACGTGGCTTATCCCATTTAGAACTTAGCTATATCGCCACTTGCTGATACTTATTGACAAGTTGCGATCCGTAGTGTGCTCCCAAGTATCTTCTTCAATATACATACTATTTTATAATTAGATACATACACTACACACAGACATATTATATATGACACAGCTACTGTGTATGTCTCCCCATTGTTTGGCCTCCGGATCCTTTCAGGTCTATTCCGCCTCGGCGGGGCGTTGGTACCCTGCAGAGGTGGGGCAGGTGGAAGGTCAAGGTGGTGGTCAGGACTGGGGCCACACGACTGGGCCGCGGGTGACCCACTCCACAGCTTGGTGCCCCAACAAAAATAGAGATTTAACCAACAAACATGGGAATTTAAAGAAAAAATATGGGGTTTGATGGGGCGTATAGCTGATTTATGGGACTTAAGTGGGTCTTTAGCTTCAATAACCAGGGTTTATGATACATATATCGAACTAGTGTATGGGGGTTCTGAACCAAGTCAAGCAATGGCAGTTCAAAGGTGCAAAAGATGGATTTTGCTTGATTTTGACTCAATTTGGACGGACATACCGGAAATCATTATAATGAAGGTTTCACCTTAACTGGCAATTTGAACGGGAATAACAGCAGCCAAAAGGATCCCAAAGGTGGATTTGAACGACAGACATGTGAGTTGAACCCACCGCACATCCGATATCATCCGGTATTTTCCCAACAGAAATGCTGCGGATGTGATGGAATATGATCAGTCTGATTGGCTTGGTAATTTCAAGATATTCCAAGAGTATTTGTTCAAGGAGAAATGAACACCACGAAGAAATGATATTTGAGATGATGGGATCAGGGGACCTTGAGTGCTTGACAATGCTTGGCTTGGGAACGGGACAGTTTTCAGCCTAGTTTCTCTAGTTATGGTGATTGAGGTTGGCTGATCGATATCCACATGTCCAAATGAGGTTTAATCAGGTCACCGCATGCGCCGCTAAACCCTTGCAGGAAGACATCGTCACGGTGGTCTTCTACCTGGGGGATGAGATGAAGCAGAAATCGGTGTCACTCGACTAAGAAACTGACCGCTGCAAATCAAGATGAGCACAATTTTTTGTTAGGACAACTCAAACTCTGGGGTGTTCCACAGTTATCCGATTTCATAGCCCTTAGCCCCTGGGCCGTTGCCCATCTTCCCACAGACATGGACCTGCTTGCCAGGTACCGCACCGACAAGGCCCTTGCGGTCCTGGGGGCCCACACCTTCTCCGAACTGCCTCCCGGTTTCGAAACCCGCGCCTCGCAGTCGAAGCCGGGACAGCTGGTCTACTTGGACCTGTGCCTTGGCGCTGGGACGATAGCTGGGGGAATTAGCGATTGTTGGCTGATAGCTTATTTAAAGGAGGTTGATGTAATATAAGTACCCAAAGAATTTTGTTTTTTGGGGAGCAGCCGTTGCAAGGGGAACAATCTAGAAGTGAACACAAATTGCGGCTTTTCATTGAGTTTCCACCACGGTTGGACCAGAATTATGCGTGTTTGTTCTCATTGTGGAGCTTGAACTTGTTTTTTTGCGGTTGGGAGTTGGGAAGGGGGGCCGATGGGGTGGGAGTTCACATCCTTTGGACCTTCCCACCAGTTCCAAGGTGACCAGGGTGAAAGCATGCTACAAAGTTCCACCTGCTCACTGTTTTATTATGATAAATCATTCTGAAAATGCAATGCCAGAATGCCACTAGTCACTCGTCTTTCCATGCCAGGTCTTGTGGTCTGGGTCTTAGCTCATGGTTGCTGATTTGATTTCTACCCCTCCCAGCCTGCTGCAAAGGACCACGTGCACAAAGCCACTTGCTTCAATAGAGACGGATTGAGGCCGATCCCCAAACACCTGGTATGATGTAGTGGCAAACTATACTAGCCAGGTCTCTGGTAGAGGTTTGTAGCTTCTGTGGTGTATTTTTGTTTTTTCTCCATTCCGGAGCTGCAGACAGAAGATTCAGGTCCCATCCCTGATAATTAATCGGATTCGAAAGGGTGCCCAAAGAATTCTTCAGTCACAAACTTGTGCCATGTAAAATCACGCGTTCGAAGGAAAATAAGATACCTAATATACACATGGGTGCATTTTCCTTTGCCGCATTTGCTTACCCACAGGGATCCTGCTATGTTTGATTGAGAAGATTTGCGTAGCATTTTTGAAACATGAATTATATAATTAATTCATGCAACACTTGAACTGGCCCGGAGGCTTGCCTAGATTGTCTAAGCTTTCTGCGTAGGCTCTGCGGGAGGATTATTTTGTGCCGTTGGCTTTTGGCTAGGCTGGGGTAGGAGTTGCGTAGGTTCAGTATAGCTATTTCCGCATGGGCTGTCGCTGTGGTGGCGCAGGCGAACGATAAAGTGCAAAGGCCCAAACAACAAACAACCTTCAATTTTCACCACGCAAATCCAACACGATCCAACCATATTTTAGGGACGAGTTGAGAGCATTGGTTCAACCTAGTACCTCAGCTCTGCCGAGGTATGCCTCCCTGGAGCTAGCTTGGCAGGTTCATTTCCAGCGCCTGAAGCAACTGCCCGCTGCAGGCTGTGAGACAGTGGCCGCGGTCCCGGCAGCCAGGCCCTGGCAGGGAAGGTGGGGTGAGGGGGTACAAACTACATTTGTTTTGGTCAAAGTCCATTGAAAATATATTTAGGCATTATTTATTTATTGTTTATGCGACCCACGTTGTTTGGAGAAAATTGACCACGTTTAGCTTAACACCTTGCATCTCTCAACCTGTGGCCGTTTCTCACCCTCCCCAAGAAGCCGCCGCCACGGAGGCCGCCGCCACTGGCGCCGCGCCGCGGTGCTGTGAACGGCGGCAACGTGCCGCCGGTGATGGAGGAGGATGAGCTGAAGGAGGACTCGGGGAAGGTGGCGCTGCCCAGCTTTGGCGATGAGCTTGGCAGCCAGGCAGGGCGTGGACCTGGGAATGAAGGGCTTCTGAGTACCAGGTAGTGGTTTTGGTCATGCGATGTCACGCGGCAAAATCCAGAGCCATACACTGAACTGTGGGAATGGTTTGACTCATTAGATCATACTGACTTCTGTATGTAAAAACATCATTCGGCGTCTATTGTTTGGAATAGGGGCATAGGATGGGGCCAAAAGGGTATGAATTGGGAGAGTAAAAGATGAACAGACCATGAAGATGATGTGGAGGCATAATAGACATCTGTTTTTACATTTCATTGCGGGAGCATGTTTCAACAGACAATAAATCAGAAAGCTATGGGGACTCAAATGGGGGCTACAGAAGTGGATGGCTGAAGGCTGTGGGAGGCCCCCCTTGTCAATTGTAGAAGTCCGTGTGGGACGCCTTGCTGGGGAACAGAAGTTGCCATAGCAGGCTTCAGCTCTGGGTTGCTTGACGACATTTGCCAAGCGCCCCGATCTTTCCTTCCCTGTCGGCCAACAAAGATAGCAAACATGGCTGGCCCGGAAATCCCAAGTCCTTGAAGCAGCGCAATCAGCTGTATCATCTAGGATATGCATATCCATCCAAAAATTGGATGAACGATTTTTTTGCACAGGGAACAGCATTGCTTGAGTGGATTCTACCACTCCAGTTCAGTTACCCCCAACAATAGCTGGTGATTGATGGTAACACTGGCAGGATCGTGCCATTCAGTAACTGGTTGATATACCTGGTTAGTAAGTTCCCATTCAGTGGGTGATCCCAGTTATCCCATAGTTAAACGGATTATAACTTTGGTTGCTAACCAGTTACTAACAAATTCGCCCTTATTGGTAATTATTGGTGCTTAAAAAACAATTCATTCACCAACCCAATATGCATCGCTCGGCAGGGCGCCTACTTGGACTATGTGGGTGCCCCCTTGGCCGCAGCCAACCGCTATGGGAAGGAAAACCCCATGGCTGCGGGCTACCAGGCCGGGCAGGAATGTTCATTGAAGCTGCCATTTAAACGGGAACATTGGATAGATTGTGATAAATACAAGAGAGCCTGAGAGTCTGTTCTTATTGGGGTTACCCTATTTCAAAAGACGAGGTGCTTGATAAAGAAAATGATGCATTGATCAAAAGACGCCAAGTAAATGCAATTGCCAGTGCTTGCTTTCGGACATCGCTAATGCTGTAGCCGCTCATCCATTTGCATCCATGTGCCCAAGGTTGCATACTTGTGCAATTTGCGGAAGAAAAAACATACAACCCGAAAAGGAAGGTTTACAAAGATTGGCAAAGATGCCAGCTAAATCATAAGTGCTATGAGGTATTTCAGCTCAGCAGAGGTTAGTTGGGCCATTTAGTTTATTAGCTGGCTTGCAAATGGATTATACAAGTTATAGGCCATACAGTAGTACTTCCGGTTGGGAGCTGGGTACCAACCAGTTCTAGTGTTCATGGCCCATCTCAGTAGTTTATTGGAAGGTAGCAAAGTTGTTCCCTTCTTTCCCATGTGTGATATCTCTATTAAATCACTATTGTATCACCATTACCATTACATGCCCATGATTTCATAATATATTGTTCGGTGTGTCGCATTATATCATATACGATCATATTATTTCCCATTATAAATTATAACGCGCTTATATATCCATATAATAAACAATATCAGACATCCTTGGATATGATATATCCCATTTTTGGATACCCACACCTTCTGCTTTTTTCAGCAGCTCGTTGAGTCGAGGTGATTCATGCCTCGGCTCCACAGCGGCCCATCAAGATCCGAACCTTGGCGTCCAACCAGGACATATGTTCGTTAAAGATGACCGGGCGTTGAAGCCAACATAGCTGGATAAACTATCATGACCTCACGTCGTGACGTCAATGGAATGAGGGTTAGGTTTTGGGGGAATCATCCCCAAATGGTGCTAAGAGAACAGCTATTTTCAGGTTAGTGGATCATAGGGATATCGTCGGGATAGGTCATAAGATGCATCATCAACTGATAATTTGGTGAGATGCGCAGCGATTTTAATTGAACATCATTTGTATATACGGGGTTTAGTTATCATTCTGTTGGCTTCATGTGAGCAAATTTTGATTGATAAATTCTGATTGGTTGAAGGCTTCTTGATTACCAAGGGCGTGCTTAACCTGCCTGGTTTGTTGAGGATAATGAACTGGCCCATTGTGGGAATCTCTGTCCATCAGACAGTATCTAATCCCTTCCCCCTAGATACCATCCAACCAAAAACCTTGGTTAAGTATGGTTAAGTTAGGTTTAGCGGTTTAGCGGTAAACATGTCCAGGTCGGGACACATATTGCATGATGATTTGCTCAGGGTAGATCCTATGTGATTAGTTACATTGCTAGCAGGTTTTGATTTGATGAAGTGCCCTCACACCAACAGCTTGCACGGGACGGAAGAACATAATACTGGACAAACAGATGCTCACAGTGAATCTCCCAAAGAAATCATGTCCTTAACACGACGTTCTTATCAGTATGTGGCTACTTTGGGGGGATTCCATATTAGATTTCAAGATATTTCAAGGGGTTCATCGACCAGGCCTTTAAGCGAAATTGAGGCAATGTGGACCCTGCGCTGCAGACATGGCAGGATGTGTCTTGGCCTGGCTGAGTCGAGGGGAGTTTCTGGGTTAAATTGCCCATTACTTGGGGTGCCGTTGGTGCTATTACTGGCTACAACATGGTATGGTCATGGTAAGAACCTGCAAAAATTGAGTTAACCAACTCCTAAATTAAGTGCTTATATCTACGCAAATTTAAATGGAGCTGCCCCTTCAAGCATTGAGACGACCAAATGGTATGTACTGTTGACTGTACATTGTTACGTTGTTGTTTTTTTGTTTGAGATCCATCCTGTGGGCCAACCTTTTTTGAAGACTTGACTCACGTTCAAGTCTGTGTTTTCTCTGTTTTTCTTGGGCACTCCTATGAGATTTCCAGTCCAAGAAAGAGTTATGAAGGGTTCTGATGCCCCATTCCATAAAAACCAATGGAGGTGATAAGCTGTCTACCAAAGAACAACCTGTCAATTCTTAGGGCAAAATCTCACCCGGACTTCGCTTTCAGGATGCCTTCTCTGAATGGCGTAGATGAGCAGCGACCAGTCGGCCAAGATATGATGGCGAGGATTGTGGGAAACACCGAAAACATTGGATAATCTCAAGTTTATTTCATCACGAACATTGGATGGGTAATTTAATCCTTTGGATTTTTTGCTACTATTGGAAAATATAGACACAAACAGCAACAGATTATTCTTTTTGGACTACCAAAGGTTGACCATGATTTTTGGTTCAAGGCAAGTAGTAACAATCACTTTTGTAAGCATGATTGGTGGAATTGAAAGATAGGTTCCTTCTGGAGACACGAGCGCATCTTTGCAGACTACTCAAGGGCAGCTAATGATATACACGTTCATCTACCACGATATTTTGCAATGCCACTTTGGGTTTCTGGTTGTATTTTTAGGGCAGGACTGTGGTAAACCGGTTTTATAAACCTGTTTGAGTTGACAGATGCTGCTCGGGCGCCATGCGAGAGAGACTGCAGCGTCTCTTGAAGCCGCACAATGAAACCAACGATGTGGGCAATTACATGAGGCTTGATTTCTTTTTGTAACTTCATCAGCAGCTGTACAATAACATGTGAAAAAAATGTGATTTGTGCATATTTATGCGAAGTTCAGCTTCAAGGGGCGCAATTCGTGCGGGCTTAACATGCCCAGAACATGTCCACTGGGCCCCAGATGGCGACCCAGTGAGAGGATGTCCGACCTGAAACGATTTTTAGTGGGCTATGACCATCTATGACCAATGGTTTGGTCTGATAAGGTGCCTAGGGCCTAATGGGTCAATACCTTGGATCATCGTCATACGGTGTGCAGCTTGAAGATGGGGCATCCAGGTCATAATAGCATGCACGATCGACCGTAACAGATGGCGGTTGCGCAAAATGAGAAGATCAATGTGTGAGACAAAAACCTGCTGATTTTTAGCCGCGAGTGAAATATGCGCACGATGATTTCTTTGAACATTCTCGCCATGGATGATTTCAAGTCACGCGCACCAATAGTCATCCCACTCGGAAGTCACTTGTACGTTCCTTTAAATCTTTCAATACGTTTATTATTTAATATGGTGTCATTTAAATCCATTCCCTCTTCGCACAATCTTCCTTGCTGAGCACCGAAAAATACGGGTTTCCTTGAGATTCCCCTACCACCTCTAGATGTAGATAGAGAGAGAGTGGAGCCGGGGCAGGTCAACCAGGGAATGACACATCAGATAAAAATGATTGCTGGCCATTGAGATATGATCCTACCCTTTCGGTCGGATACGAGGTCGGACATGCCGAATGATCTTAAGTGAGCGTCTTGTAAAAAACATGTCCTCTGGTAATTTAGAATAGCTATGGAGAATAAGCATGTCTAAGAGGGAAATCAGCCTGAATTATCGAAGATTAACAATCCAGAATGCCATGCCGGAATCTGGCCGAGACTCTCCATGATCTCCATGAGCTTGTAGTTTCGCCACGATGAACTCAAGCAGTGTGCAATAGCTTGGGTCATCTCTGGCCTTGCGCCAACCCAGGGACATGCTCGCAACATTGGACCTACTTTGCAGATCCTTGTGGTGTGCGTGTCTTTGCTTTTCTTACTGAAACGGCATTTACATGCATTTACTCATATTACAGTAATGTTATATATATATGTTATACTTTTACATATTGAAATATGTGTGTGTAAATAATTACTCGAATCACTTGAAACTCTTGGGAAGGTTTTTGCAGTGTGGTTTCGGTTCGGTTCTGTTCGGTTTCGGTTTCTAGTATTTGCTATATAGGCCCGGTTCGGTTCATGTTCGGTTCCGGTTCCTGCGGTTATCTGCGGTTCCTGGTCGATTTCGGTTCGGTTCGGTTCGCTGTTTGGAACATTCTGCATTGATATTGGCCTTTTTCCCGGCGTCGGAAAAGCAAATACATATTGCTTCCCGCAAGAGGTTTATTGCTTCCCGCAAGAGGTTTATTGCTTCCCGCAAGAGGTTTCATGAGCAGCGGCTTTCAAAGAGCGGAGAGAGCTGAACCCGGAAACCGGAAAACCAAAACTTCCTGAAATTGTCAATGCATGCAATTTATTTTGAAGAAACCCATATGTGCTTTTTTTCATTGAACTCAAAATGCAATTACTACTTTTCCAATCAGTTTATTGGAGGAGGGTAGGACGGTTCCGGTTCCTCCGGTTCGGTTTTGCACACGGTTCCAGCGGTTCACGGTATGCTAGTTGATTTTCTACGGTTCGGTTCCACGGTTCCGGTTCGGTTCCAGAACCTTACTGTTTTTGGTATGTGAAAAATCACCGGGTATGACCTTTTTGGTACGAACGACTGACTTGATTTTTCCCCGTCCGCGCCATGGCATCGCAGCCGACCTTCCACATCCATCTCATCAGTGGCCTAGAGTTCGAGGCAGCGAGCAATCCTATGGTAGGGTTTGGCGAAAGGAGCTACAGCAGCTATGGCTCTCTAGCCCATCCTTCATGGTTCCTATTGCAATCTCAATATGACTCGCTGTGGAGCTACCTGGAGCGTATAAGAGCTTCGAGTTTCCTAACCATGCGATAGAAAGGGTTGATGTAAGGGCTCTGTGTTAACTTTTCGGGACCGCATTTGGAGGCACATCAGATCCCGCGAAGTTTTTCTTGTGTGGTTGGGGAAGCTAAGGTCAGCATTATATGCAACCTTTTTCCTGATGATATGCCTTCTTACTACATACACGTGTGTATATATAGGTGATCCTAGACAAGAATCAATTAAATCAATTTATATCAATTTACAATATCCTAAGGGGAAGAAGTTTGCTGCAGACACACTTCCGGAAGTTCAGAAGTTGGCTTCCAGCATGTCTCCACATTCCAAGATCCCATCCCAGCTTTTGAAAACTATCACGCCAGGCTCGCTCATGCCCCAAGCGTCTAAGGTTTCATCGGCTTGAAAAGATAATAAAGCTGAGTATGGCTGACTTTCGGATTGACCAATTTTGAAAGATGCCATTTCAACAACTATGATGTGATTTCTAGATAGGCTGAGCCGCAAAAAGATGTCCTGTCGCAGTGGGCAAACCCAAGGCCCCCATGGCCAACTATCTAGGCTAGTTTGAGTTGGCCACTGTTGCTACGCAACTTGACTTGGGAAGTACTTATAGCTCATGACTGAGGGTGACCCGTGCGACCTTGATAAGGTTTCTTTAAAGAAATGGGCCGGAGGCTTCTCATATTTTGGCTCGTGCTGTAGGTGCAAGGTATTTGCTCCAGCGCGGCCAGGTGCAGCCGAGCGGAACTTTGGTAAAGGACCTGAAGGAGCAGATTTCCAAAGTGCGGGGGATCCCCTTGCCACTCGGATCCACAGGCATTGGCACCGGGCCCATCGGTTAATCTTCAAAAGATATGTCACGTCACGGAGCCGAGGGAGAAAAAAACGCCATTACCAGAGCCAGAGCCAAATTAGTGATTGATTGATGGCAGCCAACTAGTGATGCAGCCTCAGGTATGATCAAACCTTAGTGGTTGATGGCAATGAGTTGCAGAACTTCGACAAGGCTCCTGGCCAATGAGTGCGTGGCTGCACTCATTGGATCAACTGTAAGGTGAATGGGTGGTGAGTGAATTCTCCGTTTTAAATGGGGGACCATTTGTTATTTTTGATTGGCGGACTGTTTTTGAACGGTTGGTGAATGTCTTTTTGTAGCTGAAAATGCTTATACATGGAGATATCTGGAAAACACAGTTTCCAAAATCGGAGGCAAGATTCTGGATCTCCAACCCCTTGTTTCCGTGATCATGTCCCAAAGCTGGGCCCCCTATTGCGGCCTGTTTGCTCATGAAACGGTAGGATTTCATGATTTTTGGGTTTTTTCATGTTTTGTCCTATCTTTGGAAACACGCAACTTAGCAACTGTTGTTTATTTGGGGTTGTCTCAGGTTGCCTCAACATTGGGCACCCCGAAGTCTTATGGCTTACCCAGTCAAATTGCTAGCTGAGCATGTCTCATTTCGAGACAAACTCTTGTTTTTCTGCCGGTGATGTGGCAAAAGCCTTGATGGCTTCGTTTCAAGGATCTCATGCTGTCTTGATCTTTTTAAGAAGGCGCAAGTTTCCATTATCCTATCCTTGTTATCATCCCCAGTACGTCAGCACGATATTCAGGATATCCCCATTGTTGGTTGATAAATCTTATGTCACTAGTCTGGGTTTCTCTGAAAATAGTGCACCCCCCGATCTCAATAGATTCTCACGGCATTCCCTCTTAAAATTGTTGTGGGATGTTGTGGGTATCCCCTCATTTTTTCCCAGGTGGATCCGGAGGGCTCAGTTTTGCTGGTCATCGGCGCGTCGCAAGTGAAGAATCTGGTGCGTGACTATATGCTGAACATCCAGCCACCTGACGGTCAGTGAACGGTTGCGGCCAACGGACGACGGAAAAGTTTCGCGAGTTCACTGACCGATCGAATATCCGTGAAGGATGATTTTTATGGCATATATAATCACACAATATCACATATATATATATGCACATTCATATGCGCGCATAGAACGGTTTGGGTGGAATCATCCCAGGAAATCTCTCCAGTTTGGGAATCATTAATGTTTGCGGAGATAGCTGAGCCCAAATTTTGATCCGGGAGGGATTTTCCATGTTTTTCCCCTTATGTAGTAAGATAAAAACGATTGGAAACCCTTGTCAGAAATCTCAGGGGGTTGCCAGGTATAAACCATCTTGAAATCATATTGCATTGAAGACTCTAGGGATCTTCGTTTGGCCTTGTGGGTGGTCCAAGAGGATGGGTATGTACCCGTGGTTGGATATATAAACATAAGATTAGATTGATTTTGACCGATATATATATATACATATTTATTTATTTATTTATATATTTATTTATTTGTTTGTTTATGTATGATTTATGCATTTAGTTTTTGAGATATATATATATAACATTCACGCTTAATGCACCAGATCGACAGAACGACTCAGATAGCTAGATAGAGACAGGTGCAATTTCCGGATTTTTAGATGGATGGCTTCACAGAAAGTAGATATCCGATAGCTAGACATCTTTCTGTTGAGGAAATGCCGTTGCTGCCATAGTTTCCGAGGGGTCGCCGGCCTTACCGACCTATCTGGGGTCGACTGCCTGAAACGGAGACCAAGGCGCCCAGTTGCTGGCAAACCTTTCGGAAGTTGCTGGCCTTCCGGCATAGGAAACAAATAACAACAACGTGGCATAGGACATTACAAAAACATCACACGAATTTCCATGTAGAGATGGCTTGTTAATCAAGCCATCTATCTACCGATCTGCTAATCTATCCATCTATCCAAGCGTTTTTGTTTTAAAGAAAACTGGTTTTGTTTGTTTTGTTTTTCCATGGCCTACAGTGACTACACCGTCTGATTTTCCCAGCTCCCATGTCGAGGCGCTGGTGCCCGACTGCCTGCAGGGTGTTCGGCACATGTTCCAGGCCTGGCCGGAGTTTCGGAGGCCCTTCTTCACCGAGGCGCCGGGAGGATGTCGGGAGTCTGTTGAAGGCCTGGGGATGGCTTTGGATCAGTGAGTTAACCAGCGAAAAATGGTGGTTTAATGGGTATGTAGTATAGGGATCGGATAAGGTGGGGATAATAGAACCCAGTTCCCATATATTCACTAAGTCCAGGGATCACGAACAGTAGGTACTGCTGAGCCAGCCAATGGGGGGTGAATAACATGGTAGGGATGAAACAGCGAGAGGCAGTTTTGAGTTCCAAAATTTGAGTAGGAATATGATCTTCGCAGGGAAGTGTTCGGCTTCCTTGGCTGGTTGCAATAGCTTTAGTGTTGTGTCATTTTGGTCATGCTGCGTCAATGAACTTTCGGGATGGGCCTACAACTTCAATAATTGGGAATTATGACGGATACAGTATACCCTAACCTTCCAGTTACCTTTGGGACAGGTCGCCACTACAGTTACCTATGGGAAAGGTTGCCAGGAAGCCTTAGGGATACATGTGCAGTTGAACGAACAAATTTTAACAACACCGGGGCGCCAGGAAGAGGTGGAAGACTACCTGACTCGCAGCGCAAGCTGTAAGATGGCACTGCAATCTGAGAGCCAACGAAATGCCCAGTTCACCGTGCCTGTCACCGGCAGTTCTGGGGCGGTTCCCGGGGGGTGAAACGTCAGCAACTCTCCGTCGTTTTGCTGGATATTGTGATGTTGGTAAAGTATTTAAGTTTACAGCTTCAAACTCAGCCAAGTTGAGCAATTACCTTAAACTTACTTTTTATATATTATGTTTATATGCATGGACTGGTTTAGGTGCTGACATCTAGTACCTTGGTATGCACATATTTAACTTTTACATGTAGGATATGGATGGAATTGGGGCTTTGCAATCATGGGATTAGCAGCTGAAACCCCGAGGACCCCTACGAGCAGGAGATGTTGGGCTTGCAGGAGGGCGACATTCCAATGAAGGCTGGGGGCATTGGGGGATGGTATCGAGATGGTCATCAGTCCTTTTGAAAGACGGCTAATGTATTGATAAGGAATTCCTACTAGTTGGTGGGAAGGTTACAAGTCACAAGCAGACTGACTCACAGTGAGTGTGCCAAATAGCTACTTGAAGAAACCCCTATATAACAGAGACTGCTTCGAGTTTTGGGTACACAGTATACGCCTTAGACCACTGGGACCCCGAAGAATTGCTCACTATATACATATATTTGAAACTTGTGCAGAAAATAATTGGTGTTTTTGTTTAACTTTTTGCAGTTGCGTCATGATTTCTGCTATGCACAGGTTCTCTTGGACTACAAGGAGCGGTCCTGGAACCACATCACAACACTCAGCGTGGAAGATGCACAACGCATATCGCAGGAGAGAGAGCCTTGGCATCAGCATCATCAGCATCAGCAGGTTCAGGCTCTTGGCAGGTGTCCCGGGAAACTTGTCAATCATACATACACATATTATATATATATATATTATAAATATCATATAAATATATATAATACATATATATATAATATATATTTATAATATAATTTATTTAATACATATATATATATATACCTGGGCGGTGGTTACACATGCTTTCAACCATATCTGGGATCATGATCCCCAATGACGAGCTAGTTTTCAGGATGCTGAAAAAACCACCACCCAGATAATCATTCTTTATGGTGGAGCGCTTCCCTACTTGAGACTGAGATGAAACTACCGTAGGTGGACGAATTGTTCAAACCCCTGTAGACCCCATCCCCCAAATTTCAATGTTATTGGTGTTCACAAAGGCCACGAATAAAATCAAACCCCTGAGGATGGACATGGAGACAGAACACAGCAACCGGGGGCCCGGGGGATCCCGGGGGTAGTTGTAGATCATCCAGCTGGGGGTTGATTAATTTGTCCATTTACTGTAGGAAAGAAGAGCTTCATTCTTTCCCCTAACTCAGCAGTGTGCAAAGCCTCTGTTGGTTGATGATTACTGCATAAGGGTTTTTACTCACGATGGTATAGGGAATTGTCACAAGTCAGCGGAATCCCTATCAACCAACCAGTACGATGGAATGACTCGGGGATTTTGAACTCACGATGGTATAGGGAATTGTCACAAGTCAGAGGAATCCCTATCAACCAACCAGTACGATGGAATGACTCGGGGATTTTGAACACTGCTCAATGTGTTCCATACTCCCCAGATATCTTGGTCCTTGCTTCTAGCACGATCCAAGGATCGCTTGGTACAGGATCCCTTGGACCAGCACGTGTTGAGTAGCTGGGACAGCTGCAACTTGGCGCTGTCTTGGAGAGGTAAGGGTGGGTGATGGCAATGTCTGTGAGTTTATGGTTTGCTAATTATGGAATGTTATGGAGGTTTATTGTCTGTATATATATATATGTATAATATGCCATCATATGTGGGAAAGAATGGGGGCCAGAAAAAATGCACGTTACATTTTGGAAGGTGCCATGTTAGTCCAATAGGGGATTGCTTTAAATGTCACCTTTGAAAATGTAATTTACATTTTCCGAAAAATGTAAGTTCCATTTAGGCAGCACCACCCCATTTGTTGGGGGAGCCTCACCAATGTAACAGTACATTTTCTGGGAAAAACACATGAACTATTACATTTTCTAGGTCCCTACCCCCAAAAAATGTCAGTTACATTTTCCAGAGGTCCCGCCCCATTAATTTGGTAGGATTATATAACTACCCAAAATGGGATGAAATTGGAGTAAACCATGAAAACTTGGATAAAACGGAGGTTTTAGCAAACATACTAGTGGCATTGTGGGATATAGAGGAGGTATAGTGGGGAATAGAATCCCAACTTTTGAGGCATAACCTTTGGCTTCGCCCCATCAATAAAAATCAGCTGTGGAATCCGAAGATTGCCACATCCGATCCTCAACTGCAGCGCGGCATCAGTGTGAAAGTGATTGAGATACACGGGAAAATACAGTAATTGGACAGGTGGTGTGAATATGCATGTCTGAATCATGACTTTATCGCCATGTAAACGGGTTATGTAGCGCCATGTAAACGGGTTATGTAGCGGTTAACCGGTGATTTGGGTGCGCCATTTTTTCGGACAAACCGATTTGGGTTCCAGATGCAAATATTTACAGATGTTTGTGCAGATTGGGGGGTGTAATTGGTGCAACCATATGGCGATGACCCCCCATAGGTCGGGATAAGCCCCATCATCACGACATATCACGACCATATATGTACTTATCAAGTGGAACCCCGCGAGTTCTATACAAACTTCACCGGTGGGCCTATATGCCAGCTGAACATTGAAACATATCGAAACAGAATGGGAGGTGCAATGGTCAACGAACACATCTGGAAATCGGATTAAAATTGGGTCTCTGTGTATTCATCCCCTTTATTGTAGTTTTTTGCTGTAAATTTAAGAGAATTTATACGCAAACGGCAAAAAATACTTTTGGTGGACTGCCAACGAGTGACCATGAGTGTTGGATGATGACCAGATTCTGTGAAGGCTGGAGTGCCTCGAGTATTGACCCATCACGATGCAAAGTGTTTGATCAACTCACACTTTAGCATTTGTTATCATGATGATTAGAATCATTTGTTATAGTGCAAAACCACACTAATAATGTTGGACAATAATCATGATACACTAATAATCTTGCACATGTTTGCCATGATGATTTCTACTGTACTTATCACGTTCTCCCCATGGCCAAGGCGTCAGAGCTGTTCGCACCTGGCATGGCTGCTCAGCGGCGCACAGCGAGGAGGCACTTCACAAGGGTGGTGGATTACCAGTAATCATAAGTTATCCATGTTTTTTTGGAGCAATCCTCAGGCTTTGGGTGGTAGGGTAGAAGGTCTGGATTTAGAGGAAAAAGGTATTGGTCCAAACGTTTTGAACATTCCCCAAAGGCGCCACTTAGTGGGAAAAACGATGACAATATATGACAATCAATCCATTGGAATTAGGGGTGGTGTGCCCCATGTTCCCAATGTTCAATTCACTGTTGAAGGCATGCTTTATCTTCAGTACTATCGGTCACTTCCGCGTTGGTGTGTAGGAGGCCTGAAGATCCTCTTTCAGTCTCCAGAACCGGATCTTCAAAACCAATGGCGGGCCGTTTGGTTTTTGTTGTTCATTTCTCAATTTCGGCAACACTCTGCTTTCACAAAGCTCATGGGAGCAAAGTATGACGGCATCTTAAAGTTCAACTTGTTGCGATTTCCAAAGTCAAATCATTGAGATATGCCTAGTATGCCCAATGGTGGCCTTGCAAACTACTGCGTATACCTAAATCACATGTGTACTCATGGGGGCCAAACGTTGGCCAAACTGTTTGGTAAGTGATGCTTTCAGATCTATATCTATATAACGTAGATATCCTATATCCTTTAAAACATATCAATAGGCATATTTGTTTGCACATGCAAACTCACATGCACCCCTTGTATTGCGCGTAGGTGTCGGCCGTTTTTCACTTTCATGGCCCCAAACATCTCCTTTTCCCAGTATTGGCTTGCGGATGTTGAAGGGAACTCTTCTTGAAATCCCATAGTTGATGGTAAAAACCAGTTTAACAAAACCCAGGGCTTCCTGCAATTCCTTTAGCCCAACCGTGACTTTTCCATCTCACCCTGCAGGGCCGCCACTCTCTCGAGACATCAGATCCCCCGTGGCTGGTGCTGGCCATCGACTGTCACGCCGTCGGCGTGGCGTTGATGGGCCGCAGCCGGTCTCCCGGCGCTGCGTGGCAAGCGGTGACGGCGACGGGAGGGCCGTGCGGCTTGGATGGAGACTGGTGATGTAACATGGCAATGGGATGCAAATCTGGCATTACACGCGATTTTTGTTGAGGAGAATTTTGGATCGCCTATAGATGAGGTGTTTTCTTTTGCCAGGGTGCATTGACAGAGGGCAACACTACAACACTATTTTAGTTTTACCGCCTGAGGCTTGAGGATAATAACAACCCTGAATGAATGTCTTCATTAGCTGATTTTGTTATATACTTGGGGGCGCCCCCAGCAAATGACACTAAATGGTTTCAGTTGCTATCAAGTGGATACCCCAGTCACATTAGTTGGGGGTTGATCTGTGCAGGGTTGCCACCCTCTGAGATGGGGAAAGGGAAGACTTGGACAAGATGTTTACAAGTCTGCTGTAGGGAAGTAAGCATATCAGTTAAAATCCATTGACATGTTGGTTTTTGATAAGGGAAAATATGGAGAAAGGCAACGGGGCTGTATGATAAACATTTTCTGCTAATCCCAGACAGTGAAGTGATTATTTGGAGAAGGCACCCTGCATCTCTTTTGGAGGGGCCCATCAGCTGGGAATTAAAATTTAGGGTCGAGCCAAGCGAAGTCCACTGACAGGAAAACTTGGATTCACAATCATTTCGTATCTGTGGATGAGCACGTGCATGTATAAATTTAAACGCGATTTACATTTGTATGTAAATATACACGCACACGCGCACACACATAATATTATGCATACAGTATTAAATGTTTAACATATGCATATATCAACATATATCGATATATGCGCATAGGAACCACCAAGAGATAGAGAAACAATTCGGTTTGAGTCGGACTTTACTTGTCTGCACCAGCGTCAATCTGCCGCGTGGCTGCAAGGGTGGAAGGCCCGCTCATCTACCCTGGAGAAGATGGAGAGAGAGATGCTATGGACTGCCAGCGGCTGGCAGCAAGTCATGGCACCTCGTAGGAAATGGGGACCGACATGTTGATTTTTTCTGCAGTGGGGATGACAGTTGAATTTCTATGGGTATAGGTATAACCATGTACCTATATGTATAAAACTTAGCCGTTGGATTTTAACCCCTACACTTGGGACCAAATCCACTTCTAAGTGGAACCGCCCAAGGATCAACTTGTTCCAGCAGCTGTTGAAGATCTCGGGAGCTGTTTGTTTAAACAAAGAGCCGTCTCGAAAAGGGTGCCAGCGAACATGTCTTTTAAACTCCTCATGGGCCTTGGACGGTGAAGATATCCCTCTGAAATTGGATTTAATTGGACGATTTATATAACCGCAAGGTTTCACAACTTCGGCCATTTGATGATGCAGTGGAGAAAACATCTCCAGGGTCCAGTCCATGGGTCCGCCAAAGCATGCAGGGGCATTGTTGGGATCTTGCTGGCTCCCTAATTATTTGGGTGGCACATCATGTAAACCAAGGTGAATGACTTGAAGCTGGATCTGGATCACAAGAAATGCGCATTCTTGCGACCCAGCTTCGAAGACCGAGAGAGGATTTATGGACTTTAAAACTGGCTCCACTAGGAATCCCCAACATGAGTCTCCGGAACTTGGTTTTAACAAGTTTCCCTAAGTTTCCTAGTGCAAATCCATAAATCTTACATTTCTTCTTGCTTAATTTCAGAGGATAGAGGTTGCCCTGGCACGGTCACAGCCACGGAACCCAGGATCTTGGAGCCAGTCATGGGCGTCGCCAGTGCCACGCGCCGGAAAGAGATTTCGAAGTCGCTCAACGAGCTGGGAAGCTTGGAGCAGGGACGGGTGTTTTGAATTTTGCGGTGTATCAGCCAACAGCAATGAGAAAATTAATGATCAAACATGATCAAACATTATATTGTATGTAGACAAGTTCACGCATGACTGATGTATGTGTATGTATATATATATATATATATATGTATATATATATACACACTATATATATACATATATATGTATATATATACATATATATGTATATATATATACACATATATATATATACATATATATATATATACATGCATATCTCTGTATATATATATATAATGTATATGTCGCAGTACCATATAGACACAGTAACCACAGAGTACCTGGAAGGAACACCCGAGCAGGCTTACTAACCATAGAGGGGGCACAATGTGCCTTCTTGCCTTCGGCCTGATGTTTGAGAGCGTAGGTACGGCTGCCCAACCTGACGCAACTGCGTATGACAAACACAGTTGAAGCGACGCAACAGACATGTCCGATGTTTTGAACCCCCCAACAAATTGACCGAATCAGTTTTGTGAGAACTCAATTTGATGGATACCTATTACCTATTATTGGAATTGATTGGATAGGTTCGCCTTAGGGCCTTCAAAGAAACAGTTGGATTCTTGTGATCGGGACAGGATCACCATCTTATTTTTGTAGGGTCCATCCTGTGTCCACAGGATGAAATGCTGGGGTGAGGTTCCAGCCCCAACCGGCGTTGGCCTTAGGAGTCGCAGCCATCGGATTTGCATCCTCGTTGACGATGCTCGCGGCAGGCATCCCCACCACCACATGGGAGAGGTGGTGTCTAGGCCATTACAGTTGCATGGGAAATATAACGGCTTTCAGGGTCCCAATATGGCCCAGTGAACATCTGGACCACAATCATGAATGAACGTCCATATGGACGCATCATGTAAATATAAATTGTGTTGTGTGTGAATATCGTTGTTTTCATTCACTCACTCGCACAAAAGGGGGTTCTGCAGCTTCTCGCCATGTTTCAAATGAGTTGCTCATGAATTTTCTAGGTGCACAAATTAAACCCGCTGAGCACTTAAGTGTTGCCCTCACAGGGCCAGGGTGTCAATTCAGTTGCAGAAACGCCAGCCGGCCCCTCTATGCAGGTGCAGGCGCAGGCGCACGGGCAGGGCCTCCAGGGCCACTTGGCCGGGAAGATCATAGAAATCATAGAATCATCCAACCGTCTTTGGTGCAAGCGCAAAGTGACCCCGTCCCCGGGTTTGAAAATAGAAGTGAAGCACTTCAATATATGGGTTTCAATATAGTTTAACAAGAAATGTGACGTATTTATGTATACATATATATATAAATATGTAACATGTGATTTGAAATATTCACAAACTTGGGTGGGGCCAAAATAAATCAAAGACTCGAAACCAGGATTCTCAGCTGGAAGAAGATTAACAATGCGATCATAGATGGTTGGTGTTTTTTAATGGAATTCTTTATACAAGCCGGCTTGGGACGAAGCTAGTCACCCGTTTTCTATGTTATATACATTCAGGTGTTTCTTTGTCATTCTTTGTCCATGTTTCTTGTGTTTGATGACCCAAGCCATCTGTGAAGAGCCGCCCTGCAAAGCTCATGTCAAACGTGGTCTCGCAACTGCCGAGGAGAAGTGGGATGTGCATCGATGCTGGCCCCAATTCTGCAATCTTTGCGCCAGTTTTTGAGGCACGGGACACGGTGTGTAGAGAGGATGCTTTGCCATGCTCTGCCGCTGCCATTGATGCATCTGAATGCAGTGTCAGAGTGAAGGGCAAGGCTTCCGTTTGCTGTCATTCTGCGCCATGCTGGTTTGGGTTTCTTTTACGTGATCTTACATGATCTTACTCTGTTGCCGAAGTTGATTGCATGGAAGCTCCAGCATGGCTGGATGTGATACAGGCAATGAGTCACGCCCACAACGAGTCAGACATGATTGCCACCCAAAATGGTGTTGTAGTATAAAACACCCATGAGTTGGAATATAACCCCTACAACTATCTATAACTATGGTTATTTGGTTTCTATAACTTGTACAGACCTGTGAGTGAGATGTTGCTGAGCAGACACGGGTTCCCTCCGCAGCCCTTGTATTGCCACAAATGTGGGTACAAAACATGTAGGCAGTCGCATTGATATTGTACTCCGGGAAATTCCATGCGCAGGGCTTTTCCTTACTGTACTTGTACCATGCTAAGATGTAGAAGCGGGTGTGCTGGTTTCAGTTGTGTCTTTTCCATTCATACTTACTGAGATGGTTGTGCCCCTACTTGGGCTGTATTTTTTGGCGTCCAGTGCTCAACCAACCAGGCCAAAAGGGGTGGAGCACCCATCGAGTGGATGGTTGCTGAGTGTAACTGCCAGTGCTGCTGGCCATTTACATGCCCAGTTTTTTTTGGTGGTGAAATTCGTGTAAAACCACAATTCATAATTCTTTGCTTCTGAAATCAACATTGACTCCAAGTAGTTCCCACTTCAAACTCCTCATGTTCAGTCAACCCCCTCCCCATTTTTCACAAATCAATCGAATTTCTCCTGGTCGTATATCCCCATGCTATCCCGATGTCGCTCCCTTGGTACTCGATCCTGACCGGTTTTCAAACATCCAGCCATTGCTGGATTCAGCCACTTCATGGTTTGTGCCATAGGGCTTTTTGCTGACTGATGCCATGATCCAAATAGATCTGGCTGCTGGCACAGCTGGAGAGGAGGCCGCCAGACCCAGATGATCCGGGATCCCCTACAAGACCCGCCACTGAAGCAGGATTTCTGATGTTTGTAATTTGTAAGCATGGGGAAGGGACCTGCCTTCTTCAGATCTGCGTTTATTGTTTCAAGGTTTGGAGGTTGGAAGATCACTCTCCTAGTTGAAATCACCATGTTGGGGCGATCGCAAAGTAACCCAGAAACTGGACATCCCCATTTCAGAACATTGTCCGGGTATTTGAAGCCCATGATGCAGCCTCTAGATGCTCTAGGTAGTTGTCCGGTGGGGATTTTTAGGCCAGGTTCTCATTCAGGGAACCCTTGCCATCGAAGTATTGAAGGGAATCCCTGTATAATAGAGCTGAAAGTGGACTTTGAAGTTGATCATTAGGTAGTGCCGTATAATTACAAAAGAAAAACGATGTTGGCTCAGGTTGGCTGGCGGACTGGTAATTGATGGTATTGGGATGTAGTGGGTACATGGTTGGAAACCTTAACAAAACATCGCTTCTGAAGGGAACGCAAAATTCATACAGCTATACGGGGCCAGAACCCAAGAATTAAAACATGTGTCGATCGTAGATATGAGTTTGCAACAAAAATCGGCGCCTGCCTATCACCCCCAGGGAATTCCTGCGGAGCCTTTTGAAAGTGAGCCACTGGGGCAGGCATTGGCAAGGACCCTTGAACAGAGCCTGGCACGATGCCCCATCGATGCACGACGTCGTGTTCGAAGGCAGCCACATGGCGATGGGCTCATAGTGAACGGAGGGCGCATTAGTTTTTCAAGCTTAAAGCCTACATAATCGTCTTTGGTGTGTTATGTGCTCGCTTCTACTGTACTGTACTTGTAGTAACTGCAGGCAAGTCGCATTTCTTGGCCACCATGTTTCGCAAAAACCATTAAAGTTCCTTCACCCCCCCAAACGTCAACTCAGGCACCAGTGAAGCCCAAAACAATAGATAGCAGATGGTGGTATAAAAATCGTTAAAAATCCGGGAATGAGTCAGGTATATTTCAGTGGTATGGGATGGAATTGGCATGGTGGCCAGTTGAATCAGGAAAATGGTGATGAATCATTGGTTGTGGGGGTATCCCATGCTTGGACAAACCTAAATATGTGAGAAGGTTCTCTTGAGTGGCACTACCTGTGTTTCACCCCATGAGGAAGGATGAGTCCACATCATGTTCAAGGAAGGTTGGAACCACAGCAGCACCATATGATTAAGTTACGTAAAATGAACATAATAGTACAGTAGAAATCACCATCAAGGTATTCCTCATCACACCAGACCATGTTTGAGGTTTCTCCAAACCACCTGAGCAGCAATTTCTTTTCACATGAAAGGATTTCTACATACGACACTTGAACTTTGTTTTGCCCCGCGTAGCTATGCAGTGTAGGCTTTGCGTGGGAGTATCGCAGGCGAACAATAGAATAACCAATTTGTCTACATATTTATGATGTTATAATCTATTTGTTGCAAATACACCAAGTACATCAAGTTATGAGTTTGTGCGTTTTTTGGAGGCGTATTGGCACGAGCAGAGAGACAGGAATTGCAGCAAGCGAAGCAAGTGCATGTCAAAGTGTCACGTAGTTTGCGGCTTGTCTCTTTGCATGTTGCATTCCTATTCGAGACTATGACCTGGACTTTACACATATTTTTGAGGCTGCTGAAGAACAGCAAATTGCCCGACTGGTGGGAGTGAAGGATGCTATATATTGATTCTGATGTTTTATAAATATAAATATATACATATATATACAGTATATGTATGTATTTGTGTGTCTTCAAAGCCCTAGGCCTCAAAGGTGGGGATCTCAAACATAGGTCAAGTTTGGAACGCTCCCAGAGAAAGAGGCTGCCTTTTCTCCTGGATGCCATGGCAGGAACATCATGGTGTACGGGGAAGACTCCCGGAATCCACGCTGGCAGCGCCTGGGTGAAGGACCCACGGGTGTGGATTCATCAAAGTACACCTAGATTGTACCATAGTACTTGCTGCGACAGATGGAATGGGAATGTGCTACTGTACACCACGGTTTCCATTTTCCAAAAGCGGCTTGCTGTTTTGGGGTGAGTGTTCTGACACTGGAAAGACCGCAACTTAAGCCTGAATGGAAACAAATGCGGCCACGGGAGCCACAGCAAACCGATAGTAATTACCGCCGATTCCTGTATAAGTTAGATTCGCTGATGTACTGCATTGCATTTCATATGCAGGTTCCTTGCCGTGTACGCTGTCTGTTGCGCGGTGTATATTTTGATGGCAAAAAACATAAGCGACAAAGTCTGTTTCGAGATGGCTATATGTGCCTTCTATGTCTATGCCATACCTAAATAGGTATTGATATGCTCCCATCTATCTCGTGTGTTCCATGCCTTGTTTTTGGGCACGCATACGCACATACACGACACCATTGCATACAGTATATACATGCATAATCACCCACCCCTGTAAAAAGTACAAGAGAGGGGGGGGGGTACGCTCCCAAAAATGTACTTTTTACGTGTTTCTTCCTAGAGTTCCCCAGGGAAAAATTTTATACACCACGTAACGTTCGCGGGGGGGGTCTAAGATGGATGGGGTGGACAAAGGCAGTTCGAACTCCCCCCCCCCTAGTTTGATACATTTTGCACATGTTTTGGAATTCCTGGGGTTCCTAGGGGTTTTAAACCCCTGAGCCTTTAAACTTTTTACGTACGTGTTGGACAACCATTCTGTGGGCATCCCCAGGATTCCTCAGTGTTCCATGAACCCTGAGGTTTATACATTTTACGTGCGTGTGTCTATTTTTCGATATTCATAAGTCAGCTGGAATTCACTGCCCCCCTAGTTTTATACTTTTCGTGTTTTTTCTAGACACCCAAGTTGCTGAACTGAAAAAAAACATGATTGATTTGCCGGCCGCCGTTTTTCCGAAAGCCTTTTTTGGCCACACCCCTCGCTTGTTGAGCCGAAAGAGCCGATCAGCATAAAGAATACAGGGTCTAAGACATACAAAACCAGAGCGCACAGAAAAAAACAAACTCGGAAAACACAAAATAATCAAAACTTGTCAAACTCCAGGTTTTGATTGATGTTGTTTGCCGTTTTTGTGTTTTTTTGTTTTTGTTGTTTTATATGGTGAATCTTGCGGGTTGCTTTTGGCGATTCTGTGTTTTGATTGTGTTTTTGTTTTTTGTTTTGTTCTTCATTTTTGCTGGAATCAACTTTCTCTGTTGAAGCCGGTGACACACTACAAGGGCAAATGAACGGAATTTTGCGTATCCAACCAAATCCAACCAGGACCACATATTTTCGAAATGTATTCTAAGGAGGGGTGAGCCTGTCCCCCCCCCCTTTCATACATTTTCGAACTTTCTTTTTCTCTTGACCCAAACAAATATGTAAGGTAGTATTTGTTTGTATACAAGGACATACAAAAGGATTTGATTGGATTTTGTGTGTATCCAACCATATCCAACCATATCCAGCCATGTCTAAAGTCTAATCTAAAGTCTAACCATATCGAACCCAGAAATTCAGAAAATGTATTCTAAGGAGGGGTGGGCCTGTCCCCCCTTCCTTTCATACATTTTTGACTCTTCTTTTTCTTTCGAGCCGAAAATGACTGTAAGGAGTTTGTTTTGAACCTTTTTGTATACCAGGCTTTTGAGCCGAACAGCATAAAGAATATAGCGGTTTAAAAAATACAATACCAGAGCACACAGAAAGAAAACAAACTAGCAAAACACAAGATAATCAAAACTTGTCAGACTCCAGGTTTTGTTTGTTTTTTTTGTGGCTTTTGTTTTTTGTTTTTGTTGTTTTTTCTGGTGAATCTTGTCGGGTTGTTTTTGGCGATTCTGTGTTTTGATTGTGTGTCTGTTTTTTATGTTTTTCAATTTTTGCTGGAATCAACTTTCTCTGTTGAAACCGGTGTCACACTACAAGGGCAATTGAACGGAATTTTGCGTATCCAACCGAATCTAACCAGGACCACATATTTTCGAAATGTATTCTAAGGAGGGGTGAGCCTGTCCCCCCCCCCCCTTTCATACATTTTCGAACTTTCTTTTTCTCTTGACCCAAACAAATATGTAAGGTAGTATTTGTTTGTATACAAGGACATACAAAAGGATTTGATTGGATTTTGTGTGTATCCAACCATATCCAACCATATCCAACCATGTCTAAAGTCTAAAAACATATCGAACCCAGAAACTCAGAAAATGTATTCTAAGGAGGGGTGGGCCTGTCCCCCCTTCCGTTCATACATTTTTGGCCAAAAATGACTGTAAGGAGTTTGTTTTGAACCTTTTTGTATACCAGGCTTTTGAGCCGAACAGCATAAAGAATATAATATAGGGGTTAAAAAAATACAATACCAGAGCACAGAGAAAGAAAACAAACTAGCAAAACACAAGATAATCAAAACTTGTCAGACTCCAGGTTTTGTTTGTTTTTTTTTTGTGGCTTTTGTTTTTTGTTTTTGTTGTTTTTTCTGGTGAATCTTGTCGGGTTGTTTTTGGCGATTCTGTGTTTTGATTGTGTGTCTGTTTTTTATGTTTTTCATTTTTTGCTGGAATCAACTTTCTCTGTTGAAGCCGGTGGCAGACTACAAGGGCAAATGAACGGAAGTCTGTGTGTATCCAACCAGATCTAACCAGGACCACATCTAATCATAATTAACCCAGAAATGTATTCCAAGAAGGGGTGAGCCTGTCCCCATCCCCCTTTCATACCTTTTCGAACTTTCTTTTTCTCTTGATCCAAAAACATGTGTAAGGTAGTATTTGTTTGTACACAAGGAAATACAAAGGGATTTGATTGGATTTTGTGTGTATCCAACCATATCCAACCATATCCAGCCATGTCTAAAGTCTAATCTAAAGTCTAACCATATCGAACCCAGAAATTCAGAAAATGTATTCTAAGGAGGGGTGGGCCTGTCCCCCCTTCCTTTCATACATTTTTGACTCTTCTTTTTCTCTCGAGCCAAAAATGACTGTAAGGAGTTTGTTTTGAACCTTTTTGTATACCAGGCTTTTGAGCCGAACAGCATAAAGAATATAGGGGTTTAAAAAATACAAAACCAGAGCACACAGAAAAAAAAACAAACTAGGAAAACACAAAATAATGAAGACTTGTCAAACTCCAGGTTTTGATGGTTTTCTTTTGGTGTTTTTGTTTTTTGCTTTTGTTGTTTTTTCTGGTGACTCTTCATTCATACATTTTTGGCATCGTCAGAGCACTTATTTTCTATGAGGTCGGTCTTGTTTGCTACACAAGGACGTAAAAGGATTCTATTGGATCTTGTTCTTTTTTTGATGTGTGTGTGTCAAACCAAATCAAACCTTATCTAACCATATCCGACTATCACATTGCAGCCCTCAAATCGTTTTTGACATTATATAGAAGTATTTTATTAGAAGTATTTTGTTCTTTCAGAGATTTCCATGTAAGTTGATAACATCATCATATCTTACTATCACTTAGAAACCGAGGCCTCGATAGACCTGTGCAGGGTATGCAGCTCAACTAATCTCAATTTGTACCGTGACAACAGCTGGAGAGAAAAGCAGCAGATTTTGATGGAAGTCGTCATGTCTGAAAAGTCGTTCGCATGATTTCTGCTTGAAGAAAATCAACGGTGTCCCCCCTAGGTTTCATACATTTTAAGGTATCAGTCCCTCCCGCCAAAACAACACCCTCCCCCCCTACTTTCATACATTATAGAAAAATGAATAAGAGATGGCTGGGGCATCTACCCCCTAGGTTTCATACATTATTGAGTTAATGTATGAAGGCCATGGGGGAACACCGTTCCCCCATGGGCTTCATACTTTTCACATGCAATATGTAAATTGACTTTTTCAAATCGACGGTGTCCCCCCCTATGTTCATACATTACAAAAAATGTATGAAGGGGAGGGGGGGTGTACAAAACCCCTGGGGAGGGTGATCATGCATATACTACATACATGATATACACGGTACACATTACATACATACATTGCATTGCATTGCGTTACATACATGTCATAAATACTTACATCACACTACATACATGTACCTATACATTGCATTTCATAAATACGTACAGATACATACACATATACACACATGAATAAATAAAGACCTACCTATCTACCTACCTACCTACATATATACATACATAGACATAGACACATATACATACACACTCAAAGTAAAGGACCGGACAACCCCACAAGTCAACTTCTTCCAATAACAACAAACAGTGGTTGAAGCTGTACTGGGAAGGCGGGGAAGACAAAGGAGATGGTGGAGGACCGATAGTTGTAAAGAGTTGTGCGTGAAAGTGCTATGTGTGAAAGAGTTGCGCAAAAGTTGACGAAGGTGCGTGTAAAAAAGTTGCGTGCGAAAGTGCTGCATGTGGAATCATGTGGAAGGGAAAGAGTTTTGCGTTCAAGAGCAGTCAGTGGATGAGTTGTGTGTGAAAGATGTGTCATGAGGAAGAGATGTGAGTGCGTGTGTGTGTGTGAAAGAGATGTATGTCGAAGAAGTGTCTGTGAAAGGGCAAGGCAGAAATGTACGTAGAAGAGCCCTGTGCGACAGAAAAGGTGTGTGTGTGTGTGGGATGAGTAAGGGTGCGCCAAGACCATAGGAGCAGGTTCTTGGCAAAATTCCGTTTTGGCAGCAGGAGCAATGTCGACAGACAGACTGTGCAAATCGTCATGGAAACCGACGGTCTGCAACAGATACCCGGCGGCTGCAGAAGGTTGCTTCTTCCGTTGCGTCTAAGCAACCATCTATAGGACGTTGCGACAGCCACAGAGAAGTTCGGAGAAGTACCTGGCGGCAAAGCAACAATGTAATTATGCAATATATGACATTCATTCACAGTCAAAGACAAATGCGGTAACAAAGTTGCATGCAAGTGAGATACAATGACCTCAGAAAAATATGCAAGTTTGACCATGTGTGCAGAACCGAAACCTCAGGTCGGTCAGCGCTGCCGGATACGCAACTCGCAAAAGAAATGGACCGATCAAGGAAACCGAAGTCATGCGGGTAACCACTGCAACACACAAAGTGGCCGTCGATGGCACCAAGTGCCACGGGTTAAGTGACCATCGATGGCACAGAATGCCACGCGTCCCAGCCGCGGCGTCACACAGACCCATCAGAGCCAGCCCAGTCCTGTAAGTGCCACACCTGCCACACAAATTGACCTTTGGTGGCACCGAGCGCCATGCCTGCCACACAAAGTGACCATCGATGGCACCAGATGCCACGCGCGGCGTCACACAGACCAGGGCGCCACCAGAGCCAATCTATGCCAATCTAGTGCTGTAATTGCCACGCCACCGAGTGCCACACATGCCACACGAAGCGACCATCGATGGCAGCAGATGCCACGCCTGTCATGCCACGCTTGCCACGCAAAGAATCGCCGTCACACAGACCAAGGCGCACCACCAGAGCCAGCACAGAGCCATAAGTGCCACTGCCAGACAAAGTGACCGTTGACGGCACCAAGCGCCATGCCTGCCACACAAAGATACCATCAATGGCACCAAATCCACGCCTGCCAGCGTGGTCACACAGATCAGGCGTGTCACCAGAGCCAACCCAGTGCCATAAGTGCCACCTGTCAAACAAAATGACCCCCGTCGATGGCACCAAGCGCCCACCGCTGCCAGAGAAAGTGGCACAAAGTGACCACCGATGGCACAGAATGCCACGCCTGCCACACAACAAGAGCTGCCGTCACGCAGACCAGCGCGCACCACCAGAGCCAACCACATAAAGTGACCGTCGATGGCAGAAAGTGCCATGCGTGCCACACAATGGGACCATCGATGGCACCAAATGCCGCGCCTGCCACGGAAAAAAGAGCCGCGACGTCGCGTGCGCCACCAGAGCCAACCCAGTGCCGTCAGTGCCACACCTGCCACACAAACGCATCGTGGATGGCACCAAGAGGCCTGCCACACAAAGTGACCATCGATGGCACCAAATCCCGCGCCTGCCACGCAAAAGGCACGTCGAATGCACCAAAGTTGTTAGTGAAAGAGTTCTGTGTGACAAAGTTTTGTATGTAAGAGTTGTGTGTTTTGGCAAAGTTGTGTGTGAAAGAGTTGTGTGACAGAATGGGTGATGCGGAGGGGGAGGAGGTGGCAGCGGGACGGACGCAGGCAGGAGCGCACAACGGAAAAACAAGAACCCCACACAATGATGTGCGGAATAAAAACATACACACAGTATGTATATATATATATATATAATCCTCCTTGGAATTAACTCTATAGAATATAGAACCTGGGCATACGATTCTATAGAGATGAAGTTGGTAGGCCAGTTTTTACTATAGAATGGTACCTGGATTGAGCCCATCCAGTTTTGGAAAAACAACATATCCAAAAGTGACACCAAACTTGAAGCCTTGCAAATCCTGTTTTCTATTCTATAGGGGGTCTTTTTCCTAATCACATGGACTCAGTTTTTCATTTTATAGTGGATTATTTGTTAGAAGCAGTGCCAGTATGAGGCTAGGTTTTCATTTTATAGGAGTGGGAGGGGAGGTGTCAGTGGGCAATAATATTGTAAATACTGTATGATACTGTAAAATATTGAAACATACTGTAAACGAATAATTAGTATAATTGATCAACACTGTTACCCAGTCAGTTTTGTGCAGGGCTGCTCCTTTAAAATGGAGATCCAACCATTCTTCTAAAAAATGGTTCCCATGAAAGGTGCCAGCCCAGATCCAAATGTGAAACCACATTTTGGGCCTTGGAAAAAACATGTTCTATTCAGTAGGGGGTCTTTTCCTGATCACTGGGACTCAGCGTTTTATTTTAAGATGAAAATCCAACCGCTCTTCTTAAAAAATAGGCAACCACTATTTGGGCCTTGGAAATAGCGGTTTCTATTCTATAGGGGGTCTTTTTCCTAATCAATTGGATTCAGTTTTTCATTTTATAGTGGATTATTTGTTAGAAGCGGTGGCCAGTATGAGGCTGGGTTTTCATTTTATAGGAGTGGGAGGGGAGGTGTCAGTGGGCAATAATATTGTAAATACTGTATGATACTGTAAAATATTGAAACATACTGTAAACGAATAATTAGTATAATTAATCAACACTGTTACCCAGTCAGTTTTGTGCAGGGCTGCTCCTTTAAAATGGAGATCCAACCATTCTTCTAAAAAATAGTTCCCAAGGATTTTTTTGCTTGAAAGGTGCCACCCAGATCCGAATGTGAAACCACATTTTGGGCCTTGGAAATAGCGGTTTCTATTCCATAGGGGGTCTTCGTCCTCACTTGGACACAGTTTTTGTTTTTATAGTAGATTATTTGTTAGAAGCAGTGGCCAGTATGAGGTTGGGCTTTCATTTTATAGGAGTGGGAGGGGAGGTGCCAGTGGGCAATAATATTGTAAATACTGTATGATCTTTAAAGATATTGAAACATACTGGAAACGAATAATTAGTATAATTGATCAACACTGTTACCCAGTCAGTTTTGTGCAGGGCTGCTCCTTTAAAATGGAGATTCAACCATTCTTCTAAAAAATGGTTCCCAAGGATTTTTTTGCTTGAAAGGTGCCAGCCCAGATCCAAATGTGAAACCGCATTTTGGGCCTTGGAAAAAGCAGTTTCTATTCAGTAGGGTGTCTTTTCCTGATCACTGGGACTCAGCGTTTTATTTTAAGATGATAATCCAGCCACTCTTCTTCAAAAATGGGCCCCAAGATGTTTTTTGCTTGAAAGGTGCCAGCCCAAACGTGAACCACATTTTGGGCCTTGGAAATAGCGGTTTCTATTCTATAGGGGGTCGTTTTCCTAATCACTTGGGCCCAGTTTTTCATTTTATAGTGGATTATTTGTTAGAAGCAGTGGCCAGTATGAGGCTGGGTTTTCATTTTATAGGAGTGGGAGGGGAGGTGCCAGTGGGCAATAATATTGTAAATATTGTATGATCTTTAAAGATATTGAAACATACTGTAAACGAATAATTGTATAATTGATCAACACTGTTACCCAGTCAGTTTTGTGCAGGGCTGCTCCTTTAAAATGGAGATTCAACCATTCTTCTAAAAAATGGTTCCCAAGGATTTTTTCCCCACCTGCCAGGTGAGGGTTGTTAGATTTTATGTCAGTTGCCTCCTCCTGCCTCCTCCTGCCTCCTCCTGCCTCCTCCTGACTCCTGCCTCGTCCTCCTCCTCCTCCTCCTCTCCTCCTCGTCCTCCTCGTCCTCCTTGTCATCCTTGTCGTCCTTGTCGTCCTCGTCGTCCTCGTCGTCCTCGTCGTCCTTGCTCAACTGCGACCCGCGATCCACAGTGTTCTCTGCCGGACCTCAACCACGACCACCCACGCCCAGTGTTCCCTGCCGGACCTCAACCACGACCAGCCACGCCCAGTGTTCCCTGCCGGACCTCAACCACGACCATCCGCGCCCAGTGTTCCCTGCCGGACCTCAACCACGACCATCCGCGCCCAGTGTTCCCTGCCGGACCTCAACCGCGAGTATCCATGCCAACTGTTCCCTGACATATCTTCTGGCATTCTATCTGGCACATCTTCTGGCATTCTATCTGGCATTCTATCTGGCATATCTTCTGGCATTCTATATGGCAGATCTTCTGGCATTTGGCATTATATCTGGCATATCTTCTGGCATTCTATCTGGCATACCTTCTGGCATTCTATCTGGCATTCTATCTGGCATTCTATCTGGCATTCTATCTGGCATTCTATCTGGCATATCTTCTGGAATATCTTCTGGCATATCTATCTGGCATATCTTCTGGAATATCTTCTGCCATATCTATCTGGCATATCTTGTGGCATATGTTCTGGCATTCTACCTGGCAAATCTTTCCCTGCCGGACCTCATGTAGGAAGATATGGGACAAAGAATGTGCAGAAGAAAGTTAGAAAGAATTTCAGACAAGTATGTGATATATTACTTGCGAACTTGCAGGTGTGTGGTAGTGTGATCGGGGCAATGCCACTATTGACTTTGCGGGTGGCAAAGTTTGAAGCAATCAGTTTGAACAGATGACAGAGTCACTGGGGTGGACAGAGACATTTCCATTTCTGTACCTTTGGAGCTGTTTGCAAAGACGCTTGAGACAGGCAACATCTTACAGCAAGTTACTACAAATTACTTGAAGGGATCTCATGCTGGATTGATGCTTGAGACAGTCAACATCACACAGAGTTTCTATTGTGTATCACAGCTATGGTAGCATGGTGGATATGTGACATCGGAACATGTGTTGGAGCATTTGAGCCCTCATCTACTCGATCGCGGGCCAGAGGCAGGATGGACATCATCATAGAAGCATTCAGCAGGAGGAGGTTATGTGATCAGTAGTGTCTTCTTGCGTGTTTTTGTTCCCCACCTGCCAGGTGAGGGTTGTTAGATTTTATGTCAGTTGCTTCCTCCTCGTCCTCCTCCTCCTCCTCGTCCTCCTTATCCTCCTCCTCCTCGTCGTCCTCCTCCTCGTCGTCCTCCTCGTCCTCCTCCTCGTCCTCCTCGTCCTCCTCCTCGTCCTCCTCCTCCTCCTGCTCCACTGCGATCCATGTCAGTGTGCCCTGCCGGACCTCAACCACGACCATCCACGTCAGTGTGCCCTGCCGGACCTCAACCACGACCATCCACGCCAAGTGTTCCCTGCCGGACCTCAACCACGACCTTCCAGGCCCAATGTTCCCTGCCGGACCTCAACCACGACCATCCCCGCCCAGTTTTCCCTGCCGGACCTCAACCACGACCATCCACGCCCAGTGTTCCCTGCCGGACCTCAACCGCGAGTATCCACGCCAAGTGTTCCCTGCCGGCCCTCATGTAGGAAGATATGGGACAAAGAATGTGCAGAAGAAAGTTAGAAAGAATGTCAGAAAGAATGTCAGAAGATATGCCAGAAGATATGCCAGATAGAATGCCAAATAGAATGCCAGATAGAATGCCAGAAGATATGTCAAAATATATGCCAGAAGATATGCCAGATAGAATGCCAGATAATATGCCAGAAGATATGCCAGATAGAATGCCAGAAGATTTGCCAGATAGAATGCCAGAAAATATGCCAGAAGATATGCCAGATAGATATGTCAGAAGATATGCCAGATAGAATGCCAGAAGATATGCCAGAAGATGTCAGAATATATGCCAGAAGATATTTCAGATAGAATGCCAGAAGATATGTCAGAATATATGCCAGAAGATATGCCAGATAGAATGCCAGAAGATATGTCAGATAGAGTGCCAGAAGATATGCCAGATAGAATGCCAGAAGATTTGCCAGATAGAATGCCAGAAGATATGCCAGAAGATATGCCAGATAGAATGCCCAATAGAATGTCAGAAGATATGTCAGATAGAATGCCAGAAGATTTGCCAGTAAGAACATGTATAAATGTCATGGTGGGGATCACACGAAAAGTCAAAATAATTTTGCTTGAAAGGTGGCCAGCCCACATCCAACATGTGACCACATTTTTGGGCCTTGGAAAAGCATTTTCTATTCAGTAGGGGGTCTTTTCCTGATCACTGGGACTCAGCGTTTTATTTTAAAATGAAAATCCAACAACTCTTCTTAAAAAATGGGCCCCAAGATTTTTTTTGCTTGAAAGGTGCCAGCCCAAACGTGAACCACATTTTGGGCCTTGGAAATAGCGGTTTCTATTCTATAGGGGGTCTTTTTCCTAATCACTTGGACTCAGTTTTTCATTTTATAGTCGATTATTTGTTAGAAGTAGTGGCCAGTATGAGGCCGGGTTTTCATTTTATGGGAGCGGCAGGGGCTGTTGGCTTGGTAGGGTCTCTATTCTATAGGGAAAATCCTCCCCCCTTAGTCCTGGGTTTTCGTTTTAGTCCCTATAGAATTAGACACCCAGGTTTGGTCCGAATTCCAATAGGGATTATATATATATTATATGTGTGTGCATATGTTTTTGTCTAGATAGTCAAGCAATGATCATGTAGATTCAAGGATTTTGATGTACGTCATATTTTGTATCTTACCGTCAATCCCATCCATCTTCCTATAACATCCTTAATTGCGCAGGTCGGACCTTCGAGGCAGATATTATCTACCTTGGCATCAGCTATGCAATCCGCAACACCATGTACCGCCATGCGATCTTTGCCACGCCGGGGCAATATCTTGGAACTGAAACGGACGACGTCAATTCAAATATATAAAATCAATTAAAATCATTAAATCGATTGAAAATAAAACAAATAAAATAGAGATTCGAATCATTATATATTCAATAATATTATTAAATTTCACGAGCTCCTGGGATTTTGTGATTTTTAGGGATTATTGGATATCAAGGTCAAGATGCAATATTTGGTGCAGTGTACGCGCACAAGGGTGGCACCAAAAAACTTAAGCGTCATGGTTTGCACGGGTTTGCACTGGATCAGCCTTCCATAAATGGAATTGGTCCAATTAATCGTTCAGAAAAAATGAAACGGTCGGAAACGGTCGGAAACAGTCGGAAACGGTCGGAAACGGTCGGAAACATGATCAGTCCAAAACTTGTCCAACCCGCATTTTTTTTAAAATAAGCATTTCCGCGCAATGCCGTTTTTTTTTTTGAAGGTCCAAAGGTGTCCAAGGGGAAACGGTTGGAAACAGTCGGAGATCGCACCTTCGCTCGGCAAAAAAATAGTTGTTTTGTAGCATATCTTCATGAAAAATGTTTGAAAATTGTGTAAAAACATGTCTTTTTTGCCAACGAAGGTGCGATCTCCGACTGTTGCCAACCGTTTCCCCTTGGACACCTTTGGACCTTCAAAAAAAAAAAACGGCATTGCGCGGAAATGCTTATTTAAAAAAAAATGCGGGTTGGACAAGTTTTGGCCTGATCATGTTTCCGACCGTTTCCGACCGTTTCATTTTTTCTGAACGATTAATTGGACCAATTCCATTTATGGAAGGCTGATCCAGTGCAAACCCGTGCAAACCATGACGCTTAAGTTTTTTGGTGCCACCCTTGTGCGCGTACACTGCACCACATATTGCATCTTGACCTTGATATCCAATATTCCCTAAAAATCACAAAATCCCAGGAGCTCGTGAAATTTAATA